>JAWNMH010000318.1:0-600000 GCA_035044325.1 Drosophila nr. medialis 2 BK-2023a
CTCTTTCTCTAGCATATCAAAATGTTAGTGGTCTTAACACTAAACTTTCTAAACTATATGTTGACAGTCTTTCTTTTGAATTTGATATTATAGTATTTACCGGAACTTGGTTTAAGCCTGATATCTCAGATCATTCTTTATTTTCCAAGAAACACACCCCATATAGATATGAACGAGTATCACGCTTGGGTGGTGGTTGTCTGATTGCTGTTGATTCTGATGTTGCATCAGAATATTTCTTACCTCCTTTTGCTTTAGACATTGAATTCTTAAGTATTAAAATTCAGTTTAATAGTTTTTCATTGTTTATCACGTGTTCTTATATTCCACCTCAATCAGATGTCTCAATATATCTGAATCATCTATCCGCTAACCAATATATTTCCTCTATACTTTCGAATAGAGACTATTTGATTGTATGCGGTGACTTTAATCTTCCAGAAATTATTTGGTCCGCTCCACCAAATGTATTGAAGCCACTTAGTTCAAATGAGTTTATTGATGGGTTTTATGAGTTGTCACTGTCTCAAGTTAACCATATTCGAAACTGTAATGACCGTTTACTGGATTTAATTTTTGTATCTGATCCTACTTGTAGTATTATCTCTCGTTGTGATCCACTTGTTAATCCCGAAGATCCTTATCATCCTACGCTCGATTTGATTATTGAGCTGCCTACTCTTGTGCCTCTTGTAGCATCGGATTCTACACGTAAGAATCGTTGCTTCCGTAAAGCAGATTATATTAGACTTAACCAATTATTATTTGACACTGATTGGGCAGAACTTTACTCCTGTACTAATCTGGATAATGCTGTGTCAATATTTTATACTACCATTGACTCTCATTTGGATGCTTGTGTTCCCCGTTCGAATCCAGGGAAGGCTAATCGGTCTCCCTGGTTTTCGCGGGAGTTAGGTAGGTTGAAAAATGTAAAGTCAAGGAATTATAAGAAGTTTAAGAGAACAAGTAATCCTTCTGATTACTCTCGCTATTTAGTTGCTAGAGCAACTTTTATTACACATAACTCACGTTGTTATCAAAGTTACCTTCTTCGTTGTAGGCTGCAATTTGCACAAGATCCTAAGCAGTTCTATAACTTTGTGAACATGAAACGCAAATAGTCTTCTTTACCTAACTACGTTTTCTATGAAGATAGGAAAGCAAAAGATGATCAGGATGCAGCCGATCTGTTTGCTGATTATTTTTAATCCACCTATTCCTCTACTAACTTCTCACAAAATGTACCTTATCCTTACCCTGTTCAAAGAGCTAATTGCATTTTTGGTCCTGTGATCACTTTAGAGTCATTTCTTGACGACCTACACTCAATCAAGCCTGGGTATTCGCCTGGTCCTGATGGAGTTGCGGGATGTGTACTTAAGTACTGTTCCGAGTCTATTTGCAAACCTTTACTTAAATTATTTACCTTGTCTGTAGAAACTTGTTGTCTTTCCGCCAGTTGGAAGGAATCCTTTATTATTCCTCTCCATAAAAATGGCCCAAAGTCTCATATAAAAAACCAAAGCGGTATTTCCAAAATCTCCTAAGGCATTTGAGAAAATATTAACAACTCAACTGCAACACTTATGTAGCGCTATTATTTCACCATTCCAGCATGGTTTTGTGAAATGTAGGTCTACTACCACTAACATTTTTTAATTTACTTCCCTTGTGTTCGAAGGATTTCAGAATGAAATGCAAACTGTTGTCGTTTACACAGACTTCAGTAAGGCCTTTGACTCTGTTAACCATTCTCTCCTTCTTCGCAAACTAGACCTTATAGGATTTCTTACTAACCTTCTGACCTGGATTTCGGAGTATCTGAGTAACAGAACTAAAAAAATTGTAATTAAATCTGTGCTCTCTAAACCTATCCTAGTCACCTCAGGTGTACCTCAGGGTAGTCACCTTGGTCCAGTGCTTTTGAACCTATTTAATAATGACCTTCCTTCTGTAGTTGTGCACTCTAACATACCAATGTATGCTGATGACGTCAAGTTGTGCGTGGCGTATAATGATATGTCCTCTCATTGCTTATTGCAGGCGGACTTATTTTCCTTTTTGTCGTGTTGTAAAATCAATCTGCTCAATATGAACTACTCTGTGTGTAAGGTCATGTCATTTTATCGTATCACTCCCTGTTTTGAGGAGGCGTTTTTTTGCGGTCACCTATGTGCGAAAAGGGTTATGAATTTTGTGAATTATTTTAATTTCTTGCATTTAGATGGTGTATGCGTTTATTAAATTTTCATTAATATGTAAAGGTTTAGTTTACAGTATTGTTGTTTGTTTTTTTATGTGTTTGACAAATTAAATGTTTAACATATTTAATTTATCGTATGTTGCGCGTATCTCTTTTCCAATGCACAACCGACGAGTGGTAAGACGAGAGTGAATTAGATAAACTTGCATGTGCAAGGCAAAGACACAAACCAGGGATGGGCGAGCAAATGACGTTACAAAACTACGTTACATTTTTAATCGATGTTGTAATTAATTATTTGTTGGCTGCTGCCGCCTCTGACACTCCCCCATGTTGTTAGTTACACGCTCGATGGGATGCCAATTGATAGACTGAATGAAGTAAAGGATTTAGGTTTACTTCTTGATCACAGGTTAAAGTTCGATAACTATATTAAATTGACTGTCAACAAAGCTTTTCAAGTTCTTGGTTTTATAAAGCGATGGTCTAAGGAATTTGATGACCCTTATACGACCAAGATACTTTTCACTTCCCTTGTAAGACCAATTCTGGAATATGGATCTTATGTGTGGTCTCCACAGTATCATATTCATCAAAGTAGATTGGAATCTGTATAGAAGAGCTTCTTACTTTTTGCTCTTCTTCGCTTCGACTGGGGTGTTCTTCCTCCATACACCAATAGGCTGTTTCTTATTAACCATCCCTCCCTAATCAACCGTCTTTGTAGTTAAATTACTTAAAGGCCAAATCGATTCAGCTGCGTTGATGAGCCAAATAAATTTTCCTTTTCCCTTTAGACCTTCTCGTTATTTCTTCCCACTGTCCTTTAATCGCTGTACTACTAATTATTCCTTGCATGAACCGTTTCGAGTACTCTGTAATGATCATAACAAATAAAACCATGTAATCAATTTAGAATCCTCAATTTCTATAATTGAAAACTCTATTTTAAATACTCTATCTCTTGAATAACTTTTTCGCATACACAGGTGTTGGACTAATTCTTGCTGGTTATCTTTGGTCTAATTGGGTTTTTTCTGGGTTTTCCACAATTAATGCAACAAATGTTGGACCATTTTGCATTTAAATTTCCCCAGAATTCATTTAATTATTCTAATTTTTAAATTTATTCATAATTTTAATTTTATTTTAAATTAAATTAAATTTCTCAAGTTTTTGTATTTTTTGTGTCGACTGATATTAGTTGATGATAAATAAACAAATAAATTAAAAAATAAACACAACGAGAGGAGCACAATAAGAGCGTTGTATACTCTGGCTGCTGCGGCTCAAACTGCACTTTCCATAGTGTGCGTATGTAACTAAGACTAACATTAAGCTAAATATATTGTGCCATGCAGAGCTCAAATTTCCAGCATGTACATAATTCAAACAAATGGAAATTTCTGCTGCTGTCAACAATAGTAATTTAAATATTTGTTTTTAATTTAAATATTTGTTTTTTCTTTTCCTTAGAGATTTTAACGAAACTTCAGAAGAATTTACTATCGGTCTGATTATGAACCTTGACTTTCAAGCATTTTCTGAAGATATACAAGATATTTCTATTGCAGCAACTATGGAGCATCAAATTGAAAATGGAATAATGAATATTATAGCTATATGGAAAAAACAAGGTTTTGAGATGACTTACACACGCGATGGAAATCATAGGATTAAAAATGTTGATGAATGTTTCCAACTACTTGAAGAGCACGCAGTTCAGATATCGGCTATGAAAGCCACACGTTTTGTGCAGCCTTTTATAAATATTGTAGATAACTTGGAAAAAAAATTGTCTTATGTCAACGAAACCCTTGAAAAGGCACTGTCAGTGCAACGACTTTGGCTCTATTTAGAAAATATATTTCAAGGGGATGATATCCGAAAGCAGCTTCCCCAAGAGGAAAATCGGTTTGTTGCTATTACAAAAGAATTTCAAACAATAACTGCCAAAATGTTTCAGGCTAATACAGCTGTAAAGGCAACCCACCTTCGACCAGCCCCATTTGTTCTAAGTCGCTTTACCCGCATGGATGAACATTTGGAATTGATTCAGCGCGCAGTAGAAATTTATTTGGAAGCCAAGCGTCAGCTTTTTGCCCGATTTTATTTTGTTTCAAATGATGACCTCTTAGAAATATTAGGGAACGCTAAGCGCCCTGATAATGTACAACCACACCTTAAAAAACTTTTTGACAATCTTAACAAACTGGAATTAAGAAGCGTCGGAAAGGCATTAAGTCGTTGGCAGGCTACTGCAATGTATTCAGATGATGGCGAATGTGTAGATTTTTTACAGGTTTTATATATAGATGGACCTTCAGAACGTTGGCTAAATCAGGTTGAAGACTGTATGATTGCAGTAATGAAAGAACAATTAAAATTAGCAAGGGGTTCATTAAAAAGGCTGATTGGTAATCGTGAGAAATGGATATCCAGCTTTCCTGGCCAAATGGTGCTGACAATGGCCAAAATTCAGTTTACAACGGATTGTACACGCAGCCTAATACATTGTAAAATGGTTGACCAAAAGAAACCACTTCGAAAACTTAAAAGAAAACAGGGAAAAGTGCTCTCCAAGTTATCTGAAATTAGCCGCAAGGACCTATCAAAAATTATGCGTCTTAAAGTGAATACGCTCATCACATTGGAGATACATGGTCGTGACGTTCTCGATCGCATGTATAAGTCTAACTGCAAAGATATTGGTCACTTTGAGTGGTTTTCGCAGTTGCGTTTCTACTGGCATCGTGAATCAGAGACGTGTGTAATTAGACAGACGAATACAGAACAGTGGTATGGTTATGAATATAGTGGTAATTCTGGAAGGTTAGTTATAACACCGTTAACTGATCGGTGCTATATTACATTAACTACTGCGCTTCATTTGCACCGCGGTGGAAACCCAAAAGGGCCTGCTGGTACGGGAAAGACTGAGACGGTAAAAGATCTTGGCAAAACAATCGGATTATGGGTAATAGTAACAAACTGCTCAGAAGGTTTGGATTATAAGAGTATCGGAAAAAATTTCTCTGGTCTTGCGCAAAGTGGGTGTTGGGGTTGTTTTGATGAATTTAACAGAATTAACATAGAAGTTCTTTCTGTTGTGGCTCAACAGATAATGTCTATTATGGCAGCTCTATCGGCTAAAGTGAATGAATTTATTTTTGAATGTCAAACAATAAAATTAGTAAATACTGTGGGATTATTCATTACAATGAATCCTGGCTATGCTGGACGCACTGAATTGCCTGATAACTTAAAGTCGATGTTTCGTCCGATTTCAATGATGGTTCCTGACAATATTATTATTGCAGAGAATTTGCTTTTCTCAGATGGGTTCACCAATACAAAAAATCTTGCCAGAAAGGTATTTACTCTTTACGAGTTAGCCAAGCAACAACTTTCAAAGCAGTACCACTATGACTTCGGCTTGCGTTCCATGGTTGCTCTATTGCGATATGCTGGACGCAAACGAAGACAGCTTCAAAGTACGAATGAGGAGGAGCTTATCTATCTTGCTATGAAAGATATGAACGTTGCGCGATTCACAGCTGCAGACTTACCGCTGTTTAATGGAATAATGTGTGATATATTTCCAGGAGTTACGGTTCCACAAATTGACTACAGTGATTTCAATGTTGCATTGCTTGAAGAATTTAAAGAAAATGGCCTTCAAGCTATTCAAACAGCAGTAAAAAAGACTATTGAGCTTTTTGAAACCAAGAATTCTAGACATTCAGTAATGATTATAGGCGAAACGGGAACAGCTAAGACGGTTACTTGGCGAATTTTACAGGCAGCATATTGTCGAATGAATGCGCAACATTTCCAAGGGTGGGAATCCGTCGTTGTATATCCAGTCAACCCTAAGTCTCTGAATTTAGCTGAGTTGTACGGGGAGTACAATTTAAGTACAGGGGAATGGCTTGATGGGGTTCTCAGCTCCATAATGCGTATTATTTGTACAGATGAGGACCTAACTCAGAAATGGTTACTGTTCGACGGACCTGTCGATGCTGTATGGATTGAAAATATGAACTCTGTGATGGACGACAATAAGCTACTTACTCTAATAAATAGTGAACGTATTACAATGCCGCCGCAGGTATCATTACTATTTGAGGTGGGCGACTTGGCTGTTGCCTCTCCTGCAACGGTATCGCGTTGCGGTATGGTATATAACGACTACAATGATTGGGGTTGGAGGCCATATGTACACGCATGGTTATCGAAACTAAAGGCTAAGGCATATGCGGAGCTTTTGCTGATGCATTTCGAAATAATCTTACCTAATTTGCTTGAGTATAAGCACGCAAACTGCAATGAACCCGTAAAGACAAATGAATTAAACGGAGTAATGTCCTTGTGCAAGCTATTAGAAGTGTTTGGTACAAAAGAGAATGGTATTAACCCGCTAAGATCCGAACAATTAGAAGAGATGACAAAACTTTGGTTTCTGTTCGCTTTGGTATGGTCGGTTTGTGCAAGTGTCGACGAAGACAGTCGGCTAAAGCTGGACGCTTACATTCGTGAAATAGAAAGCTGTTTTCCAATAAGATATACTGTGTATGATTACTACGTAGATCCAATCAATCGAACTTTTATTCCTTGGGTTACTAAGCTTTCAAGCTCATGGCGATTTGATGAAAGGTTGGTAACATTTTCCATCATATAATATGCTTAATATTTAAGTTTTCTGACCTTAGGTCTCCTTTTTATAAGATAATTGTTCCGACTGGCGATACTATACGTTATGAGTATATAGTATCAAATCTAATTGAAGAGTATCCAGTGTTAATAGTTGGGAATGTTGGTACTGGAAAATCAACGACTGCATTTAACGTAATGGAAGCCTGCGATAAAAGTAGGTTTTGCATATTGGTTGTTAACATTTCAGCGCAAACAACAGCAGCTGGGCTACAGGCTACCATTGAAAACCGTACCGAAAAACGCACGAAAACACAATTTGTACCACTTGGTGGAAAAAGATTGATATGCTTTATGGATGACTTTAACATGCCAGCGAAAGACACTTATGGGTCACAGCCGCCACTGGAGCTGATACGACAATGGATAGATTATAAATTTTGGTTTAACCGCAAGACTCAACAAAAAATATACGTTTTAAATACATTACTAATGGCAGCAATGGGACCGCCCGCAGGTGGACGACAATTAATCTCACAAAGGACCCAAAGCCGGTTTGTTGTGCTAAATATAACCTTCCCAACTGATGAGACAATTACATGCATATTTGGTAAAATGCTGAAACAAAAATTAGAACGATTCACAAACGATGTCCGCGAAATGTGGTTATTATTAACACAGTCGACAATATATCTCTACACTGCTATTATTGGCAAAATGCTACCAACTCCCAACAAATCGCATTATATATTTAATCTTCGAGATATATCAAAAGTATTTCAAGGATTACTGAGAGGTTCTCCAGAGCTTCAAACGACGAGATCACTATTTCTTCGGCTTTGGGTTCATGAGTGTTTTAGAGTATTTTGTGATCGACTCGTTGACGACTCAGATCAAGATTGGTTTCTTACCACAATAAATGAAACGCTGGGAAAATTTTATGAGGTAACCTTCCACGGTCTCTGCCCGTCAAAACATGCTCCTCTTTTCGGTGAATTTGCACATCCTCAAGGATTATATGAAGACTTAAAGTTGGAAACGTTGCGCACATATCTGATAAAGCAATTAGAGGAATACAATATATATCCTGGTATGGCACGTATGAATATTGTTTTCTTTAAAGAAGCCATTGAACATATAGTTAGGATAATTCGCGTTATATCTCAACCACTCGGTCACATTTTAAATGTTGGTATAGGGGGATCTGGCCGTCAAGTACTTGCCAAATTAGCAGCATTTATTTTAGAAATGGGAATCTTTCAAGTCGAAATTTCAAAAAAGTACAAGGTCGGTGACTTACGTGAAGACTTGAAATCTCTATACAAGCTAACTGGTATAAAGCAAAGATTAACCATTTTCATATTCAGCAGCGAACAAGTAGCTGAATTGGCATTCTTAGAAATAATAAACAGTATGCTTTGTAGCGGGGAAATAAACTTATTTAAATCTTCCGAATTTGATGAACTGAAACAAGACTTAGAGCGACCAGCAAAAAAAGCGGGCATCGATCTTAATACTGAAGCCTTGTACGCGTTTTTCATGCTAAATTTTAGGGCTTTCATGCACATTGCTCTCTGCTTCAGCCCTATCGGCGATAATTTCCGAAATTACATTCGTCAATACCCAGCAATATTAAGTGCAACAACCACCAACTGGTTTAGGCCTTGGCCGCAAGAAGCATTATTGGAAGTCGCTTGTCACTTCTTAAAAGGATTTCAACTTAACGTCGCGGTACCGAGAATGGTTGATAAGATAGATCGCGATAGTTTAGTTGAGTCAACGGAAAAAATTCTTCATCGGGATCTTCCACATGCACTTTCAATTATTCATTCTAGTGTTGAAAAAATCTCACAGTCAATGTTAATAGAGGTAAAGCGATATAATTATGTAACTTCACCGAACTATTTGGAATTTGTTAGTGGCTTTAAAAGTCTTCTTGAAAAAAAACGTATAGAGGTATCATCAGATGCTAATCGCTTACGTAATGGATTATTTAAAATAGCGGAGACTCAGGAAAAGGTCACTTTGATGACGGAAGAGCTAAAGGTCAGTTCCGCGCAAGTAAAATTACTTGCAATGGAATGTGAAGAATTTATTGCTGTGATTGAAATTCAGAAAACCGAAGCGACTGAACAAAAAGAAATCGTAGACGCGGAGGCTGTAATAATACGGCGTGAAGAAAAAATATGCTTAGACTTAGCTGCAACTGCTCGCGCTGACTTGGAAGTTGTTCTTCCTATGATTGATGCCGCTGTGAAGGCCTTAGACGCGCTAAATAAAAAAGACATCGCTGAAGTAAAATCTTATGGTCGTCCACCCATGAAAATTGAAAAAGTAATGGAAGCTGTCCTAATTCTCTTAGGAAAGAAACCAACATGGGAGAATGCGAAAAAGGTACTTAGTGAGTCAACATTTCTCAACGATTTAAGAAATTTTGATCGTGATCACATTTCAGAAAAAACACTAAAGCGAATATCAATGTACACAAAAAATCCCGAACTAGAACCAGATAAAGTGGCTGTTGTATCAGTTGCATGTAAGTCTTTAATGCTGTGGATTATTGCAATTGAGAATTATGGCAAGGTATTCCGGATTGTTGCACCGAAACAAGAAAAACTAGATAACGCATTGAAATTTTTAGAAGAAAAACAAGCAGCATTGGCTGCAGCACAAAAAAAACTTGAAGAGCTACAAGCAGTTATAGAGAACCTTTATCGACAGTTGAATGAAAAGACTGAATTGCTTAATGATTTACGAGCAAAGGAAGAACGTCTACGAAAACAACTGGAACGTGCCATTTTTTTAGTTGAATCTCTTTCGGGCGAGCGGGAACGTTGGATAGAGACTGTGGACCAATTGGACTTAAATTTTGAAAAACTACCCGGAGACTGTCTCATTTCTATAGCATTTGTAACTTACGTGGGTCCATTTGATACAAAATACCGTGATGCACTTCTGAATAAGTGGAGACAGCTTATTAAAGATTTACTTATACCAGCAACTTCTGAACTTAAAATTACCGTGTTTCTCTGCAACGCCGTTACTATCAGAGAATGGAATATGCACGGACTTCCGGCTGATGATTCAAGCACAGAAAACGGAGTAGTTGTAACTCAGGGTAGTAGATGGCCGCTGATTATCGATCCGCAAATGCAAGCAAATAATTGGATTAAGAATATGGAGAAAAATAATCAGCTTATTATTATTGATTTCGGTATGAGTGAATATATGCAGAAAATTGAACTTTCTATTAAGGAAGGATTTCCTGTAATATTGCAAAATATTGGAGAAGTTATAGACCAGGCTATATATCCTGTTCTGCGCCGAAGCTATACTATACAAGCTGGAGAAAAACTTATGAGGTTTAACGACAAGTATATATCCTATAACGAACAATTTCGATTTTATATAACAACAAAGATTTCAAATCCTCACTATTCACCCGAAATATCGTCAAAACTGGCAATTGTAAATTTTACTCTTAAGCAGGATGGGCTGGAAGCTCAATTGCTAACTATTATTGTACGGAAGGAAAAACCAGCTCTTGAAGAACAGAAAGATGATCTTGTGATAAAAATTGCTCGAAGCAAACGCACACTTGTTGATCTTGACAGAGAGATTCTTCGCTTATTGAATGAAAGTAGCGGATCACTCCTTGATGATGATAAACTGTTTACTACATTGCAAAAATCACGTCAAACATCTGGTCTGGTAAAAGAATCATTAAATATTGCAGAGATTACAGAAATAGAAATTGATTTCGCACGTCAAGAATACAAGCCCGCATCTGTGCGTGCTGCTATATTATTTTTTGTCCTTAATGATATGTCAAAGATAGACCCTATGTATGTTTTTTCTTTGCCAGCTTATATTCTGCTTTTTACGCAATCTATTGAGCGTAGCCCTCGAAATCAGCTAGTGCATGAGCGTATTCATAATATATGCGAATATCATACCTACTCAGTGTACAAAAATACATGTCGTGGTCTTTTTGAAAGACATAAGCTTCTCTTTTCAATACACATGACTGCAAAAATATTATCAAATGCTGGAAAGTTGGTTGAGGAAGAGTATGACTTTATATTAAGGGGGGGAAATGTCCTCGACAAGCAAGAACAGGCTCCCAATCCTGCAAAATGTAAGTCTTACTAAATTTTAAATTCATCTAACTCAGTGGATAAGACGATTTCAAATGTATGTCATTGGGTCGGTGTAAAATGTCTCCATTTCTAATCAAATAAATTAGTAAGCTAAAAAAGTAAAAAGAGTTTTCGGACTTAGCCGACTACGATTATAAATCTAATATTATTTATTTTGTTATTATTTCGCTATTTTTTTTAAGCATTTGTACATACTGTACAACTGTTGGATAGAAGATCGATTAAATCGACATTCGCAAATCGGTAAAGCCACATATTTTAATTTTAAGTTTACAATCCTCAAATAAGGTTGGCAGGTTTTTGGCGATATCTTCTTCAAATATCTGTAATACATAGCTACACCCACCATGTTGGTTAGTATCTGCTATATATGCACAAATTAATTGACAACAAGCATATGACAGGATGTCTGACAAAATATATGGAGACAGTCTGACGGAGCGAGTCTTATTTTATCTGAGTAAAGTCCAAGCGAACATATCGGAGTCTATACGCATGTAAGTGTGAGCGATAAATACGAGTACAGACCGGTGCTTTCAAGTTTAGAAGAACAAACAGGGATCGATCCCACAACAAGTGTATTGGAATCTTGAACGTAGGTGAGAAACATATATCCTTGCCATTCTAAAATTAAGACAGCAAGTGGTAACTGAACAAAAGCGAAGCAACCGAGATTTGACCTCTGGTTGGCTCATAAAAGTACTAGGGGCAATCCTTGAGGAGCAGTCAAGTAGAACGCTAATCCAGTTGTACACACGGAAATTGCGACAGCCAATCGATATTTTGCCAAAACTTCCCATTGTCCTTGTTTTTGACAGAGGAAACCAAAGCCACACGTGTAATAATTACCGGCCGACCCTTTTTTTGCTGAGCTAGATAAAGCTGGGGAAGAGCCAATTTCATTGTCTGTAATTAATATTGTTACAGAAAATGCTGACAAGCCAGTACTCACTGATGCAGCGCAAAAGGAAACTGTATCTTAACCATAAGGAGCAGCTGATACAAAGGGCCACTTTTCATATTTTTCATTCTGCTTTGGCCTTTCTAATCCGGACATCTCCTTTTACTACTGAGCTATTTACCTCGTTGCGGTCCCTTCTGACATTGGGCTTACTACCTTTCTACATCATCAGTTATTCTTAGTTTTACCAAAATTTTACAAAAGTGGAATTTAAAAAAAAATGGTAACCAAAAATATTCCTGATAACATTTTTAATTCATTTTTTTCTTTGACGGATTTTTAGATTTTTTAATGTTTACCTTTTGGTTTAATTTTGCTCCTTTATATAAGAATTTGATGTTATTTTCTCTTCTATTCAGGCACATACTGCATACGACTCTATTTCTTTAAGTTCCCAAATTTTTCGTATTTCTTTGTTTAAATTGTAAATTGTGCTTAAATGCATTTTTTATTTCTGATAATCATTTTAATAATATAATTAATAAATTTGCCAGTCTGCGGTGCTACCCAAAAACCAACTGTGAAAAGAAATTAAAAAATAATTATACTGTGACGAACCCTTTTTTGGCCGGTTGGTGTTAGCCGGGCTTAAACTCAGTCGAGCTATGGGTTCGAGCAACAAATTTATATTTGATTGCGTTTACGATAATTAATAACACGAATAATTTAACAGCGGTTTTATTCAGTTTGTTATATTATGGCTCTATGCGTATTTAGCCTGTTGCCACAACTCACGCGTGTCAAGGATTTACACTTCTTACCCAACTTCGGGACGTCGATGTCCTGCGTTATCCTTAGTTGCGTCGAGTCCTTTGACGCTCCTTAGTTATGTATTCTTTGTAGCGTCGAGTTCATTTGACGCTCCTTAGTTGTATATCACAATTATATTATTCGCACTTGTTCGCACTTGTTCGCGTATATTCACTTTATGTACAACAAGAGATCTCTAAGTAAAGTCCACGCTAAAGTTCTTCGTGTTTAATTAGCATGCACTGAGGGTGTGGCCTACGTTCGGAGTGGAGTATAGCGGGTAACCAATGAAACGAACAAATAAATGCGCAACTAAAAACTCTCGTGTGGTGCATTTGAGTACCTATCGATAGGCGATTATCGTTTACCGTTACTAAAAGGGTTATTTAAAGGACCACATTACTTATATACTAATATAAAAATATAATAAGGAACAAGCTGGCAGGTTTACCAGCATTAAGTTAGTTGCAGTTTCCATAAGCAGCAATTTATATGTAGACGTGGAACAGTGAAGCTCGGATTATGTCTAAGCAGTTTTTGCAATCGTGCAATGAAATTTTTAAGGTAAATTCCCGTTATCTCCCTTGAAAGCTCCATAAAAATATTATAGCCCCGCTCACAACGCCGCCCAAGACCGATACACCTGATGGTGTAAGTCAACAAAACTATAACAAACTTGGAACAATCAACAAAATCATAACAACTTAGATTACCGCAACTTTAAGTCAAACTTTGAAGATCTGCAATTCTTGGTTACACCCACCAAGTTCAGTGACACCTGTTATCAGAAGGTATTACTTATCAGATGACAGGTATTGGAGTATTTTTTGATAATAATTGTTGATTGCAATGAATGGTGTTCGAACTTTGAACACATGAAATCCATGTTAGCTTGCAGCTGGTACCAGATTGTATATATCCAGTGTTGAGCATGATGCCAAGACCAACGTTATTCTAACTAGAACATTATTTTCTACTGCTTTCATTATTTATTTCTCATCACACTCATCTTTCATTACAAAATGTATACCTTAATTTTAAAGACAAACATATACAGTGGCTCGCACCTTATTTATATCAGTCTCAAAGATAAAAAGTAATTGCCTGCCATAAGCTAATTATTCACTATTTTTAAAAAATTAGGGCCAAAATTAATATAAGGCCCTAATACACTAAGGTTTCCCCACCTGCTAGGTAGGATTATAAAAATGTTGCCTACTTTTCAGGCCAAATTTTATTTGGATCAGGTACAATGTGGACACCTGGGTGCCATAGGACCCGGATTTTTTACCTGAAAATGAGTGTTTTCGGTATAAATAGACCAATCCTTCGTAGTCAGTTTAGTTTTATCCTGCATCTCGGGTGCAATAAGCCAACAAGGACCATGGACAAACAGACTACTATAGCACAACGGAAACTCATCCTGGCACCCTTCAAAATCGGATATTCACATCGCCAAAAGCTGAAATGGTCAATCTGAGCAACAAAACTGTGTATAACAACATTCGGCGCTTCGTCGACGCAAATCGGATTAAGCGCAAGGGCAGAAAGGCAACAAACAAGATTTTCACCGAATAGGAGGAGCGGAGGATCATCAGGAAAATAAGGGGAAATTCCAAGCTATCGGCTTCAAAACTGACTCAACAGGTGCAGGATGAAATGGGGAAAAAGTGCTGTGTGGAAACTGTGTGCAGGTTTCTGCGCAAACATGACTTTAATGCCCGAGTACCACGGAAGAAGCCCTTTATAAGGGTGAAAAATATAGGGACTAGGCTGACGTTCGCCAAAAACCACTTGGACAAGGATTTGAAGATCTGGAACACAGTCATATTTGTATATGAGTCCAAATTCACAATTTTTTACTCAGACTGACGGAATTGTGTGTGGCGACAGTCCAATAATGAGCTGAATCCCAAACACGTAAAGGCAACAGTCAAGCATGGTGGAGGAAGTGACATGGTATGGGTATGTATCTCGTCAGCCGGACTCGGGAATTTTTGTGATTTTTGAAACAACAATGGACAAGAATATGTACCTCAACATACTAAAGGAAAATTTACTCCAAAGTGCCGAGAAGGTATGAATCCGACGTACTTTCCGGTTCAACCAGGACAACGATCCCAAGCATAAGGCCAAGATAGTACAGTCCTGGCTCATCAGCAACTGCCCCCACATGATAATTCTATTGGCCCAGTCTCCAGATTTAAATGTTATTGAGAATTTGTGGGCTCTGCTGGAAAATAACATCCGGAAGCACAGCATATCCAACAAAGAGGACCTCAAAAATGCTCTGCGGGATGAGTGGAGCAGAATCTGCCCAGAAGCTACAGGAAGTTGGTATCTTTCATGAATAATAGGTTAATGGAAGTTGTTAAGGCTAAAGGATATCATACTAAGTATTAACATCCTTATTAAAGTTTTTATACTCAAAATATATTATATAAATTTTTCGAATTTTTGAAAAATAATAAGTAATTAGCTTATGGCAGGAAATTACTTTTTTTCTTTGACACTGCTCCAAATAAGGTGCGAGCTACTGTATTAGTGTTATAAAATTGTATTACTTATTTGTATCAGAGAAGTTCGCATTTGGTTTCGCCCGACTCCTCACTTCTTGTGCTTTGAAACTTCTTGCTTTGTATTAAACAAGTTATTTTTTTAACAGGGTGGATAAGCGATCAAAATTGGGATAATATAACCGAACTGGACAAAATACCTGGTTTTCACGGAATTATTGATTCATTTGAAAACAATTTTAGGTCTTGGAACGGTAAGTCGTAGTTTAAAGATTACTTCAATGTTATTATAATCTCCTCTATCTTTTAGCATGGTATGCCTCCACCTTTCCAGAACAAGAAAATTTGGTTGGCGAATGGAAAGATAAATTGACTGATTTTCAAAAAATATGTGTAGTTCGTTCTTTGCGATCCGATCGAATTATCTTTTGCCTGACTCAGTTTGTTATTAGTAAATTAGGTCCACGTTATGTGGAACCACCATTTCTTGATTTAAAAGCTGCATTTGATGAATCTATTTCTCAGACCCCACTGATTTTTGTCTTGTCTTCGGGAATAGATCCAACTCAATCTTTAATGGCACTTTCAGAAATATCGAAAATGTCTCAGCGGATGTTTTCGCTTAGCTTGGGGCAAGGTCAAGCACCCAAGGCAACGAAGCTTATTATGGATGGTATAAGAGATGGCAATTGGGTGTACTTGGCAAATTGTCACTTATCTTTAAGTTGGATGCCTAGTCTTGATAAAATTGTTGCAACTATGCAGTCAATAAAGTTGCACAAAAAATTCCGCTTATGGTTAAGTTCTAGTCCACACCCAGACTTCCCCATATCGGTGTTGGAAACAAGTATTAAAATGACCACTGAGCCTCCACGTGGAATTAAAGCAAATATGAAAAGGCTCTTGAATATTGTAAATGTTGTGAATATGGACACATGCAAGGAACCTAAAAAGTACAAAAAACTTATTTTCGCATTATGTTTTTTCCATACTATTCTTTTGGAGCGTAAAAAATTTCAGCAATTAGGATGGAATGTAATATACAGCTTTAACGATTCCGATTTTGAAGTATCTGAAATAATTTTACTATTATATTTAAATGAATATGAAGAGACCCCATTTAATGCATTACAGTATTTGATAGCTGGGGTAAATTATGGTGGACATGTGACCGACGATTGGGATCAGCGCCTTCTAAGCACCTACATTAATCAGTATTATAATGAAAAAGCATTAAAGACGAGAAAGTTTCGGTGAGTATCTATCACTCTTTTAGATTACTAGAGTGTATTGGTTTTGTACCGTCTGGCTATATGTCTGCTTATCCGTCTTTATAAACGGATAAACACCCTAAAAGCTAGGGACAATTTGATAAATTCTGGCGAGTATTTTGTTGATGTTTTAAATGTATAGTCACCAAATTTGAAAGGTATTGTAACGAACCTATTTGCTTGCCGGGCTAACGCTCAGTCGAGCTGTGGGTTCGTGCAACGAATTTAGAGAATTGGTCGCGATGCGACAAATGACAACACGTTTATAAATAATATATAAATATGGCTTTATTCGAATCACTTCATTAAACTTATAACTCCGCTTAATGTCTGCGTTTAGATTCGGTAACACTCCACTGAGGCCTTAATTTGTTTCGGTAAGTGATCCTGTTCGGGAAAGTCGGTTCTAGGCACCCCGTGCACCAGTTATTCAAGATTGCGACTTCGCGCTGCTCGACAGCTTACCATACGGCAGTCCGTTTAGCCAAACGGATTCGCACGTATACTGTCTAACGCAGGCTTTATCGTACACGTTCACCTTGTAACTATGCAGGCCTCGCCTCGTAGCACAACTTAAACGTGGCAAGGATTCACTACTTTATCTTTCAAGGACCTCAGTGTCCTGTATTTGTATTAGTCTTCACAGCGTCGAAGGACTCGACGTTCCCCGGTGATGTATCGTCCTGTTGATACACCTTCACTTGTGTTTTGTTCACTCGCCGTTTTATTCTTCCGTCGCGCTCGCGTAGATTTTGCTCATAGCTTCCGCTTATGAACTTTGATTTTTAATTGCTGGGCAGCGTTTCCCCTTCTGTTATCTCACTGAACTGAACTCCTCGCTGTGTGTTGCGGCGCTCTTTATATAGGCCGGGTCGCGGCCTTTTGTCGGGACTGTACCAGAAATCACGCGATCGCCTCGGTGGCGTGATTTCTGGTAATTTTCCATTGCCATTTGCTGGTGCCAGCCTATGTCTGCCGTTAGTGTGAGTATCGATGGATATATTGCACCCGCAATACTCCTCACACATAACGGCACATGTCCTGGTGAGCATGTGTGGCAGACACGCTCAAATGGCTGACAACCAGCGTGCGAAAGGAAGAGGACGAAAGAGAGCGAATTCGCCGCAACTGCAATCAGAGCCGGACTTCGGTCTGATGTGCAGCTACTGTGAGGGGCGCATATAGCACACATAAATATATAAACCAATATATTTATTTGCCATCGCTATATGGCTCCTCACACTCCCCTCTTTCTTCGGCAGCGGAAAACTTCCACTGTCCCAATGGCGGCGCTTGTGTGGATATGTTCGTTGGTGGTTTCTGTGCTGGGGACGATCGATTTTGGAAGTATTAATGGTCCCCTTCCCTGTTTCCCCAGTGATCATTTCTAGATCTTCATTTGTTTTTCCCTTTATTTTATGGGTTTGTTTTTTTTTTTATGTATTTTTTTTTTTCTGATTACTCGTGGTTCTGTTCCGCGAACACCCGTGTGCCGTATCGTATCGTGGTCTTAATGCGGTAGCGCCGCCCCGCGCTCCACACTAGTCGTGACGTCCGATGGTCGTAGTGCCGGTGCTCGCCTATGGCCTCGATGACCTCCGTGGGCCACTCCGCTAACGATATTTCCCGCCATCCCGTGGGTGGTTCGGGAGCGGACTGTTGTCGCTGCAGTGCGGGTCGCGGCGGCCGGAACGTCGGCTCCGGGCACGATGTCTGGCGGTGGAAGGGGGGTCGGGGGTATACCGGCGGCGGGGGTGGTGGCGTGTCTGGCCGGGGGCATACCGGCGTTGGTACCGGTTGTTGCACGGGTTGGACCGTCGGTGCTTCCTCCTCCAGTTGCCACTCGGGTGGCGGCCGCACATCCTCCTGGCAGCTGTGTACCACGGTATAGGTATGGTGCCAGTGTCCGGCGGCATAAGTCCGTTTATACTCGCGGGACACTGTGGGTGGCTGGGGTTGAGGACCTTGTTGTGGTTCGGCCCCTGGTTCGGCGTCGTGTGTCGCCTCCTCTTCGTCGGATGATATGATGATGACCTCCTCGGCTCGCGCCCGCGGCACGTAAGGCATTGTGTCCTCATCATCCGGATTTAGTGGTAGGTCCGATGCCGAGTTGGCGTCGTCGGTACTCGTATCGCTGTCGGCGTCCGAGTCGGTACTGGAGTCCTGGCTGTTGTCCTCGGTATCTGTCGAGAGGACGATGGTCTCCTCGGCCCAAGACCGGGAGGGCATGGTGTCGTCGTCATCGCCCGATGACTCGCCATGCTCCTCTTCACCCTCGCACCTCGGTCCTCTTTCGCTGGTCTCGTCGTCAGCCGGGCTAGTTCCTCTGTCATCTCGAGGACTGGGGGACATGGTGTCATCGTCTTCTTTCGATGTTGCCATGTTCCCCTTCTTCGGCCTCGAAGAACGGGTGATAGGGGCTGTCGCGTACCTCATGGTTGTGGTTCCATCCGCCTCCCTCGATGCCGTCAACGTTGACCTCGTTGTCGGCCTCCGATGGTGGTCGTTCGACGGCGTCGATCGAGTCCGCGCGTGGTCGCGGCCCTGGGAACCGCACCGCGGAGTCATCCCGATCGGGGGTTGGCGGCAGCTCCGGGAAGTGTCTCCTCACCCACGCTGGGTCGATATCATCCAGCTCACTGGGATATCGACGTCGTCGCGGCTGCTCGTCCTGTTCCATCGCCGGGTTTGGGGGCTCCCGCGCCTCTCCATCGATGCTCATCTCGAGGTCACTCTCGTCGTGACCTGGCGACGCCCACAACTCCAGCTCGGCGTCGTCGCGTTGGTCTGGAGGCGTCCGCGTGGCCGCGTGGCCGCGTTTGGGCACTCGTGTTCCTAATTTATCACTCTCTCGGGTGAGTTTGTGCTCTTTTCTATCGGTGATGCTCCTAACACTAGTGTGGGTGGCTAACCAACGGTGCCTTGGTATCCATGTACCTGCATAAGAACGAGATAAAGTGTGAATCACGGAACAGGACTACACACAGTGAAGGAGTATCAAAGGACTCGACCGTGCCGATTCAAATATTAGTGCAGGACATTGAGGTTCTTGAGGTGGTGAATTAAGTGAATCCTTGCCACGTTTGAGTCGTGGTACCAGCGCGAAGCCCGCCTAGGCACAAGTTGAGCGAGCGTGATCAAGACTGTCGCAGACGTGCGATCCAGTTGAGTAACGTATGTTGAGTGCCGTATGTTAACCTGTCGAGCAGTGCGAAGCCATAGACTTGTGTAACTGGTGATCAAGCCTGTCGTAGACGGTATACGTGCGATCCTGTTGAGTAACTGGAGTGCCGCATGTTAACCTGTCGAGCAGTGCGAAGCCATAGACTTGTGTAGCTAGTGTACGGGGAGCCTGGACCCGACTCTCCCGAACAGGAACACTTTTCGAAGCCAGACCAAGGCTTCAGTGAGCAGTCACAAACCCCAGTGCCGTCTAATATGTATATAGGCATAAGTGCAATTATAAATCAAACATAGTGCAAATTAAATAAACCATCATTTAATTTAATTTAATATATACAAATCCCTTGTGTTGTTAATTATCGCATCGCGAGCAATTATAAATTTGTTGCGCGAAGCTACAGCTCGATTGAGTTTAGCCCGGCTAATCAAAAGGTTCGTTACAATTTTATGCATTTTGGGCGCGGGAGGTGGTAGTGGCCAAGACAATGCTTTATGTTTTAACAAGTAATATATTTTCTAAGTAGGTAGAATGGGCTTTTGAGAAATTATTGAGCGAAAACAAATTTGGAGTAATCATAGTAATCTGCCCTTCAAGTTTGGATTTTGCCATTTTTTGGTGTTTCTGGTGTTGACAGAAGAAAATACACAGACATGACGGACATTACACAAATCCTTCTGTATCAGAGTATAAATATCTTTGAAATGGTAAATTTGTTTTTCGAGTGTTCCCGCTTGGGTCACAGGCTAGATCCAGTGGTAATTTAGTCAGTTTAATTTTGTTTCGGGCTGCAAAGTGAATTTTACTACACATTCAATACCTGCGTCAGATTATAAATATTTTATAGTTTAATTTCTCATACTTTCATTTTAATAATAATCAACATTTGGTGATGAAATTTCGGCATGTAATCAATAATATGTTGCGGTAAGATGTTGTTTAATTGGGTCTGCCTTATAAATTCTGCATTTTATTTTTTGTAGTATTGTTCATATTTATGTATGTTATATTTTTGTCAAGCTATGCTTGTCAATAAAAGAGATCAATTTATTTTCATAATCACACTCTCATACCCTGAAAATCTATTTAATCTTCGGGACACGTCTTACCGTTTTTAATACAACCGCAATATTCAACTTTTTTTAGATTGTCATCATTGCCAAACTATTTTATACCTGATGAAGGTGATGTCCAATCGTATTTGGATCAAATTCAAATGTGGCCCAACTTTGACAAGCCTGATGCATTTGGACAGCATTCAAATGCCGATGTTGCTTCGCTAATCAGAGAGACTGAAATTCTATTTACTACCCTACTTGGCATGCAAAATCAATCTTCAGCTTCTGAAAGTGCAGAAAATGCAGAAAACAAAGTTTCGGAATTAGCTAAGGATGTTTTAATGAACACCCCCGAAGAAATTAACTATGAACAGACCGCAAAAACGATTGGAATTATTCGCACTCCTTTAGAGGTAGTTTTGCTTCAGGAAATTGAACGTTATAACTTTCTTTTAAAAGTTATGCGTACCCAATTGCGTAACTTACGCCGTGGAATACGGGGCTTGGTAGCCATGAGCGTCGATTTGGAAGACATTTATATTGCTATATCTGATGGACATGTACCTTTACAATGGCTTAAGGGTGAGTATAATAATAATATTTATCTAAAATATTTACCAAAATGCATATTTCTTCTAGCTTACAATTCTCTTAAGCCCTTGGCTGCATGGGCACGCGATCTAACATTTCGTGTGGCGCATTTTCGCACCTGGGCCAAGACTCTACGATCACCTACGCTTTTTTGGTTAGCCGCGTACACTTTTCCTACTGGCTTTCTTACCGCTGTTTTACAAACATCAGCTCGTACAACTAAAATGCCTATTGACGAACTTTCTTGGGAGTTCTTTGTTTTTGTTGAAGATGATGCAAACGCCACACGTATCATACGTGATGGTGGCGGAGCTTACATACACAATTTATATCTTGAGGGAGCTGGTTGGCAGCGTAAAAATCAATGTCTCCAGGATTCGCTACCCATGGAACTGATCTGTCCCTTACCTGTAGTACATTTTAAACCTGTGGAAACTCTTAAAAAGAGATCCCGTGGCGTTTACCATTGCCCTTCCTATTATTATCCCATTCGATCGGGCTCATTTATTATTGTCATTGACTTAAAGTCCGGCGTCGAAAAGTCTGAATATTGGATCAAACGTGGCACAGCTGTACTATTAAGTTTGGCTAACTAGGAATTCTTTAATTAATTTAACGAAATACAATACTTATTAATTTATTTGCTATAATCACATATTTTATAAAATTAGGTTATTCTAAATAAAGTTACCAGTTTTGTATAAAATTTTCATAATTTTTCACCAACATACATATTGTAACGAACCTTTTAGTCCGCTTTGTGTTATTATAATTGGAGGAAAAGCTAGCACTGCGACCTATAATGTCTATCTTACTTCGTGGACTACTTTGGATGTTATTTTCGTCCCATTTAAAGCATATATTGCTGCTTGACTATCGGAGAGGATGGATATATCCGCATTCCGATAGTATCGTTTCAGGTTAAGCTCCGCACATCTCCCTATCGCACACACCTCAGCTTGAAATATGCTGGTGTGCTTTCCAAGGGACTCATGGTATGATACCCGAGGACCCACCACTCCAAGACCTGTTCCCTGTGTGGTGAGGGATCCGTCGGTGTACCATTTTATGGTGTGCGGTTTCATAGGGTGGACTTCTTTCAACGTCGTCCATTCCCTCTTGCTGCTCAATAAGAACCTTCAAATTTCGCTCGAATAGGTGCTCGGCTGCCATTTCGTCCCTGGGTTGCATAATCAGGGGAAGTTCATCTGCTAGAAGTTGGGCATCTTTGTGGCTTAGGATGTGATTGCCCCCAACTCCCTCATCTGACATCCTTAAAAGCATTGCTTTCTGTTGGAGCCTTATGGTGTGGTGGAGTGGCGTGAGCTCCATTAAGGCTTCCAAGGCCATTGTGGGGCAGGTGCTCATTGCCCCTGTCATACATACGCAGGCCATTCTTTGCAGTTTTAGCAACTGTCTTTGCACGGTTATTAGCCGCGCAATATCCCCCCATGCTGTTGCTCCGTAGGTAAGCATGGGCTTTACTACCGTTATGTATAGCCATCTTATTATCTTTGGTGATGTACCCCATGATTTTCCGGCTATGCTGCGACACGTATAAAGCGCTCTGGAACACTTTGATATCGCATTCTCTACATGGGTACCAAAGTTTAATTTACTGTCGAATGTGACTCCGAGGAATTTTACCTCTTTACTTATTTCCACTAGGCTTGATAGCCTTATTTGCCTCATTCTCTGTAGCTTTTAGCGTCTAGTAAGGGGACGATGACCGTTTTTGTGGGGTTTAGGCTGAGTCCAGCCTCCACACACCAATCGCTCGTTATTTGTAACCCCAACTGGACTATGTACAAATTCCAGTACAAATTAATCCAGTACAAATTAATCCAGTACAAATTAATCCAGTACAAATTAATCCAGTACAAATTAATCGCCCATTCTAAAAAAAAACATTTATTTCTCCTTTGCGATGGTTATTAATTAAACTATTTTTTTCTTCACCGTTGATAAACTCTTGAATAGGCACTGCTGGATAACACGTGTAACTGTTTTATATTTTCTCTTTTTTTCACCTTAATTTGTTTTCACTGCGCACAACTGGCTTGTTCAAGGGCTTTAAACAGAAAGTAAATTTAAGAATTTAAGAAATTCACTTTGTCCCCGTTTTTCAACAATTTTTTGGTTTCCTTGCTAATCGCCTTTTTTTTGTTTTAAAAGCTCAAACCTCTCGCTCCCAGATGGCGCTAAAGGCGAAACACAACAAATCATTGCCCCTTTTTGGGCGGAAACAAATATATTAGGGACTCGAGGCTGGTGCTAATTTTGCAATAAAACCTTTAGCAAAGTTACTCAGTTGAAAGTTTCTTCTATATACTTCTAGTCCAACGCTATAAGATACCTCAAGACTACGTAGATTACACGTTCTTTCATTCCGTAAATGCTGCTGTTGTATTCCTCTTTTATCAGCTTCTCGTATAAGGTCAAAGGAGTCTTCTCTGTTAAAAGTGACGGACCGGTCTTAACCTTTGCAAATTTCTTAGGTTCTGATATGTGGACCCATTGGTGATCATTTGTTGACCAAACGCAACACGGTAAGGGCTGCTACTTATAGCTGCATGAACACTAGATCTTAAGGCGCAACATATTCGACTAAGATTCGCATCCCAGTTGGTTTGGTTTGGATTTATATTCGCTTTAATGGCCGCAATGATGGAGCGATTAACGCGCTCGGAAGCATTCGGTTGCGGTGCGTATACCGGAGTGTAGCAGTGCTGTACGCCATAATTATGCAAAAGTTCATTGAAATTATGGCATTTAAATTGGACGCCGTTGTCCTACAATACTATTTCCGGAACTCCGAAAGAATGAAATATATCTTCGTCTATAAAACGACATTGTTTCAGCCGTAAATTTTTTAAACTGAAGTATAAGGACCCAGAAAATCGATTGTAGTGGTTTACTGACTATTTGATCAGTGACATTTCGCAGTTCGTGGGTACCTTGGTTAGGTTCGATTTGAGAACCTATGCGCAAGAATCTGCCCCAGGCAGTCCGCCCACTAGCTAGACAAGTTTAAGATCTCAACATGCCCGACAGAGATTTCATACGGCACTCCTGTTGTTCAGCAGGACTGGTGGTCTCCTTTATTCCCCAAGTATTGCCCCTAGCACTCCTGTGAGTCGGGATTCTCGTGTCACACTCTGTGCCTAATCACAGGCCAAGCCTCGCTTGCTTCGCTTGGATCTGCTGGCATCTCGTCTGTTGCCACAATTCGAGTGTGGCAAAGATTTACGTCTCTCACCCAATTTCATGACCCGATCCTGGTATCCTGATGGCGTCGATTCCTTCGACGCACTCTGTTCTTTTAGTTGGTATTTAATGGTACTCGTATTCCAAGCACTCGTATTACTCTAGCTCGTGTTGATTTCGGTAACTTCACTCGCTACGACCGACTCGCTTTGTATACAACAATACACAGACTCGCCCTTAACTTTGGCGCAAACTGCTCAGAAATTTTGTACAGATTGCTCAAAAATTTCGCTCAGGCTCTAAAATTTCGACATGTGCTGCGACTCTCCTTTTGTAGACATTTTCGCAACTTTTTGACCCGACTGTACCAAAGTCGAGTGGTCTGCTTGGTGTGATCTTTGGAATTTTCCGCCACCAATTGCTGGCGCCACCCATTGTCTGCCGTCAGTGTGAGTATGGATGGCAATATTGCACCCGTAATACTCCTCACACGTTAACGGCAATTGTCCTGGTGAAAACGCTTTAATGGCTGACAACATGCGTTAGAAAGAGAGAGGCAAAGAGAGCGAATTCGCCGCAACTGCATCAGGTCCGGATTTCAGCCTGGTAGACAGTTACTGTGAGGGGCGCATATTGAAATTCGCTTGCGTATATATATATGTATATATTTATATGGCTCCTCACAACAGACATCGTGACGGGCATTGCACAAAATACCTTCGGCATCAGAGTATAACCACCTAATCTGGTCTAAAACATATTTCCATGTTGCCATTGTTTTTGGTATCAGAAACTAAGACGCCTGTGACATAGATCTAGATAAATATATAAATTAGTCGAGAAAAAATATAAAATGCCAGCCACAAAGGGGGAGAAGTTAAAAACAGTTAAGCAATGGGAAAAAAAATATGGTACAATATTCATAGAAGGCACAGATGAAACCAATGTTCTGGAACTTAATTTGTATACGGATATAAATGATAACTTCTTTAATGAAACCAGTAGGGTAAGTATTCTCATTTTAATTTTCATCTAAATATAAGTTTTCCACTTAGATCGTCCAATTTTTAATAGAGGCCGAACGTTTTTTTGAGGCTTACCGTGTTAAGGGTTATGCTGATATAATATTTAATTTGCACAGAAGCTATGTGGCTGAAGTAAATGACAATGCAGTCATGCGTCCACAAATAATATCTACTGAGCACAAGCTGCGTCTGGCACTTGAATTATGTGCAACTTCTGAAGATACTTTACTCAAACTGAAAGAAACCCTTGGAGTCGCATGGAAAGAGTCTGAAGCGTCAGTACGAAGAGAGCAGTTGGTGCAAGAGAAACTTCAAGAAATTCTTTTAAAATGTGAAGGGCTTGCAGACCGAGAAACCGGGAAAACAGAGGATGCAGCAGAGTAGGTTTGAAAAATGTGGTCAGCTAATTTTAATTTTATTAATGCTTTTAAAATTAAAGGTTCGGTAACCTGGCTAAATACAAAAACATCATATTGCGTGAACGTGATCGCTTGGCTAGTGAACTCATTGACATGGAAAAGCGATTGGCCACAAACCGTTACTATTCAGCAAATCTCGAGTACATAATACGCAATAATGAAGACACTTTAACTAAAATGGCTTCGATAGCAAAATTTTTAGATGTCGAACGTATCAATATCGAATCCAAATTTCGAACTCTTATGAAATCTGTGGAAGAGCAAAAAGAAGCACTTGGTAAAACAATTAACAGGCTTGAAGTATCAAAAAGAGAATTGGGAGAGACCACTCGAAAGTTAAATCAGAAGATGACTGATTTTGACCGACAGAAATTGCAGATGGAAAAATACAAATGCGAAGTAAATTCAATAAACAAGGTCATACATAAGCACGAGGAGGATATTACTGAGTTGACCATGAATCAAATGAATAACGAGTAGATAATTAAGCATCTAAGATTGATAGAAAAGGAGAAGACAACTGCAGTAATTCAGTTGACAAGTAAATTAAAGAAGTCGGTGAATGATCAAAATAATGCAAGCAGTCGGTTGTTTAAGATTAACAGAAAAGTGGTTGTTATTTATAACGAAAAAATGCAGAATAAGTAATTAATTATTAATATTATTATTATTTTTGTATTCTTTACTAATTTTATTTATCTTAGAAACAACATTAATTTACTTGAAAAGGAAGTACTTAATGCAAGTGGGAGGGTTGATGATATGTGCCGTGTTAAAGATTCATTGCAGAAAGAGCGAGAGAGTTTACATAACGAAATTATAAAATTTAATAGCTTTATCACCAGATTTGATGCTAAAAACGAATACGATAAGTTCGTTAAATTTGGATTTAAGTAAACTGAATATAAGGCTTGATGAGGCATATATACTTAAGACCAAGCTGAGATTGAATGAGATAAAATGGCTCAGGAAAAGGAAACAATTTATGAGAGAATTGAATATATGCAAGGTAAGCCAATGTTGCAATAAACAAACTATTGGAAAATTTCCAAAACTATTGTTAGTGCTTATTTTTTTGGTTACGATTATTACAGACACACAGCTTTTTAAACAAACTTTTCTTATACGCTATTTTTGCTAATATTTTTAATTGCTATGAATTGTGAATTAGTTAGTACAAAAATGAAACTAATTCATTCCTGTGCAAAAATCTGCCGCTTGATGGGTGTTATTATCAATATACCTTGGATTTATCGATTTACACCATGAGGTACCGAATGAATCCAGTGTATTTCTGGGTTTGTGCTATGTCCGCAATGCTGTCTGTCCGTCCGTACGTCTGCCAACCTTTAGTGCCCTAAAACATGGAACACATTCCGGCCTGGACCCACGGTGGAGTGTAAAAATTGGGAATTACTTCCACTTGAAGGCTAGGAAATCGATAAAGTCAATCAATTCAGTGTTTGAGCTACGTACATAGTTACATTATCCATAATCTCCAAAAGCAATATTTCTCAAAGTGTAAATCGGCAAAACTGCTTATCTCAAACCCCAAACTCGAATTTGGTTAACCCAAGATTTTGCCGCTGTGCCCCGAAATGGAATCCCATATGTCCATGAGGGCACGATGATGCTCCTATACACCAGCGGCTTGTTGCTCATGCTGAGTTTGCTGGATGGCTTTAGCAACCAGTTGAGTTTCGCCCTCTTGGATCTACACGCTGCTGCCGTGATCTGTATGTGTTTGCGTCAGGTAAGTTTCCTGTCCAGATACATAGCCAGGTAGCGAAAATGGTTCCCCTGAGGTATGATCGTGTTGTTGAGTCGGACGGGTGGACAGTTACCACTCCTGAGCGCAAACGTACAGTGCTGAGACTTGTTCTCATTGACACAGATGTTCCACCGGTTGGCCCAGTTACTAAAATCATCCAAGAATCTTTGCGTGACCGCTGCTGCTCTCCAAGCAGTGGAGGAGTTAGCATGGAACACAGTGTCATGCGTATGTGGCAAGCAGCGTGTTTCTGGCTACCGGAATCGGCAAGTCCGCGGTGTACAAAGTGTACAGGGCAGGTCCAAGGACACTACCCTGCGGTACACCCGCTCCGATGCGGCGGATGTTTGATCGCTCGCCCCTAACTTCCACCATAAAAGAACGGCCAAGCAGGTAGGATCTGAGCAGTAAATATTGCGCCGAAGGTAGTAGGGACTTAAGCTTAAAAAGCAGGCCATATTGCCATACGCGATCAAACGCTTGCTGGATATCCAGAAAGACAGCAGAGCTGTACTGCTTATTTTCCAAGGCCTCGAGGACATGCTGAACTACTCGATGAACTTGCTCTGGTGTACCATGGTGATGCCTAAAGCCAAACTGATGATCAGGAATGGCACTCCGGAAGCCACTTACTGCCGACAATCTTCTAAGAAATATTTTTCCAAATATTTTGGAGAAAGTGGACAGCAAGCTTATCGGTCGATATGACGAGACAAGATTATCCGGCTTGCAAGTTTTCGGAATCAGCGCAATCACAGCATGATGATGTTGTTGACGCAATGGCTGCTGGGGTTGTTGTTGATGGCTTAGTTGCTGTTGACGCTCTTGCTGGATGTGCTGTTGCTGTTGGAGTTGCTGCTGCTGGTGTTGCTGTTGCTGGCGTTGTAGCTGCTGGCGTTGTAGCTGCTGGCGTTGTAGCTGCTGGCGTTGCTGCTGCTGGTGTTGCTGCGAGTATTTCTGCTGATGCTGAGCATTCTCTCGATGCCTAGCCATCTGGCGAACTTTATGTCGTCGCGTTTTGTTCGACCGCTGTTGCTCAGGAACTTGCGGAGCATCTTGTCGGGGCGGCAAAGGTTGTTGTTGCTGCTGCTGGGGGTGCTGAAGTTGTGGCTGTTGTCGTTGGTGAAACTGCTGCTGATGGTGACGTTGCTGCTGAAGGGGACGCTGCTGCTGAGGGTGACGCTGCTGCTGTGACAGTTGTCCAAGATGCTGAAGGAGCTGAGGAGCCTTTTGCAGTCTGGCGGCATCAGCATAAGAAAATTGGGCATTGCGTATAGGAGCCGGGCTTCTTGGGCGCGACTTTTGGAGGTATTGAGCCGGCCTTCCAGATTGAGCCACAAGCTTCCTTCCCTTGGCAACGCGCTGATAAGCCGGGCATCCTTTCCAGCTTGCTGGATGGGTTCCTCCGCAGTTTGCACATTTCGGATCAACATCCAATGGTTTTTCGCAAGCTTGACTAGCATGTGCTGAACCACACTTAACGCAGCGATGCTGTTTTTGGCATCATTTCGGGTCCAATCACGCGGTCGAGGGCTATCTGAAACGTAGCTGGTGTCGAATGGAGTCCGAATGGCATTACTTTCCATTGAAACAGACTTTCCCTATGACTGTGAATGCCGTCTTTGCTCGACTCTCCTTCTCCATCGGGATCTGCCAGTAGCCAGTCTTGAGGTCCAAATCGCGCCTCCCTAATTTGGTCCAGGATATGGTGGACTCTTGGCAGAGGGTATCTTTTATGGAATTGGCGTTCAATTGCCTAAAGTCGACACAGACTTTCCTATTTTTTTTCCTCACCATCACTGTTGGTGCGCTGTGTGGGTTTTTTGATGGCTCAATGCATCCCTTGGCTAGCAGTTCAACTTCTTTGTTGATTTCGGCCTGCATCTTGGGATTTTTAGGGAAATATCGACGTTTTATTGGCCGATCGTCACTCATGACAATGCGATGCTCAGTAATAGGCGATGTTCCCTTTATGTCCTCATTTCTGCGATCGGATGTGCTGGTTGTATGACGAATGTTACCCATCTCGTCCAGTATTGGTTATTGGCTAAATACCATTTCAGTGTCATTCTCTGAAGTAGTTCAGTTGAGTCCATATGTATCGGATGACCACTCGACTTGCTCGAAGAATTCTAACGGCTTCGTTGTGCCGTCGAAGCGAAAATTCCATTCCCGGACTTGTTTCGCTACCGTCGGGTATTCTTGAGACATAGTCGGCGCCGTTTATTCGCGTATGGACTCCCTATCCTTGTTGGCTGTGGTGTGGATGATCTCCATAGTGTCGGGTTGTTGTATCGCGCGGGCGCTGCTGCGCTGGTTGCCGGTATGCTCAAATGGGCGAAATCAATCTTCTTCGATTCTCTTGCATCCACAACTTGTCCTATTTCTTTGGCTGGTGAATGTTTGCTATGAATAGCCGCCAATTCCTCTATCCTCGTGCTGTATGGTAGCATGGATTCGTTATTTCTCACCCACTCTCCAAATTTTCGGCGCATATTATCCAATGTCCCACTCAGCTCCACTTGGAGTTCTCCTCCATATTTTAGCACTTCCTCCTTTTTGAGATTGTATGCCCACGCTTGAACCATTTTCCCAATAATATATGTAACGTGTGTTCTCAATTATCGCAACCACCAAAGTTGGATGCCAGTTGTAATGAACCTTTTTGTTCTGTTAGTTTTAGCTGGACTAAAACTCAGTCGTGCTGTGGGTTCGAGCAACAAATTTGATTTGATTGCGTTTGCGATAATTAAGAACACTATTTGTTTTATGTGTATTAAAATGGTTTTTATTTGGATGTACGCTTGCACTTATTTTCTGCAATTGTTGATGTCGCTTGGATGTTAACAACAGTCCACTGAAGCCCTTGGTCAGCTTTGAAGAGTGCTCCGCGCACCAGCTACACAAGTTTGTGACTTTCGCCTGTCCGGCAGCGATATTGTACGGCGCTCCGGCTATTCACCAGGATTCGCTCGTACACGCTCTGCCTAAACACAGGTCAGGTCTCGTCACACCTGCTTCGGTTAGTTTGTACGGATTCCGCCTGTTACCACAACTCAAGCGTGGCAAGGATTTACACTTCTCACCAATTTTATATACCTCAATGTCCAGCGTTCGCCTTCGTCATGGCAGCGTCGAGTCCTTCGATGCTTCTTGATTGTGTATCGTCGTTTTCGATACACACGTTGTTGTTCACTGCGTCCTTTCTTCTTCTTATGTTTTGCGTTTCTCTTAATTATGTGACCGACTTTGATTGAACTGTCCTCGACTGTGCTGCGACGCCCTTTTTATAGGCCTGCGTCGCAGCCCACGTGATCGTCTCGGTGGCGTGATCTTTGGTAATTTTCCACTGCCTTTTGCCGGTGCCAGCCCATGTCTGGATGGATGGCGATATTGCACTCGCCATACTCCTTACACTATTACGGCACATGTCCTGATGGACATGTGTGTCAGAAACGCTCATATGTCTGACAACCTGCATACGAAAGAGAGAGAGGGCGATCAGGGCCGGATTTCGGTCTGATATACAGTTACTGTGAGGGGCGCATATAGCATAAATACACATTTTATGTGTATTTATTTGCCAGGGCTATATGGATCCCCACAATACAAAGGTCGTATACAAAGATCCTTTTTCATATAAAAAAAAAATAATTAATAACACCCAAAAGTAAATGGTATAAAAAAAAAATATAGTATTAAAAATAAATACAAACATTAACATAAATCAGTGCCCCAAGGCGGAGTATTGACAGAGAACACGCTGCTCAGAGTGTGAAACATAAAATCCAGAGAGAGAGCATGGCCATGATATACTCTCGAGTTCACTTGTGTAATAAAAGTGCATCGGCCGTCCAAACGTTTTGCTTATCACACATTAGTAGAGAATCATGCGCAAAACGAAAAAAAGTCCAACAACAACACTTGCACCGGTGGGGGTGCGTGAGCAATAAAACAGTGCAGCTGCATGTACACAAGTACACCGTTGGTTATTGACGCACACTAGTGTATGTGCAGATGCGCAGGGAGAGGGCAATAAAACCTTTGCACATTTGTCGTTGGTTAGTCATACACACTAGGGTAGGTGCGTGTACCAACGAAACGAAACAACAATATATGCAAAAAAAAAAAGAAGGAAAAACGAGAGAGAGATGAGTTGACACGATAGGGCACACACACACAAAAGGGTATATAAGGAGCCAATAATCACGCACGCAGCTTCTTTGCAAATCATCAGTAGCAACGCATCAACTATGGAATCCCGATGAGGATCTGCCGCCACGACGCCGATTCAGTCGCATGGGCACCGGCGGTCATGGTCGAGAGCGTCGAGGACATGACGACGGAGGCCGAATACTCAGGCGAGGACGGCGACTCCAGCGGGGACGGCGGCTCCAACGAGGACGACGACTCGAATGGGTGAGGTGAGGTCGTCGTAGTGTCTGATGACGGCGGCGATTGGACGAGGATGTTACCGGAACCATCAGTGCATCCCGACTATGTGGAAACGATGCCAACGACCAGGTGATCCTCATCTCGTCAAAAGAAGAAGAAGTGACCCGCAGCCTAATCCGAAGCCACGGCCGCAATCACAACCGCAACCACAGCCACCCACGGTGACCGGACGCCACGATCGGACCTACGCCGCTGGGCGGTGGAGGCACACCGTCACCGTGGTGCTCACCAGGGAGGAGGACGCTGGGGTGCAACCCACGTCGTGCAGCCACCGACCCACCTGGCCACTCGACCTCCGATGCCAAGGCCGGGCACAAGGCCAGTAGAGTCAGTAGAATCGAGACGGCCGGCCTTTATGCGCCAGACATCGTGCCCTGAGGCGGAGTCCAGACCACAGCGGCTAACGCTGCAGCGGAAGCAATCGGCGCCGGAAACTGAGGCGGGATGGCAGGAGCTGCCTCCAACGGTGTGGCCTCCGGGAATCAGGGGGCCACCGACGGACACACGGATCTCAGCCGCCGTACATCACGGCGGTTTTCTGGTTGGCCACGGTGTTGGGCAACAAAATGAATTAAACATTTTAACCTACTGCAGTTGTAGGTTTTTCTCCTATTTACACCAATAGTTATTTTATTTATAAGTAACGACTATTAACTAGCATTTTATAGTTTTCTTTTTTTTCATGTTAATTTGTTGGCACCGCGCGCAGCTTGTTCTCGATCAAGGGCTTTGGCTTAAGCACACACGTTTTTCCAAAAATTTGCTTTGCCCTTGCTTTTCAAAAATTTTTGGCTTCCTTGATTATTACTTTTTGGAAAGCTCAAACCTATCGCTCATGGATGGCGCTAAGTGAGAAACGCAACCAATTATTGCCCCTTTTTAGGAGGAAACAGATATATATTATAAGCTCGACAACCGAACCATTACAAACTCCTATAGCTACTGCAATTTCAAGGATAAATTTACAGGGTGGTTAACTAGGATTCTGCTTCAAAGATCGGTCATTCTAGTTCTTATTTGTGACACTTGGTATCAGGTGGTATGACTTATTGTACCAGACTACTTCACTGTCGGTTACTCCTGACTGCAACGCTTTACTTGATTAATATGCTTTTAGTTAAATTCTATAGTTAAAGCTTAATTAATTGAATATTATACATTTACTTTTTCCTTATATAGACCAGTTAATTTTGAAATCCAACCAGATGAGTGATCTTACGGAGAAGTTGAGTGATAATCGACGCGAACTACATAAATTTAAGAAGCAACTTGAAGCTCTGCACTCAGAGAAAACTACATTGCAAAGAAGTTTATTAAATACTACGCAGGAGCGCGATAACTTTCGAATACTTCAAGCTGTAAGTGGGGAACATATATATAAACATACCTATTTGTAATAATGCATAACATTAAAGTTTTTTATACTCTGAAAACAAATGTAAAGAGTATATTGGGTTTTTCGACATTGTCCGTCAGCACAATATGTTTGTAATCCTTGTAATTAATTCTTCTATGTCTGTCTGCATCAGACAAAATAATAAGTCGATAAAAATTTAAATCTCCCTCAATTTTGAAATTTTTGTAGTAAATTGTTATGAATCTAGATTAATAAGAACATTTATTGGCAATACCCGCTTACTAATAAGATTTTTGAAAAATCGAAAATTCTATTCCGAACTTCAGGCCAACAAATTTCTTTAACATACATATTTGAAGGACATTCCTAGAGCCAGGTATTGAAAGTACCGGCTTATTTAATGGTCGGGAAAACAACAAGAAGCCAAGAAGTCTAGAAAGCACTATGTAGGAACTCTATTTTCAGCTGGTGTAGAGCTGATATCAGAGTATTCCGCAGTCTCTTATGTCTGATTATATCATTCTCACCTATTTTGTGTAGAAATCTGGTCATCGAACTCAACAGCTAACGACTGAGATTGGCGCAAACGAAGTAAAGATAAATTCATTACATCTAAAAATAGACCATCTGAATAACAACATTAAAGAGTTACAATCTGAGTTAAAGAACAAACAAAATCTTGTTGAAAGCATGCGCAAGGACTTGAGAGAAATTCGGGAGAAAAATGAAATGCTAGCAAAAGTTGTCTCAAATGATGAGTTCAGGTTTATGAAAATGGGTCATAAATTGGAGGAAATGCGAAAGGAGAGAAACTTAGTTGGCCTTCAAATGGTTCGACGCAATGATGAAATAGTGGTTATCAAAGAAAAGTTGCAAATTGCACACAATGCCCTAGACAATGGCACCACACAGTACAATCAACGAATTGAGGATATTCGACTATTAAAAAAAGAATTATCAATTCTTTACACGGAGCGCGAGTGCTTAAAAAATGCAATTAAAAGTACGGCGGACATGAGGAAGGAAATTGTACGTTTGCAAAGAGCTTTAAATCAGGAACGTATACGCATAAGAGCGCTAACAGAAGATGCAAAGACACCAACTGGAGTCCATCGTTGGCGTATTTTAAAAGGGGAAGATCCAAAAAAGTTTGAACTTCTAGAAAAATTACAGGTGTTGCAAAAGTGAGTACCACCAGGAAAGAGAACAATCATCAATATTTTACACAATGCTTTCATACGCTAACAGTATGTATTATAATTAATATAATTGAGTCTCGATTGGTTTGTTACTCATAAGTGGGAATAAGGGGATTGTGTGAGAGGAAATGGCTTACTGTTTTTTTATTTACTTATAATTGCATCATTATCGAAGCCGATTTATTGCTTTTGGAGTGGGGTAGAGACATGTGTAAAACTTTTTAAGAAAAATTTAAGTTATTGGCCTCGTGATTTGATTTTTGAGTATGGGTTCAACAATCAGTTGGTAATTAGTTCTCAATTCTATTTCATACCTTCTTTGTTAAAATCTAGAACTAATAGAAAATTTCAAACTTAAACGTGCGAATCTTTTTAAAATGCATTTTTTTTTGAGTGACTCTGTTTATAATAATTTCACAATTAATTGAAAAAACAACCAGCTCTGATACGTTCAAGCTTGAAGGTTTTCTACTCAGGTTTGTAGATTTTTATTTTAAACAATAGAACTTTTGCTTTTAAAATTTATGTACTAGTTTATTTAGTCATAACTAGATTAGGTTAGGTTAGACGGTTGCCGACCAAAGTCGACCAATTTTAAACGTACAGGCGTAGATTTACCTTCTTTATCCGAGACGAGACTAAGTAGAGCGCATTTTCTAGCTTGTTTATATTTGCCTATATTCTGGTGCCGAGGCACCATAATTTTGCTAATAACATTCTTTTTGGCCTCATAGTAGACATTTTCTCATTTAGGGGCTCGTTTAGAGATTTTTGACAGTTTGACGAAAAGACTACTGTATTTCGAAGACTGAAGTAAAGTTGAATGTTAAGTTGCACAGAGTAAATGCCTCCGCCAACGCGATTTTCACGCTTTGGGCCGTCTATGTATGTACCGAAGAGTGTATTCAGTTGTATTACTGGCACACATTAGTCCGTTTTTGTGATAATCCTTAAATTTCCCAGTAGAATAGAGTATCTTCAGAGTAATTCATACTGTGGAATTTCTCAATCTTATGGACGAGAATGTCCAGGGATAAAATGTAAGAGGAGGGCCATTGGTTTTCTGAAAGTTTTAACCATTCAGGCCCCTCCCACCATAGCTAACTATCATGCAGCTCTTGTAGCGTGACCAGAGGGGTCAGCTAGCCAAATCTGCAAAATTGCATTCTGTATTACTTTGATAACTCTATTGGGTACGCAAGTTGTTCAAGTGTATGATGGCTTATTGAGCCAAACAAGACTATTGTGTATTCTGTCCAAAAGTACGATTCAAGTTTGTTTTTGTGAAGTTGTCGAAGTAGTGATTTGGACAAAGCTCCGCACAATTCTAGTCTTGGTAATTAGACTGTTTTAAATGGATCCACTCTGGTTTTGGATATAAGTAGGTGAATGTAAGCTTGACTAAGAAGATAGTGTGGTAGTGCACACTTGCAGGGGGACGTGGAGACAGATTACCTGAATGAAAATTGGCATCAAATAGTTTTGCAATCTGCGAATGGATTTCGCGATTGGAAAGATACTGCTTTGATGAGAGTGTGCAAGCAGCGAAAAAAACTCTTCAGTTTACTCGATTTCAAATGGTCCTTGGAAATAACCTTGAGTACGTGTCTCTTATTTGATGACCAATTTCAAAGAGAAAACCCATTTTCCAGATTTGTCGATTAAAATAAATGTTCCGGCAGAACACTTTAGCACCATCTGTGGTAAAAAATTCTGGCCAGACATATAATTGTAAGATAATTAAAAAAAAAGAATAATCGGTCCCCGATTGCTGTACTGCCTTCTTCTGCTAGTGCAAGTAAACCTCTTGCTGTACCTGGTAGTTCAAAAAACTAACTCTCTCACTTGGCTATCAAAATGCAAGAGGTATCTGTGGTAAGCTTTCAAATCTATACATTAATAGTTTTTCCTTTCTTTTTAATGTCGCGGCCTTTACTGAAACGTGGTTAAGGCCCGACATCCTAGATTCCGAAATCCTTTCTAGTGGATTCTCTATCTATAAAAAAGATCGGACTCCCAGGCGTGGTGGGGGTGTACTTATTGGTATCAACGTAGATTTATCTTCGGAGATAGTAATGATAGATGTTTCTATGGATATAGAGTTTATTGCTGTTAAATTAAATATTAATGGTATTGGTATTTTTATAACCTGTTCTTACATTCCTCCTTCTTCAGATAGTTCTTTGTATTCTTCCCATTTAGCTGCTATTCTTTCGGTGTATTCACAGCTTTCTGATCGTGATTTTCAAGTGTTTTGTCAATTACGACTAAGAGTGAGTTTTTGGAGGGCTTATTTGGGATATCATTGTGTCAAATCAATGCTATCCCAAATTCGTTAAATAAGATGCTTGATCTGATTTTTATCACGGATCCATCTTTTCTGTCTCCCGTTCTGAACCCATATCCTATCCTGAAGATCCCTATCACCCAACGTTGGAGGTGTTTTTTTATTTGCCTACTACGGTACCAAGTCAAGATAACAAGCTTTCAGGGCGAGTTCGTCAATTTCGGAAAACCGACTTTGTTAAGTTAACTCGTCTATTATCGCAGACTGACTGGTCCCGGCTTAATAATTGTGCTGACATGGATGTTGCAATCGGAGACTTTTATAATACGTTGGACGGTTTGTTTGACTTGTGTGTTCCTGTTCGTGAGCCATGTAGGTCTACCAAACCTTTGTGGTTTACGCGGGAGTTGATCAGGTTAAAGAATAATAAGTCAAGAATGTATAAGAAATTCAGGGAAACTGGCTCTTCCCTGGATTACTCTCGTTACTTGATTGCACGATCCAAGTTCTCGGCTATGAATAACAAATGTTATAAGGATTACCTAAGAAGCTGTAGTTTACAGTTTCAGCGGGATCCTAAACGTTTTTATGATTTTGTTAATGCTAAGAGAGGCTCAACAATACTTCCTTCTACCGTATTTTTTGAAAACAAGACTGCAGACTCAGATCTGGCCATTGCCGATTTATCTGCCGAATTTTTTCAAACTACATATAGTTCCCATAATCATCAATTGGTTTTGCCATATCCTGGGGTTTCCCCACCTACTAGGTAGGATTATAAAAATGTTGCCTACTTTGCGGGGCATATTTAATTTTTTATTGGGGTCATATATTAATGTTGGTGGTTATGATACCTACCTACCATCGGTCTTTGGAATTTTTGAAAAATAATGAATGATTAGTTTATGGCAGGCAATTACTTTTTTTCTTTGACACTGATCCAAATAAGCATTGAGCCACTGTATATATGCATACGACTTTGTATACCCAATTTTCTTTTTTTTTTGATTTTATCAATTTTTGTTATTTACTGACACATTTATTTTCTCTTTCATTTTTAATCTTAACAAAGAGATACAAATTTCATCCCTATTGTTAATATGTGTTCTTGCCATTGGATCAGTTTCATCCCCCAAACCATAATTTCTTGCATTTTTTTGCAAGCAAAATGGCTCACTGGGCTTAAATTCGGCGATAGCAGCTTCTTTCTCTGGGACAGTGCGTATCCCATCTTCAGTGACCCGATGACCAAGGTATTTCAGCTTCTTCTTAAATAAATCGCATTTCTCCTTGTTAATCCTCAGAGTCGCTGCTCTCCGCCGTCGGAACACTTCTCTGTCATGTCATCCAAATATGCGAATGCATGTGTGCATGCATGTTCGTCCTTGTCCGCACTCGTATTACGTCGACTCCATCGTGTTGATTATAATTTGCTTTGTAGATTCGCAAGGACTCGTTACGACCGACTTACTCTTAGATTTCACACCGGCTGCCTGTAGATTTCGCACAGACTGCTATGAAATTCTGCACACACTGCCTTTAGATTTCGCACAGACTGCAGATACGCTCAAATGGCTGATAACCTGCGTTACAAAAAGAGAGAGGGCGAAAGAGACAGAATTCGCCTCAACTGCATCAGGTCGGGATTTCCGTCAGATAGAGAAAGTTACATATATTGTGGACATAAGCGAATAGGATGATTCTCCTCGGAACATAGCCTGCACTTTTGGGTCTAGATGCTGACCTTGTTTCAAACGAGTTAGTCTTGTTCAATTTTATCTTATTTCTAGCCTCCTAGTGGACATAGCACTCCACTTTTAACACTTGGGCACAGACCAATATATGTTTCAATTTTAAAGTCTCTATCTCTAAAGGTGGCGATAGAAGTTGTTGAACGGCTTCATGACAAATTCAAATTTAGAATGCACTACTTACAAACTTTAATAAATTTAAAATAAAACGTTTAAAATTTTATTGTTCTACAAAAGTTGGTTACTTTAAATACACGTCAACTAAAAAAGTAATTCAATTTATAAAATTAACATAACATTTTTTATTAATTCATTTGTTTATAAAGTGTGGTTAATGTGCGAATTTCGATTAATGACAGTGCTAATAAAACTAATATAATATATAGAAATTACGTGAAGTTAACATATTAAAAATGTGTTAAGCCGCTAGACTTATTTATAAATAAAAAAAAACTTTGATTGGACAAATCAAAAACTTTTTAGAACTCAGATTGTGGGATTTGGGACCATTCCTAAACGATCCTTGTTGTATCCTTGTTAACCAGGATCATAGCTATTTCCTCAGGTTACAGTGTTTTACTTTCCCATTCAAAATTGTTGTATGATACTAATCTTTTTTACATAAAAAATCCAAAATTAATATGTATTCTGCTTTATCCTATTATCGGAAAACGCATATATCCATCCTTTTCCGATAGCCAATAGCCTGATGAGCAGGCAAGATTGTTGGCAGAGGGGCCCTTAACAGGGCCCGAGTCTTTTTTGGCATAGGGAGACACACATTACGGCTGCAACTTAGAAATGAAGAAAGGCAGAGGCGACAACGGAGCCAACGGAAAAGCCAGAAGTCGTTTGGGTGGCTATATTCGAAAGCGATTTAAGCAAGTAATACAAATGTGGAAGAACAGGCTTAGGATACTCACCGGTCTATTGACAATTCATTGTAGACTAAGAAGTCACATAACCAAATTAGGTGTTTTATCAGAGATGCATACAGGTTTTGTTGAAGCGAGGAGGAGTCCTCAATGCGCATCGTATCAGAATTTGTCGCCTTAATTAGGAAAATATGCAGCTTCCTAGGGATGCATGTTATGAAGCCCTAAACCCAGCGAAGATTCTAGCATTCGTGCAGAGGCTGATGGATGTGCTATAAGCTCAATTGCGGCACAATAGATTTGACAGGCCGCAGTGCCGTTTTCCCAATTTAATAGTTATCCAATTTAAATAAATCCATATAACACTCCATTTACGTTTCCGAAGACGACTACTTTAACGAACACTTATAGAGTCGTCTCGGCATGCACATTCTGTCTACTTTTCGGACGGCCTTGCTCAGGGAAATGTGGCGTGTCTGGTCAAGCGGTGTTACATAAATAATATCGTAGACAGAGGACTACAAATGGACTTGGAACCAGACAAAATGGACACGGACTAATATATTATGCGCTATCGAATTATGAATCATTAATCCATCAATGTCAGTAGGCCTGTCGACGTAGATGAACTGTTGGCGATGATAATCAAAATTAAAGATGCAATAAGTCAAATAATAAAGTGCTCCACTTGAAAATATGTTAGCTAATTTAAAGGTGTAGAATTTTATACATACTAAGACCATATTTCAATTCTAATAACGATTGCATAACGATATACCTCGTTAAGCTTTTAATCCATTTGTAACTTCAAGAAAGATGAGTTGTGGTTGTTGCACTGTTGTTGTTGTTTTTAGCTGTTGTTCGTGATGTGCTTGTTGATGTTTGTGTTGTTGCTCGGTTGTTGGTGTTGTTTGCTTTGTTGTTGTTATTGCTCTGTTGTTGTTGTTGTTTTTGTCTTGTTGTTGGTGACCTCCATTAGGCTAAGTTTCGTTGAGCTATCTACAGCGCAAAAGTAGTCAACGCATCTCCACTCCGAATCCAACTTATTTTATTATAGCTTACAGACTAAGCTTATCGAAGCTTTACACTCGGGTGAAAATAACATGTACAGTGGCTCACAGTTCAAGTGGATCAGTGTCAAAGGAAAAAAGTAATTGCCTGCCATAAGCTAAATATTTATTATTTTTCAAAAATTCCAAAGACCGATGGTAGGTACATATATAAACCAAAAAAATTAATATATGACCCTAATTAACTGAGGTTTCCACAACTGCTAGGTAGGACACCTGGGTGCCATAAAACCCGGATTTTTTACCTATAGTTGAGTATTTTCGGCATAAATAGACCAATCCTTCGTGCATCTCGAGTGTAACAAGCCAACAAGGACTATGGGCAAACAGACTACCATTGAACTGAGCAACTCAACTGTGTGTGTATAACATCTGTGTTGAGGAGGCGCTTTTTTGCGGTCACCTATTTGCGAATTGGGTTATTTTGTTTTGTGGTGTGATTTATTTTAATTTCTTGTTTATACAATATTTACTCTATTTGCATATATTATAATATTCATGTTTAGTTTACATTAGTGCGTGTGTTGTATTTAGTTTGACAAATTAAATGTTTAATATATTTAATTTATCGTATGATGCGCGTATCTCTTATGCCAATGCACAACCGACGAGTGATAATTTGAGACTGACTTAGATAAAGTTGACAAAAAGGCAATGACAAAAATTAGGGATGGGCGCGCAATGATTTTACAAACTACGTTGCATTTTTAATCGATGTTTTACTTAATTAATTGTTGGCTGCTGCTCTGACAACATCATTCATCTTAGATATGAGGCTATTTTGGGGAATTATTTAAACGTTAATGTAATATGTGTATTATTTAAATTTTATTATCCGTTACGTTTAATATTAGCCAGTGTATTATTCAATTATTAATGCTTTTTCTTACAATTAAATATTTATTTGTAAGACAATGTAAATATTAAATATATTATTAAATATTAACCGAGACACTCAAGGTAATTTAGATTATTTCGCAAAATATGAGCTGGGCTTCTTGAATAGCGTTTATGATCTGCTTGTCGAAGCTTACACACCGCAACCAATGCTGATAACCACTTCAGCACAAACATATGTTTGTGTGTAGGCACATGTGCAACAGCTCTGAGCAGATTATTTACGTTTCTTGCTTAACTTTTAAAGTCACTTGGCACTTGCTCATAATAAACGCAGGATTATATATTATATCCCATTAATCGTGATCAGTGGGATGAAGTTGCTCTCGTGGGTCTTACAACTTCTTAGACGCTTTTGATGTCGAGGCAATTGAAATATGTAAACCCTCTGGTTTGTAACGTTTATTTTTATTACTCAACACGACATTTATAGACACGACTTATTTTTCTCAATAAAACTTGAGCATTTGATCTCACCAAAGAGATAAGCTTGAGCTTTACGGATTTTGATAAGCATTTTTCGTCTGCTTATTAACTGAGCGATTTCATGCTGTTTTGTTCCTTTGTCTGTAAATATCCTCCATTAGGGCGGCAGCCTAAGTACCAACAAATAAATTAGGTTGGACCAAGAGTTGTCCCAAAAAAAATTAACTATTTTAGATAACCTATATAACAAATGATTATCAAAAAAAGGTCCCTACCTAAGAGGAACTGTAAATGTAAAAGCGACCGCTTGAGTACATGATAAAGATAGGTAAACAAATTGACGGATTGTAAAATAACCTTTGAACCTTGAACCTAGAAAGTCGGTGAGCAGTGTTAACTATTCAAGGTTACGAATTAAAGACAGTTTTACAAATCAACTCAATATGTCATTCTTAAAATAACTAATGTAATGTTAAATTTTTTCTTTCTTAGGCGTACCCTAAAGCAGTCCATATACTACTCTAATATTAAAAGCCGATTATCTGAAACCGAAAAGGCCAATGAAGCACTCAAGCGAATGCTGTCGCATATGCCTACTGTGGAAGTAAAACATAAGCTTGTGGTACAACAGGTGCGTCTCATTATTTGGGTAACATTTTAAAGCTCATGATACTGTACTTAGCGAATAAATCGTCAAATGGCAAAGAAACTAAAATCGATGGTAGCCGAACATTCTCTTGATGAAGTAGAATTAAATTGGAGACAATGTACCATTAAAAAGTTCGCAGATAAATTTAATGGGATAATGGAATTGCCTTCAAAGCATCAAAATGGTTATGTTCAAAATCAAAATAATATTTCAATAGATAAAGATGTAGAAATAATGTTTTCCAAGTTCACAGAATGCTCTCCATATTCAGACGGTAATACAAATACCTCGTTATTATGTAAAATATCATCCAATGGGGAATAAAATCGAATAAATGATATATATTAGACTTAAAGAATCTTTTTAAATAAACACTGTAGTTCCAGATTCATAATCTGATTCCGAAGCTACAAAAGCAACTTTTATTTTGTACGTGGTCCATCATGCTGCTGACTTTCCGTCTGTCCGTTCATATGAAAGTATAATTTTTCAACATCCTTGATATTAGTAGCCGTTAAATGAAATTATTTTGTTGTGTACAATTATTTTGCATTCTTTTTTACCCTAAATTAGCGTGCAGAAAGAATAGGCAGCATGCATAAGTATGGGAAAGGTCAGGTCAGAACAGGTTAAATTACAGCATGCAATCGTAACATTACACAGTTTGATAAAGCAAAAATCTCTGCAGAATGCGATGAGCTTCGGTGCTGTCTTACATTCATGGATACTGAAACATTGAGGACGTCTGTATTCCGAACTGGCCTCCACCGAATAATTAAGTGAGAGTAAATTTATTTATTACGAAAGACATGTAAATAATTATATTAGATTCGAAAAGTGAAGTTGGTACAACAGGGAGCAGTGTGTAACGGTCGGTGCCAGAAAGGTTGTGTATAGTTTATATCGCAGGCTAGCGGGGCGAAATAAACGACTGGTAAAATGTAGCAGTAGATAGTGTAACCGGCTTAAAGTAGGACATGATGGTTTTTTGCAAGTAACTAATCACTGCAGACTTTACGGCAGTTAGCTCTCGCGGGTCAGGATAAAAGCTGCGGATAGCGGCTGAAAAAATGCTGAATCCCAGAGCTTTGTTAATCTGCCCTATTTAAGCCTAGCTGCACGCTGGAAAAACTCTATTAGTTTTCTCGAGTCGTTCGACAATGCACGCCGCCCGTTGTTTGTGTTTTATCAGCCGAGACTGTACACCACTAGTGCTTACACCGTGAGAAAAATATGCAAAATAAAATAACCTAAATAAAGGCTCCTGCGCGACGTCTCGGATCGCAGTTCAAATCCCGGATATAACCGCATTCATCGACATGGAGGCCACACGTTGGAGCACCAACCTTTTCTTTCATATATACAACCACCTGAGATAATTATGCAGCGAGATGAATTAAAAAAAAAAGAAGAAACAAATGCTATCTGAATATACAATTATTTAATATATACAGTGGGAGACAGCTCAAGTCGACCAGTGTCAAAGAAAAATCGTAATTGCCAGCCATAAGCTAATTATTTATAATTTTTCAATAGTTCCAATGCTGCATAGCAGGCCGGTCCACGGAAACTGCGCTCTACCAATTGCGACGCACTTTAGATGCGGCAACATACGATAAGGAAGTAGCATTGTGCGCCTTTCTAGACATAAAAGGCGTCTTTCACAACACATCTCATGAGGCGATTACGGCTGCCTTCTACAGGAGGGTCCTGGACTCTATCACCAGCAAGTGGATACTTGCCTTGCTAGGGTCCAGACTAGCCACGACATCAACACATAACAGTACTCTAACAGTCTTAACAACCAAAGGCTGTCCCCACGGCGGAGTACTGTCTCCGCTACTCTGGAGTCTGCTGATAGATGAACTACTTAACAGACTTGCCACCAGAGGTATCCCCAATGTCACGGATATGCCGATGACATTGCCATCATGGCGCGAGGCAAATTTGAAGAAACACTCTGTAACACAGTCCAGTTCGGGTTACAAATAACGAGTGACTGGTGTGTGAAGGCTAGACTCAGCCTAAACCCCACAAAAACGGTCATTGTCCCCTTTACTAGACATTATAAACTACAGAGGATGAGGCCTGTTTAGGTTCATATAATTAAATCAGAAGCTATTTGTACGTGCGCTGCAGATTGCGAAGACACACAGCAAATAAGTAAATGTCAACAAATAATTTTGCAAACACTGCACACAATAGCATTGGGTCAGCGGCCACCTCATATTGCGAACGCTGCATTCAGCGGTTGCCTCACACTGAGGTCGCTGCACTCGATGGCATTAGCTCAGCAGTTTGATGCATCCGTCGTGGAGTATCGATAGCGCCAATCGAACACCGCCACAATTTTTTTTTGCGATTATACGGCTTTGTTGTATTAAGGAGAGACTGAACTTTCGCACGACATGAGGAAACCAAAAAACTGCGGCAGGTCGCGGACGGAGAATTCACTGGGTGACGGCGAGGAGATAAAATAATAAACAAGCGACAACCCTCCGATTATATTTGTGTGTTGCCTACTTTAGGGCATTTGCTTTGATCTTACAATTTATCTTACAATTCTCAAACGGTTTGATCACAAATCTATTGGCATGCTATATGCTGTATGCAAAAGGGCGGAAAAAAGGCCACTGAATTGCTCTTCTATTCCACTTACATGGTGGTAAAATTTAAAGTTGAGCTACATGTTATTGCGATTTTTTTTCTTTAGTGCTAAGTGATAGATATTAAATTAATAATGAATGTAAATAAAATAGAGTAAACATATGAATTCGGGCGGGTACGTCGTGGCCATGTACACCGTGCCTGCCAACTGTTTCGTTTAATTTGTGTGTGCATGTAGGTTAATATGTAGTGTTGTGAAGGTCGAGATTGTTTCGAAATCTGTACCGTCTATGGGCAGGGTTGGAGTTACCCCACCCTGAGAAATCCGAGCTAGCTGAGGTTGCCCACTGCAAAACAATAGACGTGTTACAAGTTGTCTCATATTACGATCGTTGCCCTCAGCGGAAGTACAACAATGGTCACCCTAGAAAGTATGAAATTGGGAAATTGCGATCGCTGCACTCGATACACGCGCCGTACAAAACCGCCGAATAATGTATTTCCAAAGTTAAGAATTATGTATAAATAAAGCCATGCTCGTCAGAGCAAAACAGTTAGAATCTAATCGTCAACTCCGCTAGTTTGATTTCTACCATCGCACTTACGGTGCGCATCGAAGGATCTCACTCTCCGTAGTCCAACCAGTTACAAGTGCTAGTTGCGATGCTCTTAGTAGTCAGTTTATGTGCTGAACACTTTCCTTTAAACACACACAAACATTTGGTGACCCCGACGGTTGGAACCTGAAGTTGTCAACGAGGCGACAAAAGGATAACCAACCTTCAAAAATCCATATTTGAAGTTTGTCAACAAGGCGACAATCAAAGGATACCTGTAGTAAGTATATCAGGATAAAAGTGTGCCCGCAATCACGGCACTACTAATACCTGCAATCTCCTTACACAGTTATGTCTGTGTTAGTGAGACCATCTGAAGTTGTCAACCAGGCGACATATCAGGATAAAAAAGGGCTCTCGTTATATAAACAACCACGGCACTAATAACAAAAAGTGTGCTCTCGTTATATAATCAACCACGGCACTAATAACAAAAAGTGTGCTCTCGTTATATAATCAACCACGGCACTAATAACAAAAAGTCTGCTCTCGTTAGATAAAAGACCACGGCACTGATAACAAAAGGTGTGCTCTCGTTAGATAAACGACCATAGCACTAACAACAAAGTCCATCAAGCGACAAAAATAAAAACTGATTAAGAAACAGATATACCAATACATATCTGTAAGGTCCAACAAGCGACAAAAAATCAGTCAAAATGGCATCAGAAAAAGCAACCATTGATGAGTGGCTTGGTGCCCAGCAAACAATTAGCAATGAGATTCTACGGCTGATATCCAATTATAAAAAGGATTCCGCTGAGAGAAAGTCTCAGACCGGCTACCACAAAACAAAAGCAGATTCTCTCAATATGAAATGGAATTCTGTCAAAGAAAATGACGAAGTCATAAGAATAACCGGCGAGCTACCGGAAAATCACGAATACTTCACCTACTATGAGGACATAAGAACAACAGTTCTGAAGTGCTTAGAAGCAATCAAAAACGACGCTGACACCATAAGTCAAACCACAAGCAAGAAGCTTGGGATTGGAGAAGGATAGTGTCAGCAACCCCTGGCGCCCTCGTCTGGACAGCATTACCAATCAACCTTAGCACCGAAGGTGATTGCATTGTGCCTGCATTGTGCAGTGCACCAATGACATAAACTTGCCCCGCATAACCATCCCCAAGTTTGATGGGGATATATTAAAATGGACACAATTCCAACATGCCTACAATTCGAAAAATGTGGTATCTAAAAACAAGCGTGATCGGTGAGGCAGAAAGACTAAATCGACTTGAAAGAGGATAACTACCTTCACGTATGGAACATCTTGGTTGACGCATACGACAATCCAAGAGACATAGCATCAACGGTATTGAACCGATTTTTAATGCAACAAGCCATTAACGACAATGTAAAATCGCTTAAGGAACTTTACATTGTCTCTGTGGAGTTCCTTGCATCTCTCAAGGGACTCGGGTTAGACATCGCATCGTGGGACCCAATTCTAATTGCGGTCATACGAAATAAGCTGGACAGCACAAATAAAACGCTGTACGAGCAATCAATATGCAACTCGAAGCAAATACAAAAGCTGGACACCAAGCTCCAGTTTCTTGAACAAAGAGTTGTAACGGTCGGTGCCCGAAAGGGTGTTTTAGTTTATATCGCCGGCTAGCGAGGCGAGATAAACGGCTGGTCGGATGCCGAAGTAAATAATGCAGCCGGCTAAAAGTCGGCAATGATAGTTTGTTTGCTGGTAATTAATCATTGCAGACTTTGCGGTAGGCAAAGCTCTGCAGGATAGGATAAAAGCTGCGGATAGCTGAATAACTGCTGAATCCGAGAGCTTTGCCAAGCTGCGCTATTAAAGCCGAGCTGCACTATGAGAAGCTCTCTCAGTTTTGGAGGTCGATCAGCCGACACTGCACGCCACGGAGAGAACTTTTTGCAGCCGAGACTGCACGCGACTGATAAAAACTTTTGGCAGCCGAGACTGCACGTGGCTGATCAAATTTTTGCAGCCGAGACTGCACGCGGCCTATAAAAATTTTGGCAGGCGAGACTGTACGCCGCCCGGTTTTTTTTGTTGGGTTTTTCTTTGTTCTGGAAAATACACCGAGACTGGCAGCGCCCAAAATCGCGAAAAACAGCGACCAGCGCAGTGACATGTAGCGCTCATTGTTGTGTCCAGAGGAGCACCCCCACAAAACTAAGGAAAAGTTGAAAAAAAAAAAAAATTAATTTTTTATAACGTTTTTTTTTATTTTTTTGGTTAAGTTTAAGTATAAGAAAAGAAAAAAAAAAGGAGAAAAGGAAAAAAAATCATGTTGAGCCAACCCCCCTAAAAGTGACAAGTGCGATAAAGTAGCATTTTATTTTTGTTAACAAATAATCATAACACGAAAGAAAAAAAAATGATATAACCGAATTGCATATACATATATTTTGAAGTTTGTGAAAACCAAATCTTGTATCATGGTGTCCCTGCACGATTCAGTTGTGTTGTGTAGTGAAAAAATAATAAAATAATGCTAAGGTTACATGCATGTTAATACAAATTTATGTCGGCGTTGGAAGGCCTTTCACCGCTGGATATTCATGTTCCCTTGTTTTTCATATGTACAACCGCCTGATTGAACTATGCAGTGAGATTAATTAAAAAAAGAGAAAAAAACAAAAAAAAGGAGACAAATGCTATCGGAATATAAAATTATTTAATCCATATATATATACATATATCTTTATTTTTGATTTTTATTGTTAACTGTTTTTGCATTTATATTAAAAATTGACGTCATTATGCATTTTAAATAATCGTCACAAAACTCAGAGAAAAATAAAGAAAAAAAACAATAAAATAATAATAGCAATACAAAAAAAAACCTTTAAATACCTATGCGCACTTGCCCTTTTAGTTTAAATTGGTTTTAAGTTAAGTTGAGCATAACAGAAGAAAAATATATAATAAGAGAATACAATAACCTCCATCCAGAATAAGTAGGCATAAAATTTAAGAAAAAAGTATGCTATAAAAGTTACAACAAAAGAATTTAAGAAAAAGTATGCTAAAAAAGTTAAAACAAAAAAATTTAAGAAAAAGTATGCTATAAAACTTACAAATAAATTTAAGAAAAAATCTGCTATAAAACTTGTAAACGAAAAAACAATATAAAGTAGGCCACAATGTTTTTATATAAAGAAAGTACAGTGGCGGACAGCTCAACTAGACCATGGTCAAAGAAATAACGTAATTGCCTGCCAAAAACTAACCATTCATTATTTTTCAAAAATTCCAAAGGCCGATGGTAGGTATATTTATTAACCACCAAAATTAATATATGACCCCAATAAACTGGGGTTTCCCCACCTGCTAGGTAGGATTATAAAAATGTAGCATACTTTCAGGTATAATTTTTCATGTCTATCAGTCTAAACAAAATAATATATTTGGCGTATAATAACTTAAATAAGGATGTTAATACTTAGTATTATATCCTTTAGCCTTAACTACTTCCCTTAACCTATTATTCATCGAAGATACCAGCTTCCTGGTGGTTTCTGAGCTGATTTTGCTCCACTCTTCCCGCAGAGCATTTTTGAGGTCTTTGCTGGATATGCTGTGCTTCCGGATGTTATTTTCCAGCAGACCCCACAAATTCTCAATGACATTTAAATCTGGAGACTGAGCAAGTGGAATTATCATGTGGGGGCAGTTCCAGATGAGCCAGGACTGTACTATTTTGGCCTTATGCTTGGGATCGTTGTCCTGGTTGAACCGGAAAGTACGTCGGATTCCTACCTTCTCGGCACTTTGGAGTAAATTTTCCTTTAGTATGTTGAAGTACACATTCTTGTCCATTGTTGTTTCAAAAATCACAAAATTTCCGAATCCGGCTGACGAGATACATACCCAGCCATGTAACTTCCTCCACCATGCTTGACTGTTGCCTTTACGTGTTTGGGATTCAGGTCAGTATTGGACTGTCGCCACACCTAATTCCTTCCGTCTGAGTCAAAAATGGTGAATTTGGACTCATTTGCAAATATGACTGTATTCCAGAACTCCAAATCCTTGTCCAAGTGGTTTTTGACGAACTTCATTCTAGTCCCTATATTTTTCACGCTTATAAAGGGCTTCTTCCGTGGTACTCGGCCATTTAAGTAATGTTTGCGCAGAAACCTGCGCACAGTTTCCACACAGCACTTTTTCCCCATTTCATCCTGCACCTGTTGAGCCTTTTTTGGAGCCGATAGCTTGGGATTTCCCCTTATATTCCTGATGATCCTCCGCTCGTCCTGTTCGGTGAAAATCTTGTTTGGTGCCATTCTGCCCTTGCCCTCAATCCGATTTGCGTCGACAAAGCGCCGAATGATGTTATACACAGTTGACTTGCTCAGATTGACCATTTCAGCTATTTGGCGATGTGAATATCCGTTTTTGTGGTGTTCCAGGATGAGTTTCCGTAGTTCAATGGTGGTCTATTTGTCCATAGTCCTTGTTGGCTTATTGCACCCGAGATGCAGGATAAAACTAAACTGACTACGAAGGATTGGTATATTTATACCGAAAATACTCAACTAGAGTTAAAAAATCAGGGTTTTATGGCACCCAGGTGTCCACAATGTACCTGTTCCAATTAGGCATTGACCTAAAAATAGGGTACTTTTTTACATAATCCTACCTAGCAGGTATGGAAACCCCAGTTTATTGGGGTCATATATTAATTTTGGTGGTTAATAAATATACCTACCATCGGCCTTTGGAATTTTTGAAAAATAGTGAATGGTTAGTTTTTGGCAGGCAATTACGTTATTTCTTTGACCATGGTCTAGTTGAGCTGTCCGCCACTGTGTATAATAAGATTTTTTTTGTAAACGAAAATGAAATACGCGGTAACCTATTTAAAGAAGAAAAATAGTATTAGTGAGATTACAACAAAAATATCATTCGATAGACTTTAAGTCTACGGTGGAGAAAAAAAAAATGTTTTTTTTTTAAATCAAAGTTTTTTTTCTCAATTATTCTTATAAGTTAGATTAAATATCTTTTTGTTTAAAATTTTTTTTGATTATACATTTATACTTTTTGTTATTATGACATTAATTATAAGTAATTCTATATGAAGTTTAAAATATAAGAAATAAAACCATGAATATGTAAATTTGTAATGTGTACTACTGGCCGGGATAGGAGTTGAGTGAACCCTGTAAATTTGCTTTTGGGGACTTTCCAGAAAAGATGGCCGCGCAGGAAGTCCAGTTGGTTGGGAGGGTACAGAGCGCATTAGCGGGGTGCACAACAACTCGCACCCCGAAACCAACAGCCGAAGCCAACGGAACCGCAGCCCTTCCCGCCTCGTTTGGACCACCATGCTAAGCTCGGATGCGGAGTTTAGTCATGTTTCAGGTGTTAAGGTAGGAGATGATACTCCAAAGAAAAGTTAAAATAACAGGACTCTAAAAATTAAAGTTATGTCTTCAAAGGAGTTCCCGGATGTAGCAAGAAAACCCCCCCCCCCAACCGCCCGGCACGAGCTACCACCAGTAGAGTCCCCCTCCGCTACCCATACCGGAATCCGCTCGCCCTACTCTTACCACCCAAGTCGGGGTGTGGCGAGTCCACCATAGTTTGGTTATCCTTCCAAACGTTGGCGGTTACAAAATGACGCTTTCGATTTATTTATTTTTCTACGAATTCACACTCAATCTGCCATATCTTCGCCAATATTTGTCTGAGGTCCAAAATTCCTTCAACATTATGAATCCCTTTTTATAAATATAAATTCTGCTTCAAAAGTTGAAAATGCCATTTATAAAAAATATTTGGCGGCATTGACGCTTTCAATTTATTTATTTTTCTACGAATTCACATTTAATCTGCCATATCTTCGCCAATAATTGTCTGAGGTCCGAAATTCCTTCAACATTATGAAGCCCTTTTTATCAATCTGCCATATCTTCGCCAATAATTGTCCGAGGTCCGAAATTCCTTCAACAATATGAAGACCTTTCTATAAATATAAATTCTGCATCAAAAAATTGAAAATGGCATTTATAAAAAATATTTGGCGGAAATGACGATTTCAATTTATTTATTTTTCTACGAATTCACATTCAATCTGCCATATCTTTGCCAATAATTGTCTGAGGTCCGAAATTCCTTCAACATTATGAAGCCCTTTTTATCAATCTGCCATATCTTCGCCAATAATTGCCCGAGGTCCGAAATTCCTTCAACAATATGAAGCCCTTTCTATAAACATAAATTCTGCTTCAAAAGTTGAAAATGCCATTTATAAAAAATATTTAGCGGCATTGACGCTTTCAATTTATTTATTTTTCTACGAATTCACATTTAATCTGCCATATCTTCGCCAATAATTGTCTGAGGTCCGAAATTCCTTCAACATTATGAAGCCCTTTTTATCAATCTGCCATATCTTCGCCAATAATTGTCCGAGGTCCGAAATTCCTTCAACAATATGAAGACCTTTCTATAAATATAAATTCTGCATCAAAAAATTGAAAATGGCATTTATAAAAAATATTTGGCGGAAATGACGATTTCAATTTATTTATTTTTCTACGAATTCACATTTAATCTGCCATATCTTTGCCAATAATTGTCCGAGGTCCGAAATTCCTTCAACAATATGAAGACCTTTCTATAAATATTGTTGGAGCGAAGTTTCCCCGCGTCAGGGAATGCCTGAATAAGAAAAGTAAAAACCCAAGTACCACCGCCGTTGTGTACTTATGGAAAGTTTATTTGAGACTGAATAGTTGCTTAACATAATTCTATTGCTTAACATAATTGTACTGCTTACCATAATGAGTACGCATTTATGAGGGACTTAACATATGTAGAGATGCACGGTTGCATTGAATGTAATTTTCAACACCCTTCCACAATGCAAACATGCCTTCAAAAAGTCATTTCAAATTTAACATATTCCTTAATTCATCATGTTTCCTTTTCGACAAGTTTTTAGTTAACACGTCTGCTATCATGACATTCGAAGGAACATATTTCAAAACAATGTGACCCTCATTTACAGCTTCACGAACAAAATGATATCTTATATCTATGTGCTTAGTTCTACCATGATGTACAGGATTCTTTGCCAATTGTTGTGCACTCAAGTTATCTCCTTACAACACCGTCGGGGTAGTTTCAGTGCCACAACCGACTTCGATAATCAGCCTGCGCATGACGATAGCTTCCTTGCACGCTGTCGACAAAGCCATATACTCAGCTTCTGTGCTGCTGAGTGCTACGCTGCGTTGTTTCTCCGATTTCCACGATATCGGTCCGCCAGCAAGAAAGTATACATAGCCAGTATACGATTTACGATCAACCTGATCGCCAGCCCAATCGGCATCAGCAAAGCCCTCGAACGCCCTTCCACACTTTTTGTAGTGTATCTTTAGCTCCAACATTGACGCTAAATACCGCAGGACATGCTTCACGCCTGCAAGGTGTTCGCTATGCGGATCCATGTTCCGTTGAGCCAATTTTGCAACCGAGTGCAAAATATCCGGTCTTGTTGTCAGAGCCAACCACATTAGCTCTCCCACTTGTGCTTGGTACGATGTCTTATCCACCTTTTGACATTGGCTGCCGTTGCAAGCCGTCTGGTACCCAGCATCCAATGGCGTAGCTGCTGGTCTGCAACTTTCCATGCCATGGTTACGCAAAAGATCCTTGATGTATTGCGTATGACCCAGAGTGATCTCTCCAAGTTCACCCTCACGTTGGATTTCCATGCCAAGAAACAGTTCTAGTGGCCCCTTGTCAACGCACTCAAACGACTTCATAATATCAGCTTTTATGCTGACCAAGTCCGATTTCGATTGACAAGCTATAATGAGATCATCAACGTAAACTAGGATTAGTGCCAAATTACCTTCCTTTCGCTTATAAAGGCAGGGCTCATTGTCGCATGCGATGAAGCCAATTTCACGCAAAACGCTGTCGAGCTTGGAGTTCCACTCCCTTCCAGATTGCTTCAATCCATATATTGCCTTTTTTAGCAGCAACACCTTGCCCGCATGATTGCCTTCAGCATATCCTTGCGGTTGCTTCATATAAACAGTATCTCTTAGATCGCTGTTCAGGTACGCAGTACAAACATCCATCTTATGTAGGTACAACTGCAACTCTGCCGCTAACGCCAATATAAATCGCACGCTCTCCAGCCTGCAAACCGGTGAAAACGTTTCGCCATAGTTAACACCATACTGTTGTGCGCATCCTTTTGCCACCAGTCGTGCCTTAAACCGTTGTATTTGGCCGTGAGCATCCCGCTTCAAGGTGTAGACCCACTTGCAGCCAATTGCACGATGCCCTTTCGGCAAATCTGCCAGCTGCCAGGTTTGATTCGTAATCAATGCCTCATACTCCTTTTGCATCGCTTCTTGCCAAAATGAAGCATGCGAACTGCGCGTTGCCTCCTCGTAGGTTGCTGGAATGGGTACATCACTTGTAACCATTGCGCTGAGTATATTAAATTGCTTCCTCGGGCGACCAGGTCTGCCCGTCCTTAGCAATTTCGGTCTTCCAGGTCCAACACGAGGGATCTGCTCTTCTTCCAGCTTTTCGTCATCTTTGTCACTTTCCAAAGATTCATCCGCACTACTTTGATCGGTTGCACCTGAGCGAGATGTGATGTCTTTGTCGCTGGAGTTAATCTCATCATCATCTTCATCATCAACTTGCTCAACTCGATGCCCCACATTCGACATATCAAATGTTACTGCTTCGCCCTTTGCTTGCTCCAAACAGCTGGCCTCGTCAAAGAGAACATCTCGTTTGTCAACCACTGTCTTGGATTCTGCATCGTAGAGCCGATAGCCTTTAGCCTGCATTGAGTAACCAATCATGCGATATTCTTTTCCCTTTGGCTTAAACTTATGGCGACCTTTGTCCAGTGCCACTGCAATGGAACCAAAAACTTTTAGATGACCTATCATTGGTTTCTTACCAGTCCACGCTTCCATTGGAGTCATCCCGATCAGTGCCTTTGTGACTGCACGATTGCGTAAATACACCGCTGTGTTTACTGCCTCTGCCCACAGTGACTGATCCAATCCTGACTGTTCCAATAAGCATCTCGCCATCTCCACAAGCGTACGATTAGCTCGTTCTGCCACCCCATTTTGTTGAGGAGTGTACGCCACCGTCAATTGCCGTGCAATTCCATTGGCTTTCAAAAAACCGTCGAACGTTTTTTTCACATATTCGCGCCCGTTGTCGCTGCGAATACACTTGATCATCTTTCCTGTTTGACTCTCTACCAGATTTTTGTACTCCACGAACTTGCGAAAGACCTCGTCCTTTCCTTTCAGGAAATACACAAAAATCCGCCTTGATTTGTCATCAATGAATGTGAGGAAATACCTAGAGCCGCCAAGAGACTTCGTTTCGAAAGGGCCACACACATTAGTGTGCACTAGTTCCAGAAGTTCCTGCGCTCGGCTTTCTATTGATCCTGGAATTGGCTGCACGTGAACCTTGTTCAGCATGCACGTCCTGCACGATACCCGTTGCAACACGTCAACATTTTCCATTCCTCGCACCAGCGCCTTGTTTGCCATTTCACGCAAACTATCATAATTCAGGTGACCATATCTGTTATGCCACAACTCGCCGTCTGACTTAACAGCTGCATAACATCTGTTACGATGACTTTCAAACGTATACAGATTCCCTACTCTTTTGGCCTTGAGTATACATTTGCCGCCTTTAAACACTCGTGCACTCGTTGCATCAAAATTTACAATGCACTTCTTTGCTACTGCTTGTCCCACGGAGATGAAATTGCCTGTCAGCTTTGGCACGTACAATACGTTGCCTAGCACCAGTGTACACAAATCCGTTTTCAATTCAACTTCGCCTCTGCCTTCTGCTTGCAAGAGCCGGCGTCCGCCAAACCGATCGTTTCGGTATGCGTCTCAAAAGTTGAAAACATTTGTTTATCACAACATATATGACTTGTTGCACCACTGTCCAAGCACCAGTCGAATTTCTTGAAACTGCTTGCATCCATTGCGTTCAGTAAGCTTCGATTCTGCAGTCCGCTTTTTATTTCATCATTTTTGGCAATTACTTTGCGACAATTCGCCTTAATATGCCCTATTTCACCACATTTGTAACAAGCAATATTTGTGCGTTTCTTCTTTGTGGTGACCTTCGCACTGACGCTATGTTTTTGTCTAACTGTAAAGACCTGCTCGTTTTCGCTGTGCTTCTCTGCGCTGTCTTTTCTCTCGCCTTCTTCCTTCAACTTTATACACAGAATTTCATACCCTGGAAGACTGTCGCGCGTCTCGATGGCGACAACAAAATTCTCGTAAATGTCTGGAAGGCTGGAAAGCAAAATAATGACCTTGAGCTCGTCAACTATTGCTATTCCAACTCCGGCAAGCTGATCCACAATTTCGTTAAATGTGATCAAATAGCTAGCCATGCTTTGCCCTTCCGCCATGCGTGAATTGAGCAACTTTTTATATAGCGAGACTTTACGCACCGGCCTGCTTGGCTGATGGACTTCGCGCAACTTAATCCATGCCTCCTGCGACGTTGTGCAATTCTTGATGTATCCCAACCGCGATGCCTTAACACTTAGCGTGATCGTTGCCAATGCCTTACGATCCAGCGCTTTCCAATTATTATTACCGCCAACATCAGACTCCAGTAAATCCCCCGACGCAACTTCCCATAGATCTGCATGCACCAACACGCTTCGCATCTGTATGCTCCAAGAATCATAATTCTTTTCCTCAAGCTTCTCAATTTGGTACAACGCACTCATTTTTCTATTTCTGCGACGCAATTTCCATTTACACACACGTATCTGCCGATTTGTTCTTTTAACACATCCGAGTTCGTAACTGCGGATATCGAGTCAATAAACTTTAACCGATCTTATCAGGCCACGTATCCTGGGCCCATAACCTGTTGGAGCGAAGTTTCCCCGCGTCAGGGAATGCCTGAATAAGAAAAGTAAAAACCCAAGTACCACCGCCGTTGTGTACTTATGGAAAGTTTATTTGAGACTGAATAGTTGCTTAACATAATTGTACTGCTTACCATAATGAGTACGCATTTATAAGGGACTTAACATATGTAGAGATGCACGGTTGCATTGAATGTAATTTTCAACAAATATAAATTCTGCATCAAAAAATTGAAAATGGCATTTATAAAAAATATTTGGCGGAAATGACGATTTCAATTTATTTATTTTTCTACGAATTCACATTCAATCTGCCATATCTTTGCCAATAATTGTCTGAGGTCCGAAATTCCTTCAACATTATGAAGCCCTTTTTATCAATCTGCCATATCTTCGCCAATAATTGCCCGAGGTCCGAAATTCCTTCAACAATATGAAGCCCTTTCTATAAATATAAATTCTGCTTCAAAAGTCGAAAATGCCATTTATAAAAAATATTTGGCGGAAATGACGATTTCAATTTATTTATTTTTCTACGAATTCACATTCAATCTGCCATATCTTCACCAATAATTGTCTGAGGTCCAAAATTCCTTCAACATTATGAAGCCCTTTTTATCAATCTGCCATATCTTCGCCAATAATTGTCCGAGGTCCGAAATTCCTTCAACAATATGAAGACCTTTTTATAAATATAAATTCTGCATCAAAAAATTGAAAATGGCATTTAAAAAATATTTGGCGGAAATGACGATTTCAATTTATTTATTTTTCTACGAATTCACATTCAATCTGCCATATCTTTGCCAATAATTGTCTGAGGTCCGAAATTCCTTCAACATTATGAAGCCCTTTTTACATAACATACATACAAAGCATACATAATTTTTTGTAAAATGGCCTGTGATCACTGTCGTCGTCATTTTTCGCTGGTAAGGATAGGCCTGTCCTAAAAAATTGTCGAACGTTGTTTGTCTTGCATTCTTGTGTATTTCATACTTCAGTGATTTATAACAGCTAATGGCTGAGTTAATTCCTCGAAGTCAGTATCGTTTTTTGCCGTTATTGCGAAACATTTTAGGCCGTAAATCGAAAACGTGCCTTAATTGAAGAGGGCCGTTATAGCGAAATACAGTATAAAGAGCGGCCATATAGCGAGGTATGGGTGTAGTCGTATTATTTTATACATTCTGAACGATTACATCGGTCTGGTTTAAAAATATTATTAGTCGATCAATCGTATGCGTTTGATATTTTACAAATTTGCAATGGTCATACTAGCCTGGCTCTTATACAATAACTTATCGATTCATCGCACGCAGTCGATTTATTACAAGTTCGGTAGAATATCACTGGACTTGCGAGCGAAAGCATATATAAAACCTGTTTACAGATTATAAAAAGTTATCAACAATGAAAAGCTCAACATAAAAAAAAGGTCGGCTTAGAGACACCAAAACTGGAATCCACACTGTTAACTCACTGTTGACTTGTACGATTTTGTAAACAGCTGTTCGACGGTGTTAAAGTAATGAATTTGATCTATTTTGAGGGTGGCTATCGGCAAACCACCATTAAACCAAGTGAATTTTAAGTGCATTAAAATGGAAAAGAAAACTGTACAAAAAATATGTTCAATTAATTATTTTAATAGGAAAAAAAAAAACTTCTAAAGGCCGTAGAAGCGAGGAAACAAATATGGGTGCTCACGCATAAAAAACATTGTGACTTCGCTGAAGTAAAGAGTTCATTGATAGAAGTAGGTGCGGAGCTGCAAGAGTTACATTAAAACGTACATACATTATACAAATTAACTCACTTTTATTTGACTTTCAGCCAATTAATGCAAATTCGCGTGAGTTTCTTTGCGCGACAGCCAAACTTACTATAAGAAAAGCGAACAAGCGCTCGAAAAATGGTGCGTGAGGAGCCATTTTGAAGGGGCCCGCAGTGAGCGATGCTGACTGGGAGTTTGCCGATTAAATGGCACTTTTGCCACCGACGTGTCATCCTCTTCGAGTAAAATAAGTGCAACTTGTACAACACATATAGAATTCAATTATTTTGTCATTTTAATTTATAAACCAGCCACATATGTAAATAAACCACAAGAGAGAGTGAGTGTTTTCCTTCCCATTAGTTTAATTAAAACTTTTGTAAGCCGTCGAATATTATCCATAACTAGTCATTGTTTAAATATCTATGTACGTGAGCAATCAATTGTATATTTAAATTATCTTTGATACATTTTGTACCTTCATTTTTATTTTAATCTAATATGCAAGTATTCTACATATAGTTTGAATTTATGAATTAATCTTATTTACTATGTATGTTAGCATGTACATACGAAAATAAACCAGATCGCGCCATCAGAGTTCTTAGCAAATACAAAACTGTACATCTACATCATTGTAAGCATCAGCAGTCAATTATGTTCAAATATCTAAATTGTGACGCAAGGAGACAAAAAATTACATTTTACAAAAGAATAATTAAATTATTATAATCGTTTTTCTTTGTATTTTTTGACAGGAAGTAAAGTTTGAAAATTGATTATCTTTTACTGTTATGCTTATACTTAACAAGAGCAACATCAAACTTTACAGCTGAACATAATATATATTGTTTCGATATTGTTGATGTGTGAAGAAACAACTGTTTGGAGCCGTTTGTGAGCTTAAGTGTTTAAATGCACAGCAAAAAAAAACCTTACCGGCCGGTTATGCTTAATTTTTGCTTTCTAAAATTGCATTTATACTTATTTTTAATATGTCAAAAGTAAAAAAATTATTTGATAGCACAATAACAACAGAAACGTAGTGTGAATTTTATGAAACAAAATGTATGTATCAATGAAAATGTATGTTAAGTACTCAATTTTGGTTAGTTATGTTGTCAAACTTTTGTAAAAGTTATTTTACATTTGTCAATCTTTTGAATATATTTTCTTGTTTGGTTGTCATAACAAATAGTCTTTTGCATTATTGACGCAGCATCCCAAGGTTACTGTAAAAATACAATTCTGAAAACCTTCGTGCGAATGCAGTTATTGCAGAGCACTTATTGTTTATTAAACTGGGAATTCTTCAAGTATGAAAGGTAGATAAGAATTACCTCCGAGGATTGGAAAAATATTTTCCAGGCCAACATTTTTTTCTATGTAGACGTAATGAAAACAACTAACCCCTTAACATGTATATCGGAAATGCGCAATCTGGTTTTACTAATTGATGATGCGTGTACTTATTAATACAAAATTTGGTATGTGCTTTCTTATAAGACTATTGTATTCCGTTATCAATTAATTACATTTACGAGTACAAATACAGTTCGATGTACACACGGGCACTAAAATACACTATATCATTATTATTACAAAATTATTTCTGTATATAAATAAAATAAATTAAAATTTTAGATTAGAATGTCCCTGTTTGAACAACAGCATTTTTATTGAATTTTACTTCACTTGTTAACGGGTGATTTCTATTTTGCAGGTTGTAGTTCTAGAAGGGCGGTAATTGCTAGAATTATGTAAAATATATAATATATAATATATAAATAACACTCGCATTTATACCATCTTTATGTACAATTTTAACAAACATATATACAATATTCCCAAGTAAAGCAATTAATGTTTACATAGATTAATCTTCTATAGTATATATATTTATATCTATCTTATAAAATACATAATTTAAAAGTTTTCGAAAAACTTGTTGTTTGGTTACGCAGGTATTCGCGCCAAACAACAATTAAAGCAGCTTCTCTCTTAATATTTTTCTCTTTGATAAGTTATGCTCTGCGCAGCATAAAGAGCAAATTAACGTAACGATCATAACTGTTGTTTTGTATATGCTCATCGGCATTTCGTTTTATTGCATTTGTTTTCACTTTGTTTGCTTGTTCTATTTCGTCTATCGAGAATTCAAGTCGCGGCACTGTGTTCGACACCGCAAGTCGGCGGATTGGTTCGAACAATTAAAGGTGTAAAGCTCAAATCGGAGCTTCTAATAAACAATTGTAAATATTTTTAATTTTGGCCACGAAGGCAAATAAACTTAATTTATAGAAAAGCAAATTTCGGTGCGTTTCTATTTATTTGTGTAACTTTGTAAAAATTCGATAGCTATTGAAAAAGCTCAATAGCTCAACATTGGTGACCCCGACGTGATTAATTAGCTCTGTTTGTTTAAATAAATTCAAATTATTTAAAGTGAAGAGCTAATAAAACTCGCGCCCGCGCTCTTGCATTGCTGTCGATATTCTCGGTTCGTTTTGCGCTCACTTTCGGTTCAAGTGTTTGACCTCAAATTGACATTGGCGCCTGCGCAGTCTATTCGCTTATCGCGTTTGCTTAAACAATTGCAGCAGCCGTTTCTGCATTGTTATTGCTTGTCCCGTTTCGTTTTGCTTGCGCTTATGAACAAGGTGTTTGACATTTCGTCGTTTGAACTGGTGTGTTAAAGCTGTAGTGAAAAATTCCGTGATTACTAAAGGAATATTAAAATGCATAATTCTGCTGCCGTTCAGTCTCGTACTGCCCCGTTTTACAAAGCCAAGGCCAAAGCTATTGATGAGCAGGTAAAACGGATGGCCAAAGCAATCGCTCCGGAGCAAATTGTGCATCTCAGCGAACAAGAGTTGGCTGTTCGGCTCAAGGCGTTGCAAAGTGCTCAGCAGGCATTTTACAATATGCATGACGCGTTGGAGGAGCTGGACTATGATGAAATCGGGAGTGAATTACGGGCATGTTTTGATGAACTCTCAATATTAGTGGAAACTAGCTTGCGACGCGAAATTGACAAACAAAAGTTGTCGTCGCCGTTGTGCTCGACTATGAGGCAAGATACCTGTGTTGACAATCACACATTGTCTCAAACCCGAATCCGGTTGCCTGAGATCAAGCTGCCCGAGTTTAGTGGAGGATACACAAAGTTTGCAGAGTTCATAGCGATGTTCTCTTCAATCATTGATGCGGACTCAGGACTTTCGGATGTGGAGAAGTTTCAGCACTTGCGATCGTGCCTGAAAGGATCAGCCTTGGATAGTGTTTCTTCGTTGGAAATCAGCAGCGCTAACTATCCAGTTGCATTGGAGCTCCTTAAAAAACGGTTTAACAACAAGCGTCTCATTTTCCAAGCACATATAACGGAGATATTGGGATTAGATTGCATCGAGTCGTTGTCAGCGGTAAAACTTCGATCCCTTTCGGATACGGTTAATTCCAACATGCGCGCTCTACAAAGCCTGGGCAACGTTGAGCAGATTGCGGGATTCATTATCGTGCACAGTTTGCTGCAGAAAGTGGACAAGGCAACGCAGATCAGTTGGGAGGAGACAGCACCGATGGATACTATTCCTACTTGTGAGCAGTTCTTGGCATTTCTGGATCGAGGATGTCAAAGGTTGGAAAATGTGGAACACGCTATGGCAACGTATACGCCTAGCTCTAAGGTGGGAAAAGGAGTAAAATCGTTAACACTAGCAGAAAGGCCTTTGTCGCTACTAACTCCAACACAAATAAATGTGTGTTCTGTGAGACCTTTGGGCACTTAATTTATAACTTTTCCCGTTTTGGAAATCTGTCTCCGCAACTGCGTCTACGAGAGGTAAAGAAGCTCAACCTTTGCATGTGCTGGTCGTATCAGCCCCACGTTGGGCGCCAAAAATTCTGAGAACGGCTCGAGACGATCTCTAGAAAAATTACAGTCCCGCGATTGGGAACCAAAAAAAATTCTATGACCAGCTGTAGTAGTGTAGTAGTGGAAGGTTGTTCAGTTGGAAGGATGGAACATCGGAAATTCTCCACTCGCCGGAAATATTCAGCTGTTCGGGACCCGTTAACGAACTAGCTCTGTTCGGGAATGTGGGCGGGGTTTTTGCTGACCTATCTCGGCCTACTACACGAATTTTAATTTAAAGAGTCCCTAAAGGCCCTGTTGGGAAATCCTTAGATGAATTGACCATTCCGGTCAATCAGAATTCAAAATTCAACACAACAAAACTAAACTCAAAAGAAGCAAAAAAACTAAAATGGGATAAAGGTAGACGGAAAGGGGGAGGGAACCAAGGATACGTCGGTAGTCACTACGGCGGTGTGGTCTCGGTGTCATTCGACACACACCTTCTGCACCCAACCCGACCATGACCTGCAAGGGTAAATATGATTGCAGGTCCCCTTTGCAAGACAACTCAACTCATTTTACTACTATCCCATGACTAGGAAGAGGAAGAAATAATTTATGTTTTCATGATGTCACTTCACAACGTTATAATATTTATTCAAGAAAAAACTTAACATCTCCTCCAAAATTAAACCTAACGTTTGAGCAAATTAACCTAACTGGATTACATGTTTACTTAATCTAAATATCCCAAACGGATTGTTGTTATGAATTTATAACATTTCGCTTTATGTGTTTTTCATGTGCAAATCAAAAAAAAATTGTGGATTAAAAATTATAATTAAATTTTTTTTTTTTTTTTATAATTATTTTTTTTTCGTGTATCTATATCATTTTCTTCAGTGTAGTTGATACAAAAATATTGTTTGTTGTAAAATTTTTAAGCTTATTGGTTTATAATCATTATTGTATATCTATATTTTTTTTTTCAGTGTAGTAAATAAAATTAGTGAATTAACATTATTAATCTTGCGATATTATTAATTTTATATTTTCTTCATTTTGTTTTAATTTTATTTTTTTTTTCTCAGTGTGGTTGGCAAAACTAAATTTTAATTTTTCATGGGTTTATTTACCCTATTTATTTAGCGTTAATATTTCGCACTTTCTTTGTGTAAGACATTTTTTCTTTTCAAACCAACTCAGTTCACTGCTGTGGACAAAAATTTATTCATATGGATTATGTAATAGACATATATATGTAAAAATAATTACTACATTAAGTGTACATTAAATAAATTATAAATTTTTTTTGTTTACATTACGTTAAAGGTTTGTCAGACCAAACCAAAAAAACAAAAGCTCTGAGCACAGAGAGAAACAAATCAACTGTTAAACGGACCACACAATCTCAGTATTAACAAGAGAGTGCAAGAGCTTTCGAGCTGAAATGATCAACGCTTGCTCGGCTCGCTCTCACTTTTATTCTCTCACTCTCTCCGTTATTTCCTTTTTGTTGCTCGTCCACATGCAAAAGCCTGCGCTGGCCTTTACCGTGGGACCAACAACACAAAACTCACCCTAATTAATCCACGACGAAGGCCTCCTCGTAGACTGCGTTTTGTTGTTTTGATGGCTATGTTTTTTTCTGTTTTCTTTTATTTTATTTTTTTGTTGGCGAAATTATTTAACACCTGGATTATAGGCACCGTTATTTTATTTAAGGCTAATTGCCAGGGACTTGTCTGATGCTGTAGTGTAGATCACCTATATTTGTCTATTATTTCCAGTTTTTCCACTCACGCACAGCTACTGAATTGGTTTGGGAAAAAAAATTTACAACAAATTTTCCCTTAGGATTCAACCACGGTATTCGACTTTAATGTTGTGACAATTCTGCGCTTACCGCGGCAGAGCTTTATATCAGTTATAGGTGTTTTTTTTTTGTTGTTTGTTTTTTCTTTTTTTTCTTTTTCCACTACACTGTATTGTTTGTCTATAGGTTTCTTGGTTATTTGGAAAACTATTATTTACACTTATATAGATTCATGGATCTGTATATATATTTTATTTTTTTTTTCTTTTTAGGTGTTTGAATTTTACATATATATATATAAATTATTTATATATTTTGGATGATTTTGCTGTGTTTTGTGTGGTTCCATGAACACACACACAAAATGTTGCACTGGTAGAGGAACAGTCCGACTACCCGAGTGTAGCATCGGCTTCCACAGCCTTGTCGCTTTCCAATCCTGTGGTTGGGGTCTTCAAACTTAGAAAAAAAAGAACAAAACCATGTGCGGGCAAAATTTAGTTTTATGAAAAATCTACATTTTTCACAAAATAAATACCTTGCCGGTACAGGTTTCGCTGTTGGTGATCACGTATATGTCTTTAATCCACTTTTAGCCGTGGATGGCTTCACCAAATGTGGAGTTGATGTTTAATTTTTCCTTGGGCCACAAGAGTTTAATTTTCGCAATTTCGCCGGCGATAATTTAACGCGTCTGTTTGCTTTGGAGCTTCGCACAGAAAAGGCGGAAACTAGAGTTAAGAAGCAGCAGCTTCTCGCCCGCACCGGTTAACAGCTGATAACTGCTGATGATCGATTATCAATGTTGCATTCTTGTTGATCACAGCTGACCTTGGCGCGCTTGTCCGAACATTTGTATGCAATTTAAAATGTTGGCATTTAATGGACTATGGGGCCGTTACATGCATTAATTGCCTGCGTAAAGGTCATCGGCTAAAGGAGTGCAGCTCCACTACCTGCAACCGCTGCAAGGCCAAGCATCATACGCTTCTGCATTTTGAGAATCAGATCTCAAGTTATCTTTGCTTCGCATCCGCCTGCTGCAAACCCTTCGGCAACACTTGTAGCCCAAAATCTTAGTCAAGACGTGGTGCTCTTGGCAACTGCTGTAATCAACATTAGAAGTCGTACTGGAGTTTTAGTCCCTTGCCGAGCGCTACTGGATTCTGGATCGCAGGTGCACATCATCACATCTCGTTTAGCTACTTTGATCTCAGGATTGGGGGAGTCTACTGTTGCCTCAGAAGGCTATTCAGCCGATATAAGTTTTCAATCGCGAGCATCTGCCTACTCTGCCGACATCTCAGTTCTCGTAGCTCCATCTATAACTGGAAATCAGCCTAGCTACGATGTCGACACTGAGCTCTGGAATATACCCTCAAATATTCGCTTGGCTGATTCAGAGTTCTTCAAGGCGCACAAAATTGATTTGTTAATTGGAGCTGGCCTGTTTTTTGAATTGTTGTGTGTCGGTCAAATCAAAATCGCTCCTGGTTTGCCTATTCTTCAAAAAACTCAACTGGGCTGGATAGTGACAGGAGGAACTTCTCCTGCGAGCCCTGCCTCTTTGATGGTTACTAGCTCGGTTATGATGCCAAATCCTAGCCCAGATCACAAGCTTGATGAAATCGTTCGTCGGTTTTGGGAGGTAGAATCGTGTTCCCGTTTAGTCAATGAATCTACCAAGGAGGAGGAAGACTCCGCGACGACAAAGTGCCAGCCAAATGGAGACGGACGTGACAAGAAGAAGAAGACGTTTGAGAAGAAGGTGCTCGCACAGGGTAGCTCCAGCACCGACGAGGGCTGCGAAACGGATCAGGGCTGTCACAACGATGCCACAACCGGCGGCAATAATAATCATAATAATAATAATAAGGAAGGTTCACAATCATCAACCGATTTGACGAGCAGCCAGCATCAAGCGGCAAGGACACGCTCCTATGCAAGCAGCAGCAGCTCCAGTGGCGTCCTCGCCGGCAGCTACTCGAAGAGTCTATCGCAGAATCTGAGTCGCGGCAGATCCAAGAGCAATTGCAGCGCCTACGAAAGCCTGGACTTTGTCCTGCAGCCAACAACACAACCGGATATGGCACACGGACATGGCAGTCTGCCCTCCTGCATGAGCAACTCCATGTTGGCAACGATTGCTGCCGGCACAGGCACAGCCACTGCATCATCGGCGGCTGCATCTGTTCCATCATCCATTGCCATCGGAAGCGAGCATTCGGATTCGGAGCATTCGTTGTACAGCAGCCACAATTCGTACATCCATATGCCAACGGCCTTGCCAGCGCCGGCGCCGCCGCCCTTCACCGACAAGCGTTCGCCCATCCATTTTCGGGAGGGGCGACGCGCCAGCGATGGCCTGGTCGCCAAGGATTGCTCAGCTCCAGCACGCTCTTGGGTGCAAGTCGTGTCTACGGCAGCTATCGCTATGAGCACGCCAAGCGGCACGGCGGCTGGCTGGAGATCCAGCAGTTGCAGCAGGAAGCGGCCGCCATCTATGCGCTCCAACAACATCATCATCAGCATGCTGTACATGCTGCACATGCTCATCATGCCCACACACTTGCTCATCATCATCAGCATTTGTCGTTTGCGGCGCCGCAGCAGCAGCCACTGCTCCTGGATGCCGCCGTGAGCAGTGACCTGTACGGTGGATATGCGCTCTATGCGCCACCGCCACCACCACCCGGCGGCGTCATCTATTCCCTAACGCATCAGCAACAGCAACAGTAGCAGCAGCAGCAACATTTGTCGCCCATGCAGAAGCCACCGTTGCAACAGCAGCTGTTGCAGCATCGTCTGCTGCAGCAGAAGCGTCAGCTGTTCCAGAAACAATACGCACTGGAGGCACAGCTGGCTGGTCGCCATTCGCATCATGCACATGGACACCAGCACACACACACACACACCCACACACACACACACTGGCCCATCATCATCCTGTCACACGCGCCATCATCATGCATTTTCACAGGCGTCAGCTGCATGCCGGACCTCGTTCTCTGCTTGCTCATATTCGGCTCCACTATTGGCCTATTGGTGGGCGTAAGACTGTCTCCAGCGTAACAACAAAATGCATTATGTGTTTTCGAGCAAAACCGGTCCTGGCTGAGACAATCATGGCTGATCTTCCCCGCGATCGTGTTAGTGGCTCGCATCCTTTCGCTGTCACTAGAGTGGACTATTGTGGACCGTTTTATTACAAGAGCGAGATTCGTAACAAAGGACCAGTAAAATGCTACATCTCGGTCTTCATTTGCTTCGCAACAAAGGCGGTGCATCTCGAACTGGTTCCTGATTTGTCAACAGCAGCCTTTCTCAATGCACTTAAGAGGTTTATTCTTACCAGATGTAAACCTGTTCGCATATGGTCGGACAATGCGACAAATTTCGTCGGAGCCAAGAATGACTTAGCTGAACTCAAGCGACTCTTCCTCAGCGAGAAGCACATCGACTCTGTCCGACAGTTTTGTGTCTCTGACGACATCGAATGGGAATTCATCCCACCTCGCTCACCACACTTTGGTGGACTTTGGGAGGCGGCGGTGAAGACAGCAAAATACCATTTCTATCGGTCGGTCGGACCCTCGGTTTTGCCCCTGGATGATTTGCGCACACTGGTTTGCCACATTGGGGCAATAATAAGCTCTCGACCTCTCTTTCCACTTTCAGAGCACCCTGCATATCTGGATGTGTTAACTCCTGCGCACTTCCTTGGCACTGCGCCACTCACACTTTATCCGGAACCGGATGTCACCAAGCTAAACGTTAGCCGCCTGGATCGATGGCAGCGTATAGCTTATTATCAGCAAATTTTCTGGAGTCGTTGGCGTGATGAATATTTAACGCTTCTTCAGCAACGGTCCAAATGGATAAAATCCTACCCGGGTGTTCACATCAACGATGTTGTCCTTGTAAAGGATGAAAACTTGCCACCCCTTAAATGGCCACTGGCTCGTGTGGTCGAGCTTGTTGCTGGTGCTGACGGCGTTTCCCGAGTAGCTGTTCTCAAGACGTCAACTAGAACAATAAAGAGAGCTGTGCGCAAGTTGTGTGCGCTTCCGAAAGAGGATGCTGTTGAAAGCCCGTGTCTTTCAACGGGGGGAGAATGTTTGGTTACGCAGGTATCCGCGCCAAACAACAATTAAAGCGGCTTCTCTCTTAATATTTTTCTCTTTGATAAGTTATGCTCTGCGCAGCATAAAGAGCAAATTAACGTAACGATCATAACTGTTGTTTTGTATATGCTCATCGGCATTTCGTTTTATTGCATTTGTTTTCACTTTGCTTGCCCTTTGCCTTGGCTGAGCGCAAGCAGCAGCTGCAATTCGGCAGCTAATTAGTTCTATTTCGTCTATCGAGAATTCAAGTCGCGGCACTGTGTTCGACACCGCAAGTCGGCGGAGTGGTTCGAACAATTAAAGGTGTAAAGCTCAAATCGGAGCTTCTAATAAACAATTGTAAATATTTTTAATTTTGGCCACGAAGGCAAATAAACTTAATTTATAGAAAAGCAAATTTCGGTGCGTTTCTATTTATTTGTGTAACTTTGTAAAAATTCGATAGCTATTGAAAAAGCTCAATAGCTCAACACTTGTATTTATAGTTTTTGGTTGAGTTTCCCTTAGTAAAGATTTTGGTTTCAATATTTATTCTTGTTAGGTATGTGTAGTTAATAAGTAAGCCACAACATATGTATGTATGTATGTACATTTAATCGTTTGAAGTTGAGTTTCCTAATATATTATACTCTTGCACAAGGTATTAAAATTTTGTCGTGTTAAGCATTGAAAGCTACGCCGACGATTCAAGCGTATCGAATCATTATTTCATATAGCTTTCACTGGAAAAAAGTTGAAAATGTCATTTATAAAAAATATTTGGCGGAAATGACGCTTTCAATTTATTTATTTTTCTACGAATTCACATTCAATCTGCCATATCTTTGCCAATAATTGTCTGAGGTCCGAAATTCCATCAACATTATGAACCCTTTTTACATAACATACATACATAACATACATAATTTTTTGTAAAATGGCCTGTGATCACTGTCGTCGTCATTTTTCGCTGGTAAGGATAGGCCTGTCCTAAAAAATTGTCGAACGTTGTTTGTCTTGCATTCTTGTGTATTTCATACTTCAGTGATTTATAACAGCCAATGGCTGAGTTAATTCCTCGAAGTCAGTATCGTTTTTTGCCGTTATTGCGAAACATTTTAGGCCGTAAATCGAAAACGTGCCTTAATTGAAGAGGGCCGTTATAGCGAAATACAGTATAAAGAGCGGCCATATAGCGAGGTATGGGTGTAGTCGTATTATTTTAAACATTCTGAACGATTACATCGGTCTGGCTTAAAAATATTATTAGTCGATCAATCGTATGCGTTCGATATTTTACAAATTTGCAATGGTCATACTAGCCTGGCTGCTATACAATAACTTATCGATTCATCGCACGCAGTCGATTTATTACAAGTTCGGTAGAATATCACTGGACTTGCGAGCGAAAGCATATATAAAGCCTGTGTACAGATTATAAAAAGTTATCAACAATGAAAAGCTCAACATAAAAAAAAGGTCGGCTTAGAGACACCAAAACTTGATTCCACACTGTTAACTCACTGTTGACTTGTACGACTTTGTAACCAGCTGTTCGACGGTGTTAAAGTAATGAATTTGATCTATTTTTGAGGGTGGCTATCGGCAAACCACCATTAAACCAAGTGAATTTTAAGTGCATTAAAATGGAAAAGAAAACTGTACAAAAAATATGTTCAATTAATTATTTTAATAGGAAAAAAAAAACTTCTAAAGGCCGTAGGAGCGAGGAAACAAATATGAGTGCTCACGCATAAAAAACATTGCGACTTCGATGCAGTAAAGAGTTCATTGATGGAAGGTGCGGAGCTGCAAGAGGCAAATAAGTTACATTAAAACGTACATACATTATACAAATTAACTCACTTTTATTTGACTTTCAGCCAATTAATGCAAATTCGCGTGAGTTTCTTTGCGCGACTGCCAAACTTACTATAAGAAAAGCGAACAAGCGCTCGAAAAATGGTGCGTGAGGAGCCATTTTGAAGGGGCCCGCAGTGAGCGATGCTGACTGGGAGTTTGCCGATTAAATGGCACTTTTGCCACCGACGTGTCATCCTCATCGAGTAAAATAAGTGCAACTTGTACAACACATATAGAATTCAATTATTTTGTCATTTTAATTTATAAACCAGCCACATATGTAAATAAACCACAAGAGAGAGTGAGTGTTTTCCTTCCCATTAGTTTAATTAAAACTTTTGTAAGCCGTCGAATATTATCCATAACTAGTCATTGTTTAAATATCTATGTACGTGAGCAATCAATTGTATATTTAAATTATCTTTGATACATTTTGTACCTTCATTTTTATTTTAATCTAATATGCAAGTATTTTACATATAGTTTGAATTTATGAATTAATCTTATTTACTATGTATGTTAGCATGTACATACGAAAATAAACCAGATCGCGCCATCAGAGTTCTTAGCAAATACAAAACTGTACATCTACATCATTGTAAGTATCAGCAGTCAATTATGTTCAAATATCTAAATTGTGACGCAAGGAGACAAAAAATTACATTTTACAAAAGAATAATTAAATGATTACAATCGTTTTTCTTTGTATTTTTTGACAGGAAGTAGAGTTTGAAAATTGATTATATTTTACTGTTATGCTTATACTTAACAAGAGCAACATCAAACTTTACAGCTGAACATAATATATATTGTTTCGATATTGTTGATGTGTGAAGAAACAACTGTTTGGAGCCGTTTGTGAGCTTAAGTGTTTAAATGCACAGCAAAAAAAAACCTTACCGGCCGGTTATGCTTAATTTTTCTTTTTAAAATTGCATTTATACTTATTTTTAATATGTCAAAAGTAAAAAAATGATTTGATAGCACCATAACAACAGAAACGTAGTGTGAATTTTATGAAACAAAAACTTTTATTTGCTTATCAATGAAAATGTATGTTAAGTACTCAATTTTGGTTAGTTATGTTGTCAAACTTTTGTAAAAGTTATTTTACATTTGTCAATCTTTTGAATAAATTTTCTTATTTGGTTGTCATAACAAATAGTCTTTTGCATTATTGACGCAGCATCCCAAGGTAACTGTAAAAATACAATTCTGAAAACCTTCGTGCGAATGCAGTTATTGCAGAGCACTTATTGTTTATTAAACTGGGAATTCTTCAAGTATGAAAGGTAGATAAGAATTACCTCCGAGGATTGGAAAAATATTTTCCAGGCCAACATTTTTTTCTATGTAGACGTAATGAAAACAACTAACCCCTTAACATGTACAGTGGCGGACACCTTATTTGGAACAATGTCAAAGAAAAAAAGTAATTGCCTGCCATAAGCTAACCATTCATTATTTTTCAAAAATTCCAAAGACCGATGGTAGGTATATATATTTCCCACCAAAATTAATATATGACCCCAATACACTGGGGTTTCCCCACCCACTAGGTATAGTTATGTAAAAAAGTACCCTAATTTAAGGGGAAATTTTATTTGGAACAGTATAAATAATATAATATATTTGCATTATAAAAACTTAAATAAGGATGTTAATACTTAGTATGATATCCTTTAGCCTTAACAACTTCCCTTAACCTATTATTCATGGAAAATACCAACTTCCTGGTAGCTTCTGAGCTGATTTTGCTCCACTCATCCCGCAGAGCATTTTTGAGGTCTTCTTTGCTGGATATGCTGTGCTTCCGGATGTTATTTGCCAGCAGAGCCCACAAATTCTCAATGACATTTAAATCTGGAGACTGGGCCGGCGGAATTATCATGTGGGGGCAGTTCCTCATGAGCCAGGACTGTACTATCTTGGCCTTATGCTTGGGATCGTTGTCCTGGTTGAACCGGAAAGTACGTCGGATTCCTACTTTCTCGGCACTTTGGAGTAAATTTTCCTTTAGTATGTTGAAGTATACATTCTTGTCCATTGTTGTTTCAAAAATCACAAAATTCCCGAATCCGGCTGACGAGATACATACCCAGCCATGTAACTTCCTCCACCATGCTTGACTGTTGCCTTTACGTGTTTGGGATTCAGGTCAGTATTGGACTGTCGCCACACACAATTCCGTCCGTCCGAGTCAAAAATGGTGGATTTGGACTCATATGCAAATATGACTGTGTTCCAGAACTCCAAATCCTTGTCCAAGTGGTTTTTGACGAACTTCATCCAAGTCCCTATATTTTTCACGCTTATAAAGGTCTTCTTCCGTGGTACTCGGCCATTTAAGTCATGTTTGCGCAGAAACCTGCACACAGTTTCCACACAGCACTTTTTCCCCATTTCATTCTGCACCTGTTGAGTCAGTTTTGGAGCCGATAGCTTGGGAGATCCCCTTATTTTCCTGATGATCCTTCGCTCTTCCTCTTCGGTGAAATTCTTGTTTGGTGCCATTCTGCCCTTGTTCTCAATTCGATTTGCGCCGAATGATGTTATACGCATTTGAGTTGCCCAGACTGACCATTTCAGCTATTTGGCGATGTGAATATCCGTTTTTGTGGTGTTCCAGGATGAGTTTCCGTAGTTCAATGGTGGTCTATTTGTCCATAGTCCTTTTTGGCTTATTGCACCCGAGATGCAGGATAAAACTAAACAGACTACAAAGGATTGGTCTATTTATACCGAAAATACTCAACTTTAGGTAAAAAATCCGGGTTTTATGGCGTCCCGGTGCCCACAATGTACCAGCTCCAAATGAACTACGCCTGGAAGTAGGCAACATTTATTTATAATTCTTCCTAGCAGGTGGGGAAACCCCAGTGTATTGGGGTCATATATTAATTTTGGTGGGTAATATATATACCTAACATCGGTCTTTAGAATTTTTGAAAAATAATGAATGGTTAGCTTATGGCAGGCAATTACTTTTTTTCTTTGACATTGTTCCAAATAAGGTGTCCGCCACTGTATATCGGAAATGCGCAATCTGGTTTTACTAATTGATGATGCGTGTACTTATTAATACAAAATTTGGTATGTGCTTTCTTATGAGACTATTGTATTCCGTTATCAATTAATTACATTTACGAGTACAAATACAGTTCGATGTACACACGGGCACTAAAATACACTATATCATTATTATTACAAAATTATTTCTGTATATAAATAAAATAAATTAAAATTTTAGATTAGAATGTCCCTGTTTGAACAACAGCATTTTTATTGAATTTTACTTCACTTGTTAACGGGTGATTTCTATTTTGCAGGTTGTAGTTCTAGAAGGGCGGTAATTGCTAGAATTATGTAAAATATATAATATATAAATAACACTCGCATTTATACCATCTTTATGTACAATTTTAACAAACATATATACAATATTTCCAAGTAAAGTAATTAATGTTTACATAGATTAATCTTCTATAGTATATATATTTATATCTATCTTATAAAATACATAATTTAAAAGTTTTCGAAAAACTTGTATTTATAGTTTTTGGTTGAGTTTCCCTTAGTAAAGATTTTGGTTTCAATATTTATTCTTGTTAGGTATGTGTAGTTAATAAGTAAGCCACAACATATGTATGTATGTATATACATTTAATCGTTTGAAGTTGAGTTTCCTAATATATTATACTCTTGCACAAGGTATTAAAATTTTGTCGTGTTAAGCATTGAAAGCTACGCCGACGATTCAAGCGTATCATTATTTCATATAGCTTTCACTGGAAAAAAGTTGAAAATGTCATTTATAAAAAATATTTGGCGGAAATCACGCTTTCAATTTATTTATTTTTCTACGAATTCACATTCAATCTGCCATATCTTTGCCAATAATTGTTTGAGGTCCGAAATTCCTTCAACATTATGAAGCCCTTTTTACATAACATACATACATAACATACATAATTTTTTGTAAAATGGCCTGTGATCACTGTCGTCGTCATTTTTCGCTGGTAAGGATAGCCCTGTCCTAAAAAATTGTCGAACGTTGTTTGTCTTGCATTCTTGTGTATTTCATACTTCAGTGATTTATAACAGCCAATGGCTGAGTTAATTCCTCGAAGTCAGTATCGTTTTTTGCCGTTATTGCGAAACATTTTAGGCCGTAAATCGAAAACGTGCCTTAATTGAAGAGGGCCGTTATAGCGAAATACAGTATAAAGAGCGGCCATATAGCGAGGTATGGGTGTAGTCGTATTATTTTAAACATTCTGAACGATTACATCGGTCTGGCTTAAAAATATTATTAGTCGATCAATCGTATGCGTTCGATATTTTACAAATTTGCAATGGTCATACTAGCCTGGCTGCTATACAATAACTTATCGATTCATCGCACGCAGTCGATTTATTACAAGTTCGGTAGAATATCACTAGACTTGCGAGCAAAAGCATATGTAAAGCCTGTATACAGATTATAAAAAGTTATCAACAATGAAAAGCTCAACATAAAAAAAAGGTCGGCTTAGAGACACCAAAACTTGATTCCACACTGTTAACTCACTGTTGACTTGTACGATTTTGTAAACAGCTGTTCGACGGTGTTAAAGTAATGAATTTGATCTATTTTGAGGGTGGCTATCGGCAAACCACCATTAAACCAAGTGAATTTTAAGTGCATTAAAATGGAAAAGAAAACTGTACAAAAAATATGTTCAATTAATTATTTTAATAGGAAAAAAAAAAACTTCTAAAGGCCGTAGGAGCGAGGAAACAAATATGAGTGCTCACGCATAAAAAACATTGCGACTTCGATGCAGTAAAGAGTTCATTGATGGAAGGTGCGGAGCTGCAAGAGGCAAATAAGTTACATTAAAACGTACATACATTATACAAATTAACTCACTTTTATTTGACTTTCAGCCAATTAATGCAAATTCGCGTGAGTTTCTTTGCGCGACTGCCAAACTTACTATAAGAAAAGCGAACAAGCGCTCGAAAAATGGTGCGTGAGGAGCCATTTTGAAGGGGCCCGCAGTGAGCGATGCTGACTGGGAGTTTGCCGATTAAATGGCACTTTTGCCACCGACGTGTCATCCTCATCGAGTAAAATAAGTGCAACTTGTACAACACATATAGAATTCAATTATTTTGTCATTTTAATTTATAAACCAGCCACATATGTAAATAAACCACAAGAGAGAGTGAGTGTTTTCCTTCCCATTAGTTTAATTAAAACTTTTGTAAGCCGTCGAATATTATCCATAACTAGTCATTGGTTAAATATCTATGTACGTGAGCAATCAATTGTATATTTAAATTATCTTTAATACATTTTGTACCTTCATTTTTATTTTAATCTAATATGCAAGTATTTTACATATAGTTTGAATTTATGAATTAATCTTATTTACTATGTATGTTAGCATGTACATACGAAAATAAACCAGATCGCGCCATCAGAGTTCTTAGCAAATACAAAACTGTACATCTACATCATTGTAAGTATCAGCAGTCAATTATGTTCAAATATCTAAATTGTGACGCAAGGAGACAAAAAATTACATTTTACAAAAGAATAATTATATTATTACAATCGTTTTTCTTTGTATTTTTTGACAGGAAGTAAAGTTTGAAAATTGATTATATTTTACTGTTATGCTTATACTTAACAAGAGCAACATCAAACTTTACAGCTGAACATAATATATATTGTTTCGATATTGTTGATATATAGTATATATATTTATATCTATCTTATAAAATACTTAATTTAAAAGTTTTCGAAAAACTTGTATTTATAGTTTTTGGTTGAGTTTCCCTTAGTAAAGATTTTGGTTTCAATATTTATTCTTGTTAGGTATGTGTAGTTAATAAGTAAGCCACAACATATGTATGTGTGTATACACATTTAATCGTTTGAAGTTGAGTTTCCTAATATATTATACTCTTGCACAAGGTATTAAAATTTTGTCGTGTTAAGCATTGAAAGCTACGCCGACGATTCAAGCGTATCATTATTTCATATAGCTTTCACTGGAAAAAAGTTGAAAATGTCATTTATAAAAAATATTTGGCGGAAATGACGCTTTCAATTTATTTATTTTTCTACGAATTCACATTCAATCTGCCATATCTTTGCCAATAATTGTTTGAGGTCCGAAATTCCTTCAACATTATGAAGCCCTTTTTACATAACATACATACATAACATACATAATTTTTTGTAAAATGGCCTGTGATCACTGTCGTCGTCATTTTTCGCTGGTAAGGATAGGCCTGTCCTAAAAAATTGTCGAACGTTGTTTGTCTTGCATTCTTGTGTATTTCATACTTCAGTGATTTATAACAGCCAATGGCTGAGTTAATTCCTATTGCGAAACATTTTAATTGAAGAGGGCCGTTATAGCGAAATACAGTATAAAGAGCGGCCATATAGCGAGGTATGGGTGTAGTCGTATTATTTTAAACATTCTGAACGATTACATCGGTCTGGCTTAAAAATATTATTAGTCGATCAATCGTATGCGTTCGATATTTTACAAATTTGCAATGGTCATACTAGCCTGGCTGTTATACAATAACTTATCGATTCATCGCACGCAGTCGATTTATTACAAGTTCGGTAGAATATCACTGGACTTGCGAGCGAAAGCATATATAAAGCCTGTTTACAGATTATAAAAAGTGATCAACAATGAAAAGCTCAACATAAAAAAAAGGTCGGCTTAGAGACACCAAAACTTGACTCCACACTGTTAACTCACTGTTGACTTGTACGATTTTGTAAACAGCTGTTCGACGGTGTTAAAGTAATGAATTTGATCTATTTTGAGGGTGGCTATCGGCAAACCACCATTAAACCAAGTGAATTTTAAGTGCATTAAAATGGAAAAGAAAACTGTACAAAAAATATGTTCAATTAATTATTTTAATAGGAAAAAAAAAAACTTCTAAAGGCCGTAGGAGCGAGGAAACAAATATGAGTGCTCACGCATAAAAAACATTGCGACTTCGATGCAGTAAAGAGTTCATTGATGGAAGGTGCGGAGCTGCAAGAGGCAAATAAGTTACATTAAAACGTACATACATTATACAAATTAACTCACTTTTATTTGACTTTCAGCCAATTAATGCAAATTCGCGTGAGTTTCTTTGCGCGACTGCCAAACTTACTATAAGAAAAGCGAACAAGCGCTCGAAAAATGGTGCGTGAGTTTGCCGATTAAATGGCACTTTTGCCACCGACGTGTCATCCTCTTCGAGTAAAATAAGTGCAACTTGTACAACACATATAGAATTCAATTATTTTGTCATTTTAATTTATAAACCAGCCACATATGTAAATAAACCACAAGAGAGAGTGAGTGTTTTCCTTCCCATTAGTTTAATTAAAACTTTTGTAAGCCGTCGAATATTATCCATAACTAGTCATTGTTTAAATATCTATGTACGTGAGCAATCAATTGTATATTTAAATTATCTTTGATACATTTTGTACCTTCATTTTTATTTTAATCTAATATGCAAGTATTTTACATATAGTTTGAATTTATGAATTAATCTTATTTACTATGTATGTTAGCATGTACATACGAAAATAAACCAGATCGCGCCATCAGAGTTCTTAGCAAATACAAAACTGTACATCTACATCATTGTAAGTATCAGCAGTCAATTATGTTCAAATATCTAAATTGTGACGCAAGGAGACAAAAAATTACATTTTACAAAAGAATAATTAAATGATTACAATCGTTTTTCTTTGTATTTTTTGACAGGAAGTAAAGTTTGAAAATTGATTATATTTTACTGTTATGCTTATACTTAACAAGAGCAACATCAAACTTTACAGCTGAACATAATATATATTGTTTCGATATTGTTGATGTGTGAAGAAACAACTGTTTGGAGCCGTTTGTGAGCTTAAGTGTTTAAATGCACAGCAAAAAAAAACCTTACCGGCCGGTTATGCTTAATTTTTCTTTCTAAAATTGCATTTATACTTATTTTTAATATGTCAAAAGTAAAAAAATGATTTGATAGCACCATAACAACAGAAACGTAGTGTGAATTTTATGAAACAAAAACTTTTATTTGCTTATCAATGAAAATGTATGTTAAGTACTCAATTTTGGTTAGTTATGTTGTCAAACTTTTGTAAAAGTTATTTTACATTTGTCAATCTTTTGAATAAATTTTCTTATTTGGTTGTCATAACAAATAGTCTTTTGCATTATTGACGCAGCATCCCAAGGTTACTGTAAAAATACAATTCTGAAAACCTTCGTGCGAATGCAGTTATTGCAGAGCACTTATTGTTTATTAAACTGGGAATTCTTCAAGTATGAAAGTTAGATAAGAATTACCTCCGAGGATTGGAAAAATATTTTCCAGGCCAACATTTTTTTCTATGTAGACGTAATGAAAACAACTAACCCCTTAACATGTATATCGGAAATGCGCAATCTGGTTTTACTAATTGATGATGCGTGTACTTATTAATACAAAATTTGGTATGTGCTTTCTTATAAGACTATTGTATTCCGTTATCAATTAATTACATTTACGAGTACAAATACAGTTCGATGTACACACGGGCACTAAAATACACTATATCATTATTATTACAAAATTATTTCTGTATATAAATAAAATAAATTAAAATTTTAGATTAGAATGTCCCTGTTTGATCAACAGCATTTTTATTGAATTTTACTTCACTTGTTAACGGGTGATTTCTATTTTGCAGGTTGTAGTTCTAGAAGGGCGGTAATTGCTAGAATTATGTAAAATATATAATATATAAATAACACTCGCATTTATACCATCTTTATGTACAATTTTAACAAACATATATACAATATTCCCAAGTAAAGTAATTAATGTTTACATAGATTAATCTTCTATAGTATATATATTTATATCTATCTTATAAAATACATAATTTAAAAGTTTTCGAAAAACTTGTATTTATAGTTTTTGGTTGAGTTTCCCTTAGTAAAGATTTTGGTTTCAATATTTATTCTTGTTAGGTATGTGTAGTTAATAAGTAAGCCACAACATATGTATGTATGTATATACATTTAATCGTTTGAAGTTGAGTTTCCTAATATATTATACTCTTGCACAGGGTATTAAAATTATGTCGTGTTAAGCATTGAAAGCTACGCCGACGATTCAAGCGTATCGAATCATTATTTTATATAGCTTTCACTGGAAAAAATCGGTGAAACGATGAGGTATGAACAATTTGTTTTTTCTTTGATTTCCGAACCCAACCCATTAGTTACCAGTTCAAGGGTAATTAACTACGGTGTGCCATCGTTCTCCCAAAATTATAAAATGCAATACTTTAGAGCGCTTATACGTACCTATATATAAACCGATTATTAAATGCAAATTAACTTATAGTATGAGAATTGTTCTCGTTGAGTTCAGTTCGTCTTCTTTATATCGTCACAGATAAAATACCAACAACGGACTCTGATGTCAGACTGTTAGCGCAACTTTTTAGCATTCACTAACTATTTTTTGTCTACTTCAAGATAATAACGTCTTAGTGTTACATATAGCTTCATATATATCTTTGGATCCGCGAAGAACTTCCGAAATGTATTGCTTTTTAATGTTCCTTCTGGACAATGTCTGCTTTATGAAATGTGTGCTGTGATAGCCGATCAGTGAAGGCACTACACAAGAAATATATCTGATGTTTCTGATTTTGTGCACGCACTACCAGTTGGTGAGGCTGCGGACACCAGCGAGTTGGCTCTTGTAGCAGCAAGCGGTGAGCGCAAATCTTGGTTAAGGGACGCCTGATTTTGACCACCTTCGTAATAGTAAGATGAATCTGTAATAGGATGAATGTGGTCTTAAAATTTATCAAATAGTATTCTTTATAGATACTTACTGATTAGACCACTACTGGTACCGTAACTGTACGATCCATAAGCACCACCATACTGTGGATATGCAGGACTGTAGGCGTAATCCGCGCTTGGAACTACTGATCCACACGCTAAAAAAAAAAACTTGTAATTACATTCACAGCAAAATTCAAAAACATGTTTCTTTAGAAAAATAAAAAAAAAGGTTATTATGGATAAAAAAAAATTCTCACATAATTACATCATAACGAAAGAAATGTAAAGATATAATAAATGTAACGTTTCTACGTTTTATTTTCTAGTACTTTCTATAAATCACTCAAATTGTTGGTGCCTTCGTAGATTCTTAGTATTCAATCTTAATTGTATTTCAAAAAAAATTTTGACTGAAGCCAAACCTAAAGTGCCACCACCAAGTGTTGTGCGAGATATGCTAGAACAGAACTAGCAATGAGCGACGAGTGCAAGACTTGAATGAGCAACTTGCCTGAAGAGTAGTGGCTAAAACTGGGGAGCATTGTGGGTGTGGCGTAAATTGCCGTGCTGTTGGTAGCAATTGAATCAGCATCAGACCGTCCGTCGACCGATGAGCAATTCGCGCTGGACTGTAGGAGAATTAGAGATGAGGTATTAGCTGTTGTTAGCGGGCCGGTGTTCGACATCTGTTGCTGTTGATGATCCTGGACTGTATCTGGCATAAGATGAGTTATGGGGATGATGTCGATCCCTCGATGATTTCCTAAATCATTGCGGTGACTTTTATTGTTGGCATTTTCTTCCCTCGCCAAATGGTTGACAGACTCTTTTAGATGCTGGTTAGTACTATCTATGCTTTGCTCATTTTGTTCAACTCGTAAAGCGTTAGAAGGAACTAAATTTGGTGAGTTATTACAGCTCCCGGCGCTTGCGTCATTACCGCGTACCATTGCGGAACTATTGTTGTTATCCAAGCTTGTTATTGTGGGATAACTACCATTTTCAATGGCAATTGCTAATTGAAATCATTAAGAGTATTGTTTTAGTTGCTTTTGATTGATATCTTTCTTATTTACAGTTATTACGAATTTCTTAAATCATTTTCTGCAAAATATATACGATTTCAATAAAAACACATATCTTCGATTTCAAAAATAAACTGCTGCATGGTAATGTTAAGTTATTTGCTTACCTTAAACCTAGTAATAAAGCATCAACAAGTTTATGAATTCCAATTTTTGTATAATTTAGATTTCTTTTGAAAGTACCAAGTTTTTTTATATTTAGATACATAAACTCAATAGTGCATGGATAAATCACTCATATCTTCTAAGCTTTTATACCCAAAATTACCTGAAGAAAATTGAAACACAATTTACAAGGTGTACCTAGCCTGTATACGATCAAAAGACTTTTTCAGGGCGCTTTAAGCCTTCACATTACCGAATAGAGATAGTCTGCTTGCTTTAGTAGCACATACGAGACTAAACATGGTATTTGGGTATTTTCTTACCTGTATAAAAGGGTGAGATAGTTTGTTCCTGTATATTTGCATTAAATTTCATGTCTTGCAAACTTATTGGCACTAGGGGCGTCAAGGAACTATTGCCTACAGTTTTTGTTCACAAAAAGGTACACAAGTGAAATGATAAAATAAGAAAAAATCATATGAAAAAAATAATATGTAGACTAACTTACTGTAGACTACAATGCCAAAAGTATAATTTTTTTTATATTTACGTACCAATTGATGGTCCGATAGGGGGGGTATATAAAGTGCTCTGGCTCTGTGATATCGTAGCAATGCTATCGTACAACATAGACGAATCGTTCCCGACAGCACTGCCCACACCCGCACATGAAATTGTGCTTGTTGGAAATCCATTTGGAGCTTCATAGTAAGCGGGCGCGCTGCTACCATTATTTGTTGTCAAATTACCAAGCTCTGATAGTAGCTTGTGTTCATCCTTGATACACCACTTACCAGACCAAATCTAAACGTGTTTAATTATAGAAGTTTAAATTTATAACTGTTGAAACTATAATCATTACATTAATTCTCATTATTCATAACAGATAGGTTCATGTTCAAATGCAGAAATAAAAGTGACAGGTTTAGAAAAGTAGCCTAGCTTATATTCCTTACTATCCCATTTTTTAATCAATACGATGACGTATACAAAGCTAAAAAAAAGAAGCAAAACTGGGCTGAACTATTCTAAAGTTAAGTAAGTAAAGTATTTACGCAATCAAAATATATGTTGGACAATTTTTTGAAAAGCTATGGCACTTACATTTGGGTATATCTGGTCTCCACCGTAAGACAAGCGCTGTCGTTTAACATCGTCTTCGGAATGCATGTTAACATCTCGATTTTCATCTAAAATGTAGTAAATATTTTAGTTAATTACTTATTATTGCATATGTATGTACTTGTTAATTATATGCCTTAATTTTTATTTCTATTTCTTTCATCTGTGTTTGTTGGTACTTCCAACGCTGTCTCCACCTTTCTCTTACACAGCTATGGCGCAATGTCAACCCTCTCTTTGCAATGCCAATTCAATTATGGCTGTTACTTTGTTGCTGACCTGACTGCGGTAAACGCCACGTGCCTCTTAAGTGCTTTTGCGGATTGAAAGTTGACTACGGCAGGATAAAAATGTAAATAAATATGTCAGCCATGTATTAGTTGCCTTGAAAAGTTGTTTCTAAGCTCCTAGTTGATTACAATATTTTGAGTGGTCTCGACAAAATTACTGTAATAGCCTAAACTTTGTGTTTACAATTATTACTAAACACAAACACATATGTATTCATAACAAATAAGATTGCTCCTGTCGCGCACATTTTAGATATTTACAGTGTGTGTACGTATGTTTATATGTATGCATGTAATCGCTTGCTGCTGTATAATTTGGTAAACATCATAAAAGTGTATTTTTGTTTTTCTCCCAGAACCCAAGATAGACAGATGCGCGACATGATTGTTGTAATCGTGTCTGGAGGGTGAAGCCCAATGGTCACACCTACTTTTCAACCCCAAACGTAAATTGTAACGACACTTTGACCAAATATTTCGTTTCATTCTGTCTTGCTGAAATCAAAATGATTTGAACAAATTTGCCGCAAATTCCAGCCTAAGTACAACATTCACTTTGGACTGCAAAGAAATCCCTAAGGGAATCGATAAGAAATCTGGAGGAAATGAACGAGTATGCGCAACCAAAGTATGATGGAGGTCTGGGATGATTTTGAATGGAGTCTATTGCTCTTTTATTACCTTCTGGTGCTCGAGACTCGTGTATCTCGTTAATTGTTTCAGATATCGATGGGATATGGGAAGCAAACTAAAGCAGTTGATGGAACATCATCATTATTTCTTGAACTTAGACTCGACCAGATGCTTCCTGGGCTGTGGTAGTCAGGGAGCGATTTTTTATTTCGATATTTGTGGATATTGAAAATGACAAGTGCGACTAGTGCTCCTTTTACAAATCCATCTGATGCCATATTTTATTATAATTGTTTAATGGCCTCCTTCGCCACTCACAAATAAAATACCGCCTGAGTGTATTAGATATCCGTTGTCTATCTGGGCTGCAGCACTCACATCAGCATCACCTAATTCAGATGATATCTTATTACACAAGTTTTTGGGGTTTGATTCCGTAGACACATGCAATAACGCCGACGGGTGCGGTTGGACAATACCACTAATATCGCCACAAAGCACTTCGCGGCAATTCAACGCAATCGTCTGCAATCCCCACCCTTAACAGATTTAACGATATGCAAATAGAGGGTTTTATTCCCGGAGCAAGTGGCTTTTGAGAAGCGGTTTCAAGAGTTAAAATAATTATTGAAATTAAAGTATGCTCACACATATAGTATTTTATAAAGCAACTTCGCATTCCGGGCATAAATTTAAATCAAAATTGGCATGGTCATAGATATATCTCTCATCACTGTTTAATTTTCTCATATGACATTAATAATTTAATCTTACCATGAACTTCATTTCGTTTCCGCTTGCAATTTGTCTCCGATGTAGTATTGTTATTGTTGTTTGTGCTGTTATTGTTATTGCTTAGATGATGGCCATGCTGTAGACCCAGAATGCCATTTATGCTATATCCTGATCCTGACGATCGCTGTTCAGTACCCTGTTGGATCGGCGCAGTTGTAGCATTGCCACTACTGCTGCTATTGTGCGGACCAGCATTGCCGACGGTGGCACCAACCTCTTGGATTGAGAGTGGACCTGGACCCGGAGTATGCGCAATGACTGTCACCGATGTATTAGTGTTGTTGCTGCTGGAATTATTGCTGCCATTGCCGGCGTTTGTTGTGGGCTGCTCACTGCCTCCTCCCGTACTGCTGTCGAGACTCTCAGTGGCGTTATGCCCGTTGCTCAGACTTTGTGGCATTTGGTGCTGCTGCTGGTGATGGTGTACGTGTTTTGCCTTTTCTGCTGCTTTGTTACGAACGATCCTGCAAAGATGATCCAGTAATATTGCAATAGATAGATAGTGCTCGCAAATGCATTTAATTGGGATCACAAGTTCAATGCAGTCTTAGAATGCAGCGTACATATATGGTACATCCTTCTTAAAAATTGTTTAAAAAACGTATTTGTAGGTATAATGCTGGTAATAGGTGTATGAGAAATTCACAAATGTTTTCAGCCAAACTAATAAAAATTAATAAAAATAATTTGTCATTGGTCTGAACAGGAAGTCGGTATGTGGATATTCATTGATGTGATTTATGATGATTTTTGGTTTAGCTAAGGTCCTTGTACAAAAGTGCCAGGTGCCATATTGGAAGCAACTCTTGGCCCGATCTCCAATGCTCACTTTAAAACATCCTGATTGCTGTGATTTGTTTCAGCACCAGAAGACTGCCTAAAGCACAATCTTATGATAAATTAAGTAAAAATTTATGTATACTTCTGCATTACTCTTGCATTAGATTATAAAATACCTAAAGATATATAGCGATCTCAGAACAGACCAGTGAGGCGAATTCCTGTGCTGTTAATTGGTTTGGTTTCATACTTACATATTTTAAAAACCATTAGTTTTATCTCATTTCATAAAATAATTTAAGAATGAGTATACATTTATTTTGTTTAGACCGCGCCCTTGACATTGCCAGTAGCAGTATTTGTACATATGTACATACTTAATTTAGACAACACTTTGCCCTTACTTTATCACAGAGGGGTTGCAGATTGAGCGGGCAACTCAAGCGGAATCAAATCAAATTATGTATTTCAAAAAGGACAATCGCACTGGGTTGAGATATACTTAAAGAGAGCGGTGGTATGAGCTCTGGGTAGTTGGGCAGTGCACACAATCGGGACATATGTTTGGGATGCGCGGTCTTATGCTTGGCTTTCATATTTCGATTTGTTTGTTTGAAAAGGGATGGTGATTGGCTTACGTTGAGTGCTGCGAAAGTCACTTTATAAGTGCTACTCTCATGGGATTGCTTTTGAATGGGAATCAAAAACTGGACTAGCATACTTGTTGTATCTGAAAATCCTCGTATTTACTTGTATATATGACCAAAAACGTATACATGTACGTACATGATTGAATTTGCGCCCTAATCCTCGCTCGAGTGGCATTGAATCACACATTGTCGCATTAGGGGCAGGTTAATACTGATTATCCATTGAATTACTCATCGCATCGGTCACATGACATGCTCTAATACTAACGCTTTGCATAGTCCCAGTCGTAATTCGCAGCGAATTGATTCTGAATGGGTGCACGTGCAACGTGTGGTTGCACCATCCAAATGCTTAGCAACGTGTTCAGTTAAGTGATGCTTGGTGCGAGAACGGGCGTGTTTGTGGGGTGTGCGAATGGTGTCTGTGTTGTGTGAACAAGTGCTGAATACTTTCGCGTGTTAACTTTAGTCAAAATTTCGACGGCCGTCGCGTCGTAGCTTCCACCAATGCCGGCCGCCCGAATTGCAAATGTTGTGCACAGCTAATTTATGATATTCGTATAGCTGCGGGTCTCAAACTTTGAGCAGCTGCCTGCTGGCAGCATCCTTGGCCACATAAAATGAATTATGGTCAAAGAGGAAGTGCGTTCATTACAATGCCGTAGAACGGCGGCTGTAACGACAATGATGATGAGGATGATGCCAAAAATGTTACACCGGAACACGGATAGGAAGCTGGCTTTTGTGGTGGTCGTGTGTCAAGCATTGTGCCGCAATTATGAACGCTAAAAACTACTTAGATATTTTTATTAGCCCAGTGCTTTTCGAGCCAGTGCAAACGAACTGCACCCATCAACGAAAATTGTGACGGAAGCGGATTCGGAAGTAAGCTGCATGACAGCGTGCAAACATTGCATCACTAACACATTATGGTTACCAACATACAGCTGCTGTTTCATTATTAGCTGTACACATCTACTTGTAAATATTTATTAACACATTGTAAATAATTTTTACAGAATATTCATAGAAGTGCATGTCCCTTCTGCCTTTTTATAACATGAATATTGGCTACATTTTTTATATATTATTAAAAGCAAACAAACCAAGAGTGTTGAATGAAATTTATTCGCTTGGCGGATCTTAACTAAATCGAGTTCGGAGAAAGTCACTCGCCTTTTAAACCAATCTTTCTTTAACTTGTAACAATTCAAAAATTGTTTATTACCAAAATAATTCGCAAAATTTTCAATATTGACAAAATAATTGCAGATTAAGATTAAAAGATTGGCAGTTTTATATTGGGCGTAAATTATTTTCGAAAATAATTCAATAGATTAGATTAAATAGGGAAACGGAACTAACTGTCAGTTTCAATTCCAAACCTATTCATGGGAATTAACGGGGGCATATAGACATCAATGACTAGATCAACTCAGCTGATCTAGAATATATAAGCATTTGTGTTTAATAATATATGGTTTATCTTCTTCCCAATACGATACTAAGTATTTTTAATGAGGCCAGGACCTATAAGTGTTCGTACCTGTTTATAGAGGATACGCTGGGGACGTTATCCTGGGAGCATATTCCTTCTGCTAGCAGCCGATCACGAATCTCCCAAGCGAACATAGTTGGGTTCTCTCGCTTATAGTTCGCGATTGCGTCAACTACTGGTGGAGTGGCAACCTTGGGCTTGGAGCCGCCTATAACGCCGGCCTTAAAGCTACCAGTCTCGTAATATCTAAAAAAAAAATATACTCATTTTGTTTAAAATTCGAAGCTAGTACTAATATTTGGTAAGTGATATGTCTTTTTATTTTTCAATGTCTCTCATTTTGATCGATAACGCTTTGGAATAAGGCAATTAATTTTGTAACGGAACCAACAATTTTACGATTTCAATTAAAAACAATTTGAATGTCAGCCGTCGTTTAGGTACAGCACAACGATTCCCGATTTGAGCAAGCTGCAAACAGCAATATACGAATGCAACCAGTCCTGAACAAACCCAGAGACCGAAAAGATTTATTGTACTCGTGGCACTGGATGTTGAAGTACGATGCCTCCCAACTGCTAACAGAGGACATTTCTACATATACATATGTATAACAAGTGAGAGCGGTGTAGTCTGTCGTAACCGACTGCCGAATACTCTGATACCAGTGTAATACCAGGTGATAACAGGTGGCAAAAAACCGTCTTGTGCGATTGGGGGCGGGACGGTGGGCATCTCAAAAAATTACTTACCTTGATAATATTTTTGAAACGCAGCCATGGCTTACTCGTAACTGGCGTGATATATCGCAAGGACGGACGCCGTTGTGTGCTAACTCCACGATGCGTTGACGTACTACGTCAGGTAGAGGCCGACCGTTCACAAACACGCCACCCAATTGATTAACGCCACCGTGACCTAATTTTAAATTAAGACAATGCAACAATTTATTAAAGTTTCTGTTTTAAACTCGTATGGTGGTATTTAAATTTTAAGTTATTCAATTATAATGAGGTGTATACAATACCGGCATCTATGATTCTAGCCTTAAAGTTTTTATAATATAAATAATAATAATTTATACTTTCATCGGATGTCTTCGCAGACTCAGGCAAATCACTTTGAAACGGGACAGTCTAACTCAGCCATACCACCAAGCCGACCACGACGGCGGCGATAGTATACTTCATTTTACTGTTTATCTGTTATATCTTAGTCTGATCGGATTATCGTAGCAATTTTTTTTCTTTATATATTGTTAGTTGTCTCTGGCACACTTTGTGATGCTTCACTACCGTAGACTCCCGTGGCTCCTGACTGTTGTTCTGTGGTGTTATTTATTCACATTATTATTGTACTCCTAATTATTTGTTTTGCATCCCAAAACAGACGAAGCATCAAAAGTCATGCACGGGTAACCACAAAGAGAGACCGCACTGAACTGATCTGAAGAAATCTGCCCTAATGACAAACATACAGCCAAGCCAAGGGAGTCATTTACACATCATTAATATTTTTGCACTTATGTATATGTATTTTGCACTTCATATTAAATCGCTAATTAAGTACTGATTCAAAACATCTACCAGTACTTTTAAAACAAAATGTAAAGCATTTCTTATAGTCTTTTAGCTCGAATATGTAATTCCAACTATTTGAGAGCAATCAAAATTTAAAATAGAGAAACAAATCAGACAAGAAGTTTTATTTATAAATTATTACATTACAACCAGCTAAAGTAGTAATAAATAAAATTTTTTTTTAATACAATTTTTAGTTTGAATACTGACTAGTGCCAACCAGGTAATGGTCTTCTATTATTTGAACATGCGATCTTGTCGTGCGATTCAATATTTCGCGAATGCCCATGATAAGCACGATACACGAGTGTGTGTAAGCAATAATACTCCAGAAGGTCAACTATGATAACTAGAATTTTATGCTGCTTTATGGGCGCAGCGGGATACAAGCTGTAGTGTTAAAATAGACAAAGGTCTCTTTGAATGCATGACAGAATGCGATATGGCAAATGCGATTGTCGTTTAATGAACTATCCATTGACTTTCAATAGATGTGCGCATATATGCCCAGTTCAATTTTGCTCATAACTAATAGATATTGTTTGCATATACACAGACACATACAAAACTACATTGATAAATATAAATATACACATATCCGAACAGAGACCGCTCCTTTGATTCCTAACTGCATAGTCTGACCCTCATCTCCACATTGTGTTATTCTCCTTTTGTTTCTTTTTGTCAATTGTCATTGTTTGCAAATGTTGTTTTATTTAACGCCACTCTGCCCGCTTGCTACTAAGAATGAATATTGTTGCACAATTGCACCTTTTCAATTATTATCAGCTGAAATGCTGAAACGATTGCTTTAACTGTCTTGTTTAGAGTAATTTTATTTTAAATACTAAGGCTACGTTTTTGCATGTCTGATGATAGTTTACGGACGCGCGCAAGTGTTTGCCAAGTTGTGAAATATGCCGTGGATGTTATTTTAGTTTGATTGCATTGCTTTAGAATAGAATAAAATGTATTTTTCTAGAATGATTTGAATAAATTTGTAATTTGTAAATTGCAATTAATTTCAATTAATTTAGTTTTTGCTTAACTCTTGGGTAACTGGTATTATGCACTTCTTTTAAGTTGAGGAATATTTAAAGAATTTTAAAGAACTTTCGAGCTGTTTGAGAAATAATACAGTAACAAAGCTTCTTCAAAAAAAATTTGATACGTTAGTTTCTAAACTGATAATGCTCATACACAGATATACATCATAGGCTCAAAAATACATTTGAAAGACACAGCTTAAGTTATTTTTAAGATTACTGGTGATGATTTACATGTGTAATATTCCATCATATTTTGATTGTAACGATACGCCGTAGAGAGATCCATGTTGCCGATTCTGTTGTTAATTTTTTTTCGCTATGTTCTAATATACTTTGCGATTGTTGTAGCGAATAAATATGTATATATGTTTGTATATTTGAAGTGTGATTCGACGGTTTTAAAGACACTAAACACACACTATATTCACAGACATTGGTTAAGGTAATTGCACATAAAACATTTTACATTATTCAAAATATTCGAGAAGACAAGCTTGAATACACGGAGAAACAATAACTAGTAAAGGCTATATCAATAATAATGATAACGTATAATGCCACGAGAGAATGTTAGTACTTCAAGACTGCTTCTGCAACAGATAAACGAAACTGTAAATGCAACCGATATCAGAATTAGCATACACATCAGAACTAAAATTATACAGATTTCAAATTCACGATCCGCGACTCCGGATAGTGGCGAGGCGTTTGGTGCTAGGCTCAGTGTCGCTGTCTATTCTTGTTCATTGCATTCGTGTAAGCGCGAACCGAGTCAATTTCCTCCTTTATATTTTTGCTTGTCGTCGTCACGTTGTTTTACTTATTATACATTTTTTTGTTTCGTTTGCAGTGCCGTGAAATATTTCTAGCCATTTTTTCCGGACTGTTTGCTGTCAGCCGCAGAGATCCTGCGCACGTTTTGTTTCTTATCTCTTTCTATGCGTGTGAATCGTGCGTGTGTGTTTGTATCTGTGTGCGGGCGCCTGCGATTGCAGCTCGTGTGAGCTGCGTACACAGCGTGTCCTTGGTCCTTGTTTCGCCACCGCACCGCCCAACCACATCGGGTTGCGCATACTTCACGACTGCCCGACTACGACTTACTGCAGCGAGCCAATGAAGACGAACCAAAAGCGAGAGACAGCCACACCAGAGCGTTATTCGCTTTCTATTCTTGTACTGAGTACTGCATACACTGGGTAATGCTGCTGCTGCTGTTACGCTCGTTGGTAAAGTCAAAGGTGGGTAGAGGCGGTGTCAGTGGTATTGAAGGTGGTGTTGTCGGTAGTTGGTTTTGGATTGGCGCTAAATGTCTAAGCCCACGGCTTATGGTTAAACACTGATTTTGTGTATGAATTTTTGTAAGAGAAGCGGGCATATGCGTTCTGTCTTTCGATTATGTATTTCACTTGTATTGTATTTAACTTAGCTGTACTATGACCTTTGACTACGTTCGATAATTGACATGTTTTGTGCCTCGTTATTTCAATATAGATTTAATGAAAACTTGATAGTCAATCTAAATCATATTTATTAGTGACATTAAATATGTATTTATTTTTTTAGGCATTCGATCTCAAGTCTACTTGGCCGGCCTTAGTCTTGGCCTTAGTGCTAAATATTCATACATATATTATTCATTTGTGTATTATACTACTTGCTTTTTTGGGAGTGCGTTAGAGCTTGCGGTCCACACTTTAAGATATAGAGAAAGAGAGAGCGAGAGAGAGCGAACAAAAAAGTGAAAGGGGAACGCAATAAACACTCAGTGGGATTTCCGCCAATCAGCACTAAGGCCAAGATGTGCTTAGCACCAATCACAGCGGGCAGTTGTCGTTTCTCGTTTCTACCACTTAAATATTTGCGGCTCTCTCTCTTACTCTTTTTACTTAATCTACCTATCTCGCTTATACACACCGCTCAGGCTTTCTTGTTGTGATTGTTCGTTTGTTTGTATAACTCTGTTGCTACTCGCTCTTATAAGAATTGTTGTCTTTTTGTATTATATGAGCATGTATGATGATGACAACATCTAGTTGTAACATAAAGACAAAGTAATTATGTTAGCGACAAAAATATTAACAAGCGGTTTTTGTGTACATACAGACTTACTCGTATGTAATTGTAAATATGTGTGTATGTATTGTATCATCTTTAATGTTGATTTTGTACTTTAAATATGAATAAGTGCAAAAGCCAGACCATTTTCCATAGATTGAAACTGAGACAACCACGTAGCGCATGCCCCATATATACGCATACATACATATTTTCCGTTTACCCCAACCTACCAAGTCGTCAAGCATTTCAACAATAGCTTTGCCGCGTTGATTGAAGATTTTTATGTAATTCGATTATGGTTAACTAGCAAAGTTTCTGACGTCAGGCGAGCCTAAATGTCTATGATGCTGCCACTCAGAGTTGAAGGGGACTATTTTCGGGATACTGACATACTTATATATATAGTATTTTATAAATTTACAATATTAGCTTTTAGTTGGGAACTTACGTTTACAAGGTGTGCAGTAATCATTTAAATATTCACATGAAGTATTGGATACTTCAACATATTCATTTTCTGATAAGTTTTGCTTATGTTCACAGATAAGAACATTTTAAATAAAAGGTACTCCGCTCAGAACTAAGAGATTTCGTAGCGAAATAAAAATATTTGAAACATAATATAATTGCATTAGCATAAAAAGTAATCGTAGAACATGCGGATAGACATGGGACTTGGTAAAGGTCATCTGGTGCAAGTGCTTCGACTTCACCACTTTTCGCTCACAGTCTGGCCAGATATCGTTTCCCTCAAAAATGCGAGTTGTGTTCATTTCTGAATTCCCAATTGTATGTTCAGCTGATATTAAAAAATACAAATGTTCCAAGCAGACCTTAATGACTTCTACTGACTTCATTGCAACTTTAAAAACGTAGCTCATCTAGGCATTGACTGTACTGTTTATTTTAATTTGACAAATCACTTTTAACTTATGTTTTGACTTTTCTAGTAATATCCTTTGGGGATTGTTTTAATTATTATTGCGTTGCTTTTATTGTTGTTTTTGAAATAAAAGTCGAATTTCGTTCCGGTGTGGGCTCTGCTATGTAAATCACAATCACATAATTTGCATAATTCACCTGTGTTGAATAATAATGTCTTTATAATTCTTTGTGTTGTGTCTACTATGTTTATACATTTATGTATGCATGTGTGAGGACGCCTGAGCCGCAATTGCTTGCGCTGGGTGCCTTACTCAATATGAATGTAAATATAATGAACCTTGATAGTTCCAATAAGTAATCCATTAAATAACTTGGCTATATCTCTAAAAGTGCTTTCATGAAATTTAACACAGAATTTTCTAGATTTTTATTGTAGAGAAGCAAAAGCGGACCACCATTCTTCCTTCCGGTTATTGACAGAAAGGAAAACGCATAAAGTAAATGGTAGGAAACTGTTTCGAATCTGTGGCTTTAGTTTTACATGCTGACTAAGGTGAACGGTAGAGCAAAATACTTTGCATTCATGCGGTTATTGGCTTGGCCTGGATGTTGCCAATACTATTTTTTCTGTTGATACCTTAAAGAATAAACTTAAAATTGTAATGCACACCATGATCTGAGTGACCATTGGGCCTCTTGTTCTGTTCGCTTGATAGACATGTGAAGGCTTACAATAATACCCGCAATCCACAACCGGCGGATACGAATACCCAAGCCCATACGTTAGATACGAACTTATCAGCCAGGCACCATTTCGATTCAAGCAAACAAAACAAGAAAGCTTGGCAATTCGAGATGAGTGGCAGAGAAACTAAAAACACGTTTGTGGTTGGATTGCGTTTTTTTCAATTAAACACGTAGTTACTTGAGACATGTCTGACTAAACCACAACAGATTGACCGCTCGGTTGCCTGTTGCCCGACTAGGAGACTAACTAAAGAATGAAACACCGTTGTCTGTGACCATAGTTTGTCACACGGGATCGGTAGCTGATGATTAACACCCAACATAAATAACAACATTTCTTGTGTGGGAATTAAATAAAATAGTTGTATCAGTGACTAATCTGTTAAAACTTTTAACAAATGGTAAAATTGGAATTGTGTGTTTACTTACCATCTCCCGAAATGCTGCCTTGCGAACTGTGCGAATCTTCTGAAATTTAAATTGACAAAACCAAATAAATTATTATGCCATGTTTAAAATGTTTCAAAATATATATCTTACCTGTGTTGTGTTGGGCATCGTTCATGGCAGTTATCCATTCAACCGTCCCTTGTGACTGCCCTAAAAAACTATTTCCGACTGAAGAGGACGGATCTTGGATCCCCGGTGTTGATATACCGCGCACTAAACCATTTGAGTAATCGTCAAACTTTTGGTCTGAAATTAATTTTATTGAACATTGTCTTGTAACGAAATGTGAACCATGATTAAGACTCGTTAAACATATACATATGTTGAGCTGTCTGCTTCAGCCTTTTACATTCACTTCTCTCAATCATATTGTGTCCACAAATGTATTATATAAGCAAGACTGCCTCAGTCAACTATGAGAGCTTCGATACAGTTTTCATACGTACGTGTATAGGCAGGTGCAGAACAGCTCCTAGTATATTGATAGCCTGTCTGCTGTTTTATTATTTTGCCAAATATGTTTCTATTTTTAACTTTCAATACCATATCTTTCAACAAAATTCAGACAGCTAAAGCGGAATTTGTTCAATAGTACATTCTAAGACTATCGATACATATCAAGTGAATAATTTTCAACAGGCAATGTCTGTGGCAGGCAATAAAAGGCAGCATCTGTCTTACTCTAAAGATCAAGCACAAATGCTGACTAAAAACACTTGCCTTTAACTTAACGCTCCCTACCCCGAACCACGACAGCCCCAAGTTTATGCTATTGTTCTTCAACTACGTTTAAACTATAGTTAAGCCTCGACTCCTTTCTGCTTATTACGTCCCTGTAAGCCGCCTGTACTTATGAATGTATGATATTTGGTGGCTTTCCTTAAGCTCGGAAATGTAAATGTAATCTTTTGTTTAGATCGTTGCATCGTTGTACGAATGGCAAACGTATTCTAGTCGAATCGTCGCTTAGTACACATACAGGAATTTGTCTGTACACGTATGGTTTTTTTTGCGATTTTCCATTTATTAATTCTCTGTGTTTTTTCTTGACACAACATTTACACAGTGAAATAGTATAGAAGATGAAAAAAAAATTCAAGATTTTTGCACCCTGTATCCATTAAAAATGTAAGAATGGCACTAAGTCAAACTGTAACTTACCTTTAGACCTGTCATCCGGGTGATTTGACGAATAGACCTGGCTAGCCGCATTTTGATGGTGATGCTGATGAGTGCTGCTGCTTACTGTGAGGTGCTCATTTGTTGACGAGCTTTGAAGTGTGTGCAAAGTTGATGAGGCGCCCATCTGCTGTGGGAGTTGATGCTCTATATGCTGATGTTGCGTCGGCTGACTGCTACGTAGCGACAGTGGCTGGGTTTGCGATTGATGAAGAATATGGTGCTGGTGCTGGTGCTGATGTTGATGCTGGTGCACTAGGCCCGGAGAGAGTGTCGCTAGCCCATGGCTAAGATGTGGCGACGTCTGCATTTCCATTATAAGCATATCATCAATATCTGAAAGAGCGATCGTGGCTACATCAATAACTCTGTTTACCTGCAGCGACAAGCCACAGCCATTTAATCCCAAACAGCAATTCTACTATCTACAAAATGCTGTGCTTCAGAAAAATGTTTAGGCAAAATTCGACAGATACACTCGCTATCCAGACAGGCTGCTAGTTTCTGCATAATCATAGATTGCAAGCGAAAGAGTGTGCTACTTACAGCGCAGTGGCAGTTACTTTGGCGCGTGCTAATCGAAGCGCAGGGTCCAGAATCGAGACCGAGGGTGAGGATGGGTCGCAACCATTCTTCAACTTGCGCTTGAGCCACGAATACGTAACTATAAGCACCTGGTAGAAACTACTGCGGCAGGGTAAAGGCACCCAACGGCAACAGACAGAACTAGTATTGTTGCAGAAAGAGAAACAACAACAGTAACAGCACAAAGGAATGTTCTTATTATAATACGCGACTAACAGAGACCCTATTTGAAGATAATCACGCTTCAATAGTACAAAATATATGATATTATAAGAATACTGTTCAATTGGATACACGGAAAGGCAAATAAATCGGCCAGATCGGCAGGTATGTTTAATATTTCCAACACATCTACAATTTTTCCCTTCGCAGACAGAGTATAAAAAGCGGTCACCAGCAGTGGTGACGTAGAGCATACTCAAATTGCAACGCGCAGAACGATGATATACAAGTATAAGCAGCAGGTTAAAGCTAAACGTTTAACAAGTAGTCGATGATGATGATTGATAACGATAATGATAATGATCATTATATTGTCGGATGACAGCATTGCTGTTGTAAACCACAATGGCAAAGTTTCTACAATGAAATAAGGACAAGTAAAAATGGCAAGTCGAAAGATCCCGACTAGGAGATATCCCATACATACATTTGTACCTAAAGCTAAGTATATTTATATATTAATATGAAAATTGGATTTTCTCCCATCACGGAAGGGCAGACATTTATGAAATTTAAATATAAGATTATTATTATTGTGAAGCTTAATTCTCGATTAGGAAACTTATTTGTTCAAAGAAACAAACTGCATATTATATATTTATATTTATTTATTTATATATATTTAAAGATATAATTAAGCTTTCAGCTAAGCAGTCAGAGTTCTAACAAGCGGGAAATAGTCTACCTGAAATATGCTGCAATAAAAGACGCTAGGCGCATTTTCCCGCTTATTTTACTGCAGCCGCTTCATTTCGCTTCTTTTTGTTTTGCAGCACGCACGAGCTATGTTTATTTATACACATGCACACTCACCACACACATACACACATATTTGAGGGGCGCGCGCGCTAGTTCACCTGTTCTTAATTGACCTTTTTAGGACTCCCCCCCCTTTAGGGTCACTGCAGTCAGCCGGTCGGTCAATTGATGAGTCAAGTGTGCTGCACACCAAATGCATGAGAATGTGCATTTGTCTTTGGGTTACTGAGCTCGGTGTTCGGTTTATGTGATAATATTTTGTTCGGTTGCATATGTTGCTTTATTTTGTTTGTCCTATCCGAGGACGAGTGTACCAACGTCTACACTTACTAAACGGACCATCTGCTCTATTTTGTTTTTTAACCGTTGCACATTTAAGCTTTATTCACATGATATTACGATGAATAAATAAATTTTTAAATTAAAAACTTAATTTAAAAACGTATTTATTCATCGTAATACAATATATCGTAGGGACTCGATGTGACATGATGTCACATGGTTGAAATACAAAAGCATATCATAGCACAAAGTGCAGAAGTCACGGACGACCACACCCTCACTAATGCCCGCTACGATAGAGAGTACATTCATACATACAGAGTATTCTGTCTTAGATCACATTTTGTACGCGTAATACATTCAATTTGAAAAATAAAAGTGGGAAAATAAAAGCGTATTTTCACACACTCGCTCTTAATAATGGCGAAGACGGTGACGATGACGACGACGACGACGACCTAGCGCAAGACGAGACTTACAAATAAACTCCACTGAAAACGGGAAAAACAAGCTCAAGGTCAGTAGCGTGGGTAAATTTCGCACACAGCTTGTATTTTTCTTTATATACCAACATACAAATGGATATGTATATGCTACAAAGAATTCATAAGTTATTTTGGTCTTGATCTTCAGCATTATCATATAATTTAACATTTTTGCATTTTACAATGAAATATTTGCACCCTTAAAAATAACATGAATTCAATTTCAGTGGCTAAACGTGGATGTTCGTGATCATTATGTCGTGAAGTAATTATGTCTATTGATAAATTATTTAAGGCATTGTTTCGATTTATTATCTTTATAAAAAAAAAGTATTATGAAACCAAAAGGTTAAGTTGAATCTAATTAAATATTTTCAATACGAATAGCCACGTTTGCGTGTATTTTCAATATTTTAAGAATTACTCAGGTCAATATTATATGGCCGTTTAATTCCTTATGCTCACACATTTTCATTTTATATCTATGCCATGAGGGGCCATCGAACTAAGAAGCATTGATGTAATTTAACAATAGTGCTCTACTCCTGGTGGTGTGTGCTTATATTTATTGTAAGTATATATTTTCTGCATGTATAAATTTACGTAATAGCGAATGGAGGCTGAATACAGGATATCTCATAGTTAGTCTAGATAGTCTAGACTAGACTACACTAACATATTTCATTTGAAGTGATCGTTTTTTTCACATTCAGCTTTAAGCCTAGCGTAAAAAATGGTGCTTATACAACAAATACATATTTTTTTGTCCATTTGAATGCACTCACCCGAAGAACTTCTCCATTAATTTGCAAAGCAAGGAAATAAATAAAAATTATGAATGCTTCCTTTATTCACTGAGAGCAAGCAATTCACATACACTCACTAATTATGCTGTTTTTATCATGTAAGGAGCTTTCTGATTTGATTGATCTTAAAAAGCATGCGACACGGTTACATAGATTTTTGATTTGCCTGTAACGGCAGATTATATAGTAATCATATCATTATAAATGTATACATAAAAATATATGTATATGTATATACATATTATATATGTGTATGTGTGTACACACAATTTTGGAAATTTAAACAAGAGAAGAAGGCGCGTTCCACTTGCTTCTTAGTTCACGAACGCGCTACAGGTCCCTGCCAGGTGGATCGTTGGACCGTGTTCAAAGAGTTCTCAGGCGAAACTGTTTTTCTGTTGAATTCGAATGGTCGGCGGAAGCAGTTCGAAGCCGCTCTCACTCAACAAGCTATTTGTTATATTTATATGTGTACGTATATATATATATATGTACATACATACATACATATGTGTGTATATATACATATCTACATACATTAAAGAGTGTGTTTGTATGCGTTCTGATGCGGCTTTGAGCCGCGCTCAAAACCTGGTTTGAGCACAACTACGACTGCTGGCTTTACGGTTGGTCGGCTTCGTTTCCACTCAAACGGGCTGACGACTAATCGGGAGCGTTAGCGATACCTGCGCCTGCTGTACGAGAGAGTTTTTTATTGTACTTTACACGATCAACAGAGGCGCGATTTTCAAAATATACCTATGTATGTACATACTTCACATATACACAAAGAGGTGCATGCAAATGTATATAAGTGCAGACAAACGCGTTTGGCTTTGTTATTACCTATATATGTAAGAAGAAATATATATTATGTATTTGCGTTTGAATTTTTGTATGAGTGAGTATATAACATACATCCATTTGTGAATCCGCACCTGTTTACATACAAATGGATGTACTTATGCATATATATATACGTAGATGCATACATACATTCGAGGCTAGGCCGCTGATTTCACCTTATTCGTTTGTATGTGCATTTATTATATGGTTATATATATGTATGCATGCATATATATAGCTATATATATATATATATATATATTATATACATATGCATCACATATATTTATATAAGTTTGTGTGCATATGCATACTAAAAAGTATCATATGGTTAGGTTTTGTGTCAAAGCAACGAACGGCACACAGTTTATAAACGTATGTATGTATTCATATAATATAACTATACAGCGATATTGCCAGCCAACAACAGACATATATACGTAAGGGAATTCAAGACCGTTTTTCATCAACTCTACCCGGACTATTTTTTGGACAAGTAGAGTCACTTAGTTGTGTTCTATAGACTAGCGAATTCAAAACACCTTCTTTTGAAAGTTCATATAGAGAAGTCTAAATTAAATAAGTAGTGTTTATTATTTTTGAATTAAACATATGTAGGTATGCAAACAGAAATAATCATTTTATTTTATAAAATAGGGATATATACAATCATTTGAATATTAATTTGACCAATTTGGACATCCGAAAACAACCTGAAGATCGGTCTTAGGCAAAAAGTCACACATTCGCTGCCAAAAGCAAACAGCTTGTGTGTATGTACATATATGCAAAGTAACTTTGAATTTATATTGGGGCTGGTAACTGGGTATATTCTACCCAATTGGTTCAACAACTTTGTACAGGTAATCGGCTCTGGTGGAATAAAAAACACGGGAAAGAAATACTTTAGCATAAAAATCTTCAGGATTGCAACAAGCGTTGACAGAAGTCGTTTTACATTTACTGTAATTTGTAGTATGATTTTAATACAAAAGCATATTTAAATAATTTATACCTCATATATACTAGATATGTATTTATTCCAATGTATATATTTACACAATCGTGTATGTTTGTATAAGTTTAAACTTAAACATAGTGTGTATGTAAATAGAGAATCGTCCAAATCTATGTGGCATACCTTACTCTTCGCACATACATACACACTTTTGCAGGTGCAGGTTAGGCTGGCAAGACGGCGCGTGCCAAACAAATAGCGACTACCGTTGCAAACCACAGGGGAAGGGGAATCACTGAACCATCTCCTAATCTGGCTTGCACTACAATCCGCTCATGTAGTCTTATTGCCTGATGCCGACATATCTATACTCTTTCCAAATCTGTATACTCTGTACCCAATTAAACTATGTAAAAAGTGCATAAAGTAGCGAAAATTAACACAAGCAGAAGAAAGTATACCTAATCCTATATACAAATGTATTCTTAATGAGCATCAGCACCTGAAGCCGTCTAACCATATCCGCTAGGGAGACAAATCAACATTATATTTGATCGATAATTATCGATAAGTAACATGATTCTTATTTCCCTCTTCCGGTTTTTCTTAACTTCTGAAAGTCCATAATAAAGAAAGCGGGTTGATTGTCGGAGAAACTGATGGAAAAGACAGCTGGCTAAGTCTCTGGGTATGTTTTGAGCAAGGCATATATAAGTATTATTGTAAACACTTGCACACACATACAAAATAACAGAGTTACGTGTAGCTTGCATACATACATATATAAGTGCATATGTTTATTTGAGTTTATTTTCTGTGATCTCGCCTCTACAAGTGAAAACCTCTTAGTGCTACCAAAGCCCGCGCTTTCTATACAGAACACCTGTTAGATAGATGCAACCGTGACGCCGTAGCGGTGTTGACGATCAGAAAAACCACCCCATGCCTTCCGTTTTGATATTTTGCCCTTCTTCCTTCTTTACTTCTGCTTGTGGGCCAAAATATGCGCAACCAAACTCTGCATTGACGCCAGGTCAGGGTTCAACGCTCTGCACAACATTAAACGAAAAATTATATTCGGGTTGCCGAAGATTGACTACCCTATAAAATATAAAACAGTTTGTCCTCACTTATAGCTGGTCACCAAAACACAGTGCTAATCATAAGAGCTACGAAGCGCAAATGTATGCACATATAAAATGCTTGCCTCCTCTGCCGTATGGTTTTCTCTACTCTAATATCTGCAAGTTTAAGCAAAACATCATATAAATACCATCCCAATCTTAATATATATTTTAGCAGCAGGTACTACCCGCAAAGGGTTTTGCATATGTATAATTGTCATTATTATGACATCTATTATTATACCTTTCGGACACCATTTTCAAAAATACTTACAGATGATGGAAGCTGGGAGCCGATCGATTAAAGCAGAAATTGTTCTGAAAACTATTTTCCATATTGCGCTGCGATACTTCAAGCGAAGAGCCTATTTCGTGTATATGCAATCATACACAATTATTTACATGCCTATGTATTTACTTACAAACATAAGCTAGATCGGATGTACATATGACACTTCAGACCTGGGCACAGGGCTTATTCGATTGAACTATCTTGACAAGGATGTTAATAATCGCTTTCGAAAACTTGATATACTCACTTATGTTATTAGATTACCGCTTTTGCACCAAGCGGTTCAGTTTTTCCAGTTTAAAACAAATATATATATATATATATATATATATATATATATGGTTGCTTTCACATATGTGTATATATAATGTGTCCACATATCCATACATATACATACTCAAGCACATAATGTTCGTTTGTCGATCGTACAACAGTATGTATGCATATGTATGTACGGTGCATGTATATACGTATGTGTTATTATCTGATTTTGTACGTGTTTGCTGTAGTCATCCATACCGCTTGCTCTTTATTTGAACAATCAGTATTCATATGTTTTCGGTATGAAATTCGGTATTTCAATTGTGGCTCGTGGCTTTTCACGGTCTGCAAGTCAACCGAGACTGCTCTTCTGCCGTTTCTTTTGGTCTTTGACTGTTGCTTTTTCTGTTAATGTTGCTTTTGCTTTGGCTGCCGCTAGTTGCTATTATGTGCCACTGTTGTTGTTATGGTCGTCATTATTGTGTTTTGTTTTTGTGCTAGGTCCCCAATTGCACTTTCTTGTTTTATTTTCATACCCTATACTGAAGTAGTAAAATGGGTATAATAACATTTAATCGAATCAACACCCTACGTAAAATGTCAATTCTAAGTAAACATTCGATTTTCGGATACCACACAGTAATTGTCCAACTAATTCTTTATGTAAGTATGAGTAAAATATTTGTCTATTAATGATTATTTTCCAGATGATGTCATAAAATGGAATGTGTTTCCTAATTTAGATCGGAGCTAGATTTGCAAACAAGAAAATAATAATTATATAGGACCAAAAGCAAACTTATAATGTAATGTAATAAAATATTAATCGTTGTTAAATTGTTGGTATGTACAGATTTATTTACAGACAATTGTACTCTTGCAGCTATGATCATATCTAAATTTAATTATTAATTAAGTATATTACTCAATACTTATATTAAACATTAAAAATTTAGTAAATTTGCTTTATTAATGACTATGTTTAAGATATTTTGAAAATCAAAGACAATTTATAATTAAGATAACACGATTATTTACCGCATACTAAAATGTACGCAGTTTATCAAAGGTTGTTCGAGGTACATCTGTTAAATGAAATCATTAAAATTGTGGCTTTTATTGCCAATCAATTCTTATTGGTATTCGCGTTACACACCTTACGAAAAAAATGCAAATTATGGTGGATTCTTAAGAAATTTCACTTTGGTGGTGTTGTTGGAGCGGCTTTCTGGTTTGGCTAAACTGGACAACATTTCTTGAGGAGTCGTTCCATTATACAAACAAATCGCTGCCTGGCCCATCAGCAAGTATCAAACCACTCGAAGTTTCGTTGGTATGGTTATTGAAATAGTGCGCAAAATCCTCAAGGATGTTAGTGCCAAAACGTCCTCGAGCTATATGACAGCAAACTGTGTAACGGATAGGCGCAACATTAAAGTGCGACGCAAAATTTATTATAGCGTCTAGAAGGGGCGGCAATCAGGAGTATTTGCGCAATCGCATCAGCCCATCGATGTTCTTCACCCCTAAATTGAGCAGATAAGAAAAGGTATCTGCTGCCTACACAATTTTCAACACATCTACAAAAACAAAATAGGCTATAAAAATAACTATTTCAAATTAATATCGGAAAATAACATATCTACCGCTTGCTCCATTTGGCATCGTATTTCAGCCGATTTAATGAGCAAAGTGCGTTAGCATGCCCTAAATTGCGTTTAAGCTGCGCAATCTTTCAATAGTTTGAAAATGTAAATAAAAATGTTTTCTGCTGTTTGAATTATAAATCAAAAATAAAATCTTGTGATTAATTATTTTACATATTTTCATGATTATAAATTTTGTTGTATTTCTATTTTACCTATATTATTTATATATTTTTGTCATTTTTAATATTAATCGAAATAAAATACCAAAGCAGCACTGTGCATGATTTGGGACTATCGATAGTTAATAAGCTAATGGAAAACAAGGTGGTAGCTACATTTTAAGAGTACTGAGAATGAAGAGCACATATATGCTTTTGGCCAAAGAGAATTAAAACCAATAACAGGCGGCGGTCCACAGTGCGTTAACATGCGCAAAATTGCGCTAACAGCCACTTTTCGAGTATGTTAAATTAAGCAATTCTTATAATTTAAAAATGTAAATGTAAAAAACGTTTAAAACCATTTGAATAGTCATTAAAAGTTTTAGTTTTTATGTTTGTATATGAAATATAATAACTATAAGAAATTAATCATTAATAAACTTGATTATTTCAAAACTGATTTTGTCACAACACAAAGTCACCAGTCAGCTGGATTAGTCGTACATACGAAGTAATCAAGTTCCTTATAGATTATTTTTAAATAATGCGGAAAGTTTTGAATATAAGCGGGAGCGTCCCTAGGTTTAGAGCAGCAAGCTTCTGTTCCTTAGCACCATCCTTCATGCATATTATCATCTGATGTGAGCCAATTGCAAATTCGTCTCGTTTTCCGTTAGTCTGGGGGAGCAAACATCACACACAGTGAACGCTCGCGGTAAAATATTGTATTGTGTAATAATATAAAACAATTGTTAGGGGCGTTTAATTATTAGTTCGCTGTGATTACATTCCTTGAAGCTCGCTGATATTAATAATCTTGTAAAAGCGGTTATTTAAGTCGTATTGTCAGCACGAAAACGTTGATCTAATAAATTATTAAACAGAACAGAAATTAAGGTTATCAATTATATAGAGTAAACAGTGTAATAGTTAAAAAGTTAAAAATATATAATAAATGCATTTAAGACAATATAATTATATATTACTATTCAAATGTAAAATTGGTGAAGGCTTTAGTGAGCGAGTACTGTATCAGCTGATGGCAGACGATTGCCAGCTCATTCGTAAAAGCGAGTTCGTTATTCAATTTTCATTTAGTCCGTTAACACCGAGCCGAATAAACGTTATTTGGCTCCGCAAAGTGGCTTGTTTGCAATTCTTTCGATTTAGTGTCTAATAAATAGTTAACATTTTCTTTTTTTGAATCTGCCAACAGTTTCAAAAGTGATAGTATAAAGTGAATGAAAAGAAATATAGAGCCAGACTGACATAATTTAGTAATACCCTTCGGCAACCAGCCTAAGTAACTAAATAATATAGAAAATAGTAATCAATAAATAAATAAGTCGGTAAACCGATCAAATCACAGATATAATAAGTACATGCATATATATAGTATACATATTATAGATATATTTTTACACATGTAAGCAGATTCACACACATATATTTTTAAGCACATACTCAGCGACACCGACGATTACTTATATACAAACATACATACACTATTGTGTCTGTAAGTTGTGTGAATTTGCCATTTTTGGCTGACAATCGAATTTCACTCCATCTCCAACGAATGTGTTCCAGACGAAGTGTCTCCAATACTTTAGCAGTGATGGTGATTATATATAAATATATATACATATATATAAATATATATACACATATATGTACACATAAATATATGTATGTGTAAATAAAAAAATTATATATATTTGTGTGTACGTGAATACGTCAATGTTTATTATGTTTGATTTGCAAGTTTTCTTTAGATTATTGCCAGAAAATATTCCGGCAACAAGTTCAAGAGGCACGTGTAATTGTCTATTACTGATTAACATAGGCTTAGTACATCTATCTAGAAATATACGTGCTTACTAAGTTCATATCGCACATACACACCTAATTGTGGTTAATTTCGATTTTATCTTATTTATGAAATATTCTTCAATTTATTTGCAGTCAGATGGTGCAAAATTATTTGCCTAACGGGGTTAGGACGTTAATTTCTTCTATTTAAATACACTTACACGTTATACATGACTCTAAAAATAATGTTATGTGCGTGTAATTCAAAAAGTTGATTGGAGGGGGATTCGATATATAATAGAAATGTGAAGAAAAAAGATTGTGTCATCTTAGCTTAAAGCTCTCTAACTCTCCTATTCACTTGCCTTATACCGTGGTTGTTGTAGTTGTTGTAGTTATTGTAGTTGTTGTAGTTGTGTCCTGTTTGCTCTTTCCACAGCCTAAAGCTAGCATTTATATTTGGTTGCTTTTGGCGTCGTCTCGTCGCATCCTTTTGTCTGTCTGTCGCTACAAATGGCTTGTATATTAGTACATACTTTATGTACATACAAAAGGTTTGTATGCTTATGCTTAGGATTGTATACTTGTGCGCACGTACAATTGCATATGCATTCTTTTATTATTCACATGGATACTGTGTCAAATTGTCTGCTGAATTAAAAGGGAACCTATGTGTTATTGGTTTTATAATTATTGTTTGAAATTTACGAGCACACAACAGATGTATTAGAAAGTATGCTATGAAATATTTTATTCTTCGATTTCCCTTCTATGATTGTACCTTGCTGTTATTATTAATTAAATAAACTTCTTAGGCATAGTTCTTTTCCGACAGTTTTCAGAAGTTAATAAACGGAGGTCCGAATATTATGCTATTGATTAAGTTAGACAGCAGCATTCGCTCTTATTCATTATACATTTTTATCTTTACAGTAAAATATTGTATTATGAGGCGGTGGATTATTGAATGCGAAAAGTGCACAATATTCAGAGCAAAAAACATGCAGCAGCCGCTACAAAAATAACGATGTTATTTGATTTTGACGAACAAAAGCCGGTTGTATCAGCGCCAGCAGCAGGGTCCATTGATAGCAAATGCTTTTACAATTGTCCCTGTTTCTGCTGCCGACAGGGATGTTGCGTTTTCGTATGCTGCTGCAGCTGCAGCAACTTAAGTCGGATTTGTTGCAGCTCATGCACCAGCATCTATCCGTCACCACCACCACGCAAGGGCAGTTCCTGTGTGGTCTTTGGTGCGTCAAGACTTCTGGTCATGGCTATCGCAGTGGCTCGTCAATGGGCTGTCGCTCTGGTCACACTGCTAACTAGCTACATTACGCTGCATAAGACGGGCCAGCTTACTGTGCCCTGTGGCAGTCGGGCCTTATCCAAAGCATCCGCGATTACAGCGCCAAGCAGCTCAGTAGCAATCAGCAATGGAGAAAGTAAATTAAAGGAACAGTATGGGCACGGTCATGCTTCCTATGATATTACTAATGACCAACAACTGAAGACCAACAATTTGTGCAAAATGTTCTGCAACAATCGTAAGCGGCAAAGAAGACGTCGCCGTCGACGCCGCCGACGACGCCGCAGGCACAATAATAATGGCAGTAGACAGACGGGAAACAGCAAACTGCAACAATATCAGGATAGCATATTTCAGTTAAGTCAGAGTCACAGTCATAACACATGTCTCTCACTTGCGGCGTTGAAATCAATTAAGCAAGACAATACAGCAGAAGCTATAATACGGACACGCAATACTTCATCGGATATACGTGTAGCCTCCTTGAAGGCTTTCGTTTCGTCATGGCCATCAGCCAATTATAACACAATGCGCCATTTTTCTAAAACCAAACGTAACCGTACGAATCTTGTGTGGCTGCTTATTGGACTCTTTTGGCTGGAGATTAAACTTATCAACTGCAATGCCATTGCTAGTAGCGGTGGCTACGTTTCAAGTCTCGTCACCCAGAAAGGCTGTACTCTGTGCCAGTTTGAGGAGGGAAACTTTTACAGCGATAAGGGTGAGTTCTTCAAACTGCTAATAGTCATATACTTACATACATCAAGCCATTATATATATACCCAAAATTAAAAAAAAAAAACAATTAAATGAAAGTTCTGCATAAGACCTAATTGTACATACTCCGATGTGGAAACTGGGAAATAGATTGGCGTTCAATTTTTCTGTCCGTACAAGCGCAAGTTCTGAGACTTGGTGAAAGGAAGTATCTCCGACCTCTTAAAGTATTTATTCTTAATCAACCTCAACAAGTCGATATAGCTGTCCGTCCGACTTTGCGCATAAAATAAAGTTACATTTAATAGGTAATATTTTCAGTCAATGCAATTTTGAACGGTGCCGTGAGTTCGTAGAGCTCATTTAAATGTATATACATATTTAACACAGTCAATATACAGCATGAATCAATACAACTGTGATACTTACATAACACTTTACAATTGTCACATTTACACAGATAACCCACACACAGATTACAATAATAACAATAACAATAACAAGTACAATAACCACAACAATTACATCTACAAAAAAACTAATCGCAATCAAAACAATATTGTGCTCAGCGACCGTGTTCGTTTGGAATCGATAAAACGACAAATTCTGACAAAACTTGGCCTCACCCATAAACCTAATGTGTCCCATCCGCTACCCAAGCAGTTCATCTGGGAGACGATCTATCGGGCGGATGGTGGTCAAATGGTAACAAATGATGCTTTTGACAGCAGAGCCGGCATTAAAAGTGCTCTCTTAAATGACCGTCAAAAAGGGGTGGGAAGAATATCCGATATTAATGAATTCCATGCACCAAACACGGCTTCTGTGAACACAGAGCAGAATCGCTCAACTAGTCAAAACTTTGCATATTCATTGAGCAGAACCAATAGGAGCACTAACAGCGTCATGAAAAGACATTTTTTAAGAAATCGAACAGCTGGAAGGGCTAGATATCATTTGGAAAAGTATTCAAATAAACACAGAAATAGCAAAAACACAAACACCTGGGAGAGGCACGGTCAACTACAAACAGGAACGATTGCTAATAAGAGCCCACAACCACGCTCACGAGTAGACGACAACACACCTTTGCGAGCTTCTAAAAAACAAGTGGCAAATAATGTTTTCAACAGAAATACCAAGTCGACTGCGTACAGTAAATCAACATATCTAATAGATATAAATCGTAGTAGTGATAGTGATAGCATCAATAACGACATAGGCGGCGGCTTTGAACACAATGATCATGTTTATTTTAACGATTACAGCGTCCTAATACAAAATAAAGACCAAAAGCACAATAGCGGCACAAAAATTCTACTCAAAAGTCCACATGAAGATGAAGAAAGATTAATACACGATAGTATGACCAGAGAAGATCGGGATGGTGTTGGTTTTGAACGCGAAGATTTTTTTGGGAGCACACAAGAGATAATTACTTTTGCAGAGGAGGGTAAGTACAACAAAACACTTAAATCTGTTTCAACAACCTGTATTTCTGTAATAATGAATAAGGTAAATGTTTAACATAATTTGTAATATTCGCCGTATCTGAAAAAGAAAGGATCTTTAATTACAACCAATAATTCCACATAGCTCTTATATACTTTTGAGCAACTACAAAGTACCCGTTTTACCCATGTTCTGAGCAATTCACTTTCAATGAATGTATATTTTAGAGAGCCGAAGTAAAAACGTGTAAAATAAGTAAGTGACGTGTAAGTGTAAGTGTGCACGCAGACCAAAAACATACGTTGGATTGCTACTTCCACTCTTCTGCCTGTGTCTGTGTCGATGTCTGCTTATGCGACTGCTTGACTGGCAGACTGAGTGTCTGGTATTGTTTGTAACATTGTACTACAAACCAGGAAAACAATACCAAGAGTTTACGTTCCTAATAGGGTTTGTATTAGCAAAGCAAGATATACATTTGTACTCACATATGTATTTTTATACTCTGATCCCGACAAAAATAGAGTATATTTGTTTTGATCCCCTCCACGCACAGAAGGGTATTTTCACACTTTGCAAGCTGTTATTACAAACGACTGCAACACTCTAACTTTTTTTCATGTGTTCATTGAATTTATTTATGTATGGATTCGCAGAGAGCGGACAGACTCGCAAATAATACGTCTATAGTAAACAGTTCAGTGCTAGAAGGTGGAAAAATTATGGAGAGGTGTCGTTGGTGGTATGGTGGTATAATTGTACATAGGCATGTCTGCTTGTACATACATAGGCAGACACCTTAAGATGGCCGGGAAACGGCTGCAAGTGCAATGCTGATTTCACTCCTCAACAGAGACACCTGCAGGCTCAAGTATCTGAAGACTAACAACCATGCAGTCAACTCGTAGAAACAACTTACAAACCACTGTGCATACATCTACAAAGTAGCATACATATTTATATACTCGTATTTGTCTGGCCGGCGGGACTACACGACCCCGACTACATACATAAGCGTGGAAATACTGTGTTGTCGTCTGAGGGTTTATTGCAGACTGCTAATGTGCGGTGAAGTACTTTCACTATTGTCTGAGGTGTGAAACAAGAACATCAGACAGAGTAAACAATTAAAAATGCAAAACGAAAAAAATAACGAAAGTACCCTTACAGGTATTTAGCTTTTGTAGCATAAGACTGCTTTTTATACCCTGAACTCATTGAAAACGGGTAAAAAGGGTATGCTGAAATCGCGCAAGAGTATGTAACAGGCAGAACAAATTATCACCGACCCTTTCAAGTAAATATATTTTATTTTTCACCATCAACAGCCTTGTTGTATTTAGAACTGAACGCGATTGAAAATAATAAAAATATAAGTTCAAAAAACATAATTTGATTTAATTTGATCAATAATCCTTATGGTATATGTATATGTTAATGTTAACAATATCTTAATATATCTTTAGGGTCACAATATCGCGAGTACCGAATAGTTGAATTTGCTCCTCAAAAATCACGTGTTCCCAACCAAAAACTATCCATAAGAAGTGCGCAAATGCATATTCGTATCGAAAAACAGCATAATGAGTGGGATGCAGCAGCTGAAGTTAATCTTGAAATACAACATTCAATAAAGAGTAAGCGGAAAAGCCACGCAAACGTACCCAGGCAAAGGATTAAAATTTGGGTATTTCGAATGACGGAAGGAATTAATATAACTGAAAAGGTAATTTTCTTACAATGACAAAGTTAATAATATTTTAATTTCTTATACGGATTGACAGGCTATAGATCAGGCTTTCTTATTTCGGGCCTCTTTTGAAGTAGACACAGATCACCTGGGTTGGCAAAAGTTTGACTTGACCGAAACAATCCGCGAGTGGTACAGCGATACCAGTGGAAAAAACCTACGTCTACTGATAGACTGCACTGGATGTGGTAGCCAATATTCACTGCATCTATTTCAATGGTCGGCAACAAAAGTTCATTCAAAGGTGAAGACCGCTTCGACTCACGTAAATCCGAATCGTCCATTTCTTGTACTTCATACCGAATCAACAAGGCCAAGGCGTGTAAGAAGACGGGCGGTGGATTGTGGAGGTGCACTAAGTGGACAATGCTGCAAGGAATCGTTTTATGTATCGTTTAAGGCGCTCGGTTGGGATGATTGGATCATTGCACCTAGAGGATACTTTGCAAATTACTGTAGAGGAGAGTGTTCTGGACCATTTCGAACTCCAGATACATTTCAAACATTTCACGCGCACTTTATAGAGGAGTATCGTAAAATGGGCCTCCTGAATGGAATGCGGCCTTGTTGTGCTCCAGTCAAATTTTCGAGCATGTCTTTAATTTACTATGGTGATGACGGTATTATTAAACGTGACTTACCAAAAATGGTTGTTGATGAATGCGGATGCCCATAATGTAAGTGACATTTTCTTAACTTAACTTACTTACCTACTTACACATACAAAATACAGTATCAAATCTTATTCAAGGAAAACAGTATAAATTTGGACTGTGAGTAAAAGTAGTCTTTTCTAGATCATTTTCAATCATCCCTATTCCCTATCATGTGTGAAAGCTTGAGCATGGCGAGATCGACTAGTCTGTTAACACCAATCATGAATATACCAAGAATATAGTCTGAGATGCCTCCTTCTGCCTGCCAGATGCATAATCTTTTATTCATCTATAACTCAAAAGTATTGTATCAAAGAATGTCGTTCATACATAGATAGAAGGAAAGAACAAATTGAGTAGAGTAAAAAGTACATTTTAGCACAAAGTATATATTAAATTAGTTCAAAACAGTAGTAAATAATAACACAATAAAATTCTTCATACGGCAACAAATAACCTTAAGTAATTATATTTTCTCCTTCTTACAGCATTCACTACATCTGAAAAGAGAAGAGGGATACTGGAGTTACCACACTAAACTGTTTTCCGTCCGTTGAAATTTTAAGATAATAAATTTTCACTTTCAAAATGGGCTACTTTAAATTACATACAAATAAGTGCTAGTTTGCTGCACAGATATGTACATGAATTTATATTCATAGCAATCGGCCAACAAAATAAAGAGCCAATAAAAATTAATTTCGAAAAAAGTCACTTAAGTGCTTATTTTAGCATTCGCCTTAGTATGGAAATTATTAAACATATATTGGCGCAATTTACGATTTACTTGAAATAAAATTTTAATGTGAGTAAAGGCCGGTATTTATTGTGTGTACGTATTTAACGATTTATATATAATTAACGTTTACAAAAGTGCCTACATCAGCGAAAACAATACTAAAATTAATATCTAAATATTAAACGAATGCTAATAACAATTAGAAATAGCAATAAAAAAAGTGTCTTTGTCAAATACTTAAAACCGAGTACTCATAGGCGACAACTAGTATAAAGCTGTGCTGTAGCGTAGCCAGATTGTCAGATAGGGTTTCATATTTGTCTATTCCAAAATGGATTTCTCAGATTTAAAGTAAATTTATAATTTATTAACATATTTTTCTATTATAATTACCTATTTATTGTATTTATGTAAGCTTTAAAAATGTGTATGGCATATATTATTAGCAACTACTATAGAATAGATATGTCCGTGATTTCCGTCGAACTGCTTCAATCGTTGTTTAAAATTTTCGTTGTTTCAAATTATTGTATTAACTCGTCAATTACAATAAATACACGTATATGCCAAAGCCCATTAGTTGTCTTTATTTTTTCAACATTTTTGAAATTGTGAAAAGCATTTTAGAATATTTTGGAATAGGCACGATAGATTCGGTTAGCCGGATGATTAAATCTATTATAGTTAGAATAAAGGTATTTGTATCCAATAAATGTTTCATTCCGAGCCGATTTTTGATAAGTAACGCTAAGCTGTATAATTAATTTAATTCGAAAGAAGTAAAACTTTCAGCCAATTTAATATTAACCTGCATGTACTTAAATTAATATACATATGTACATTATCGCGAGTATATATGTACATATGTTTATAAATAAGAGGCACAGCTAGCTACACGCGAAGAAGTCGCTTCCACATTATTATATAAGCCATTTTTACTAACAGGAAAAAGCGTGTGATTGTTTCTAAGCATGATGTTGTACATTTACATTTACTACGGAATGACGCAAATCAACACACACATACACATGGTTCTTTTAGTACTCGCACAGTTCAATATATTTACATTTACATTCATATATTTAGAAAAAAAAAAACACAAAAAAAAAACAATTTAAATTTCCTGTTGCTCACGGCCTACCCGTTAAACAAACATAAATATTTATAATTTGTTAATTTTTAATCAACAATAAAACCATATTTTTAAGCTTTAAATTATATTTGTATTATATTAAAAAATGAATACGTGAAATAGCACATACATATAAATATATTTCTAACAGGTAGGTATGAGGCAATCTCCCAGCCGAGCTGATTTTTAAAATTACGAGTTCATGCAAATAATGGTTTTCTTCTATGAACAATTTCGTTGGTTTTGATGCTACACTGTTTTTACCCATTTTTTTCTAAATATAAAAATCATTATGTACTTTTTTGAACAACTTATAAGCGACTTTCTTACGAACTGTAATTTTTTCTGTCAGGTATTAACAGCGAGAATTTGTGCGCTTATCGAGCCGCGTTTTGCTTTCAAGCAACTTTTATTTAAAGATTAAAGTTTCTTATCAGGCATTAACTGCAATTAATACAGAAACATACATATTAATATATAGTGACTATACAAAATTTACCAGGGTTTGGGCGAAGCCGGGATATACCTAAAGTTTGTTTTTTTTTATTCTTAAGATTGTGCCTTTCAATCAGTACATAACTCTATCGTAGCAGACTTTCTATTCTTTCTGTATATATACATAGAACTGCCTGCCCTCCTCAATGATGCTTACTGTTAGTCTCTCTTCCAATTTAAATTCAACAAGAAGAGAAGAGAACAGCTTTTTCAAGTACGCCGAAAATCCCTTACCCTTACCCTTACTTTCATTAAAAGTTTCAAAAAATCGACATATTGGTTAAATGATTTATTGGAGCTATATAATATATTGTTCCAGCTTGGATGATTTTATGTTTCAGAATGTCACAAAAATCTCTTTCTTGTTATATTCTGATGCCGACGGTGAAAATAAGAATGCAAATATCTTTCAAAATTAAGCTTTAAGGCTAGATTCGTAAAATGTAAGAAGAATGACAGCCTTTTTCAATGGTCAACGCATGTCTACAACCATCATTATCAGTTCATGACAGAGTATTCAGCTATTGGTGCCGCCCCACTACAACGTTATCATTTGTTTTTATGTACCCAAACGTACATACACACATGTGCTTACATACAAATACAGTGTTGATAAAGAGACTGAGCTGGGGTCGAATGCGTTAAATCGCCTTCTGATAATACAAAATATTGTGCAGCACCAGCACCCTTCGATGTTAAAATTGACATTTCTATGCATGAGAGGAACCTGACCGCGTGAGAGCTAAGTGTTCCCGTGGGTGCACGCTCATCATAAATATCGCTACTTACAAATATATACATTTAGTTTTGTGTGTGTGTAGACAACACACATATGCACAAGTACACATACTTATATATAGATATGTACTATGTATTTACACATATACACATATTTCTCCGCACAGGCTAGGCAATGTATTTAAGTTGTGTTCTAGTGGAAAATACGACTTAATTCGAAGTCAGCTGTCGTCGGATCCATATCGAGTCGGTGACGTTTGTGTGTGTTTCTATGAACACAATTCAGTGAAAGGAATTGTAGTGAAATTATTTGTGACAAAAAGGTATATCAGTCATATTTACTATCCTTCATTTGTGTAAAAGAAGTCAGTAAGAAATAAGTAATTATATGAATTTGTATATGGAAAGGGATAAAGTGATGTGTACCTTGCGACTATCACTGGCAGACATAAATACAAAAAAAAGTGAAATACAAAATACATATGTTAAAAATAAGCCCAATTATTAGTGGAAAACTGAAATGCATATAAATTCACATTAGGTTGTGTCTGACAAATATATTTTTCTAATGGTGTGTAATGATCGTTTAATTTTCTGTAGGCTATCCCAAAGGGGGCCGGTACAGTGCAAATGATGGCTAGTCCTAGTCATTTGGGAGGATTTCTAATATATCTGCTTGTAGTGGCTACAGCAAATGCCGGTAAGTAAATATATATCCAAATATATATAAATATAAGGGCATGTTACAATGCAACTGTGTGTTAAGACTGCAAGATATATAGTGTTAAACACATTATTCGATATTTAATAATAATTCCCTTGAGATGTCATCGACTTTATTCGAAAAATCGTATCTTGAGCGAAAATATATTGCCAACGTTGCATTCTCAAAAATTAAATAAATATTTGATAGACGTCAATTTTCATTGCCTAACAAACATAAAAGTTATAACTAGCGTTTCTCGAGTCAGTGCTAAGTAACTTAAGTACCGCGTAAAGTAAGATACATAAATATGTATGCTACTCAACACATAGAATACAAATACATGCATAAAAAAGTAACTACATTGTAGGCTTACGGGCTTGAATACATATGTACAATTTAAAAATTATTGATAATAATGAGTGCCTGTGAGCATTGTACGCGTTTTATTGAAACTAATTGAGTTACCCGTTGCTTGCATTAAGAAAAAATTATTTTGAAGTTGGTTAGCATCCGCTGTGCTTGAAGTGTGCATGAGAAAAGTATAGTACACACAAAAACAATGTTTGATGTATGACCTTTTGTAGAAACTTCCAAAACTTGACACAACACAACTATTGAAACTTTAGCCCGTATGTCTGATTTATTCTTGATTTTATTCTCCTCACAGTTCATTTAATTTTTTATTTTTTTTTTCTTTACAGATAGCTGCAACAAGGGATGCCCCCGTTGTAAGTTAAATTTAAATGACACAATGTAAACCGATTTAAACTCTTATTCCTAAAACCAAAAAGAGCATACACATTTTTTTAAATAGTAACCTTCTTTGAAAATGTTTATTTTTAATTTTCTTACGAAACTATTTGCGCAAACTAATCTAAGACCGAAGGTCAAATAAATTTACCAAACAGTTAATTTTTTTAGCTTGATCTACCTGTTGTAACGAATAAATTCTTAGATATAGTCAAGAAGGTTTATTAAACGAGAAAGTGGTTATGCTAATTTATGGGGTTGGGATGTTAAACTATGTGAAATAACTGTTCTCCGGACAATAACAATTTTTTAAAATACTATTTTGTATAGCTGACAATGGCCTTCTAAAATTTACGCCTGGAAACTTTTACGAGTACGCTTTTGACAGTATCTTAACGATTGGATTAAATTCGGGCGTCGTTAGTGAGGCTGATGACTCCAGCCTCAAAGTAACTGGATCTGCTAAAATCTTTGCGAATGGTAACTGTGGCTATACATTACAAGTCGGCGCTGTTAAAGTCATTAATACAAAAGAGTCGGTAGAAAGAAAGTTACTGAACAATATCCAAAAACCTGTGCACTTCACTTTGGTCAATGGGCAATTGCAATCACAGATTTGCACCGACGACAGCGATTCAGCATACTCACTAAATATTAAGCGCGCCATAATTTCACTATTGCAATCAGAAACAGGATCCGATGTTGCAAGTGAAGTTGATGTATACGGTCTATGTCCGACACATACCTCATCATCAAAGTCGGGCAACGCAGAAACTGTCATAAAGGTGCGCAACCTGAACAACTGCGCCCATCGTGAACAAATTAGCAGCGGTCTGCTGTCTGGTGTCGTTAATGAAAAGGCTGGTGTCACATCCAGCTCACTCTTCCAGTCCGACTATAGCAAGGAATCGAGAATTGAACAAGGCATTGTTGAAAATGTGCATCTTGTGGAAACGTATAAGTTCGCAGGCATTGCAAAGGGTAACTCCGATGTAACTGCCAAGGTGGTTACAACACTTAAACTTAAAAATCCTGGTGGCACTTCAGGTAGTTCGCCTTCAACTGGATCCCATGCAAGTAGCATAATTTTTCAGAAGTCTGAAACTTACCCATCGAAGAATATTGCAGCCCTTAAAGTAGCACTTTCAGATCTTGTTGACTTAACAAGCGATTATGTTAAAAAGGATAGCGCAAAGAAATTTGTTGAGCTTATACGCCTATTACGCCACTCAGATACTGACACTTTGCATGAACTTTCCACATTCCCACATCCAAATAAGGTGCTGGCTCGCAAGGTTTACCTGGATGCACTATTTCGCACGAATACAGCTGAAGCGGCTAAAGCAATTCTAAAGCAACTTAACAAATTTGATGAGAAGGAAAAAATTATTGCAATATTGTCGCTCAATTTGATTGAGACAGTTGACAAAGAAACGCTAACCCTAGCGGCTGCCCAACTTTCTCCAAATGTGCCAAAAGAGACTTATCTGGCTGTTGGGAACCTTGTGAGCAAATATTGTGCCAAAAATGGTTGTCAAGTCAGTGATATTGATTCCATTTCCAAAAAGTTTACTGATGGCCTTAAGCACTGTAAGCCTAATACTAAGAAGGACGAGGAGCGTATTGTGTACATCCTAAAAGGTATTGGCAATGCAGAAAATTTGGCCAATAATGTAGTCAATGCATTGAGCGAATGCGCCTCTCCCGGTCGATCTAATCGCATACGTGTAGCAGCCTTGCAAGCTTTCTCAGCAATTAGTTGCAATGAAGCATTAAGAACTAAATCCCTGGACTTACTAAAAGATCACAACGAAGACTCTGAGTTACGCATTGAGGCATACTTGGCAGCCATTAACTGTCCAACTGCAGAATTAGCTAACCAAATTTCGGAAATTGTCAACTCAGAGAATGTGTATCAAGTAGGTGGCTTTATTGAGTCTAATCTGAGGGCGATACGAGACTCAACAGACGCGACTCGTCTTCAACAAAAGTACTATTTGGGCAATATTCGAGTAACAAAGCATTTTCCGAAAGACTATAGGCGTTATAGTTTCAACAACGAATTCTCTTATAAGCTCGATACTATGGGCATCAGTGCTAGCTCAGATTATAAGCTGATATATTCGCAGCATGGATTCTTACCACGTTCGGGACGTCTAAATGTAACTACTGAAATGTTTGGTACCAATTTTAATGTGTTCGAGGCAAGCATACGCCAAGAAAATTTAGAAAATCTCCTTGAATATTATGTTGGACCCAATGGATTGCTTAACAAGGATTTCGATGAGATTGTGAAGCTCATTGAAGTTGGCAACAGTGCTGGTCGAGGTAGGCGCTCTATTGCCGATGATGCCGCCAAAACTGCCAAGAAATACAAAACCTATGGCAGCAAAAATGTACAAGACGTCAACTTAGATCTATCTCTGAAACTGTTTGGCTCCGAGATGGCCTTTTTAAGTCTGGGGGACAACATTCCTAGCACTTTGGACGACATTATAAAGCACTTTTCCGAAGCATTTGACAAGGTAAAAAAAGAATTGTCCTCATTCGAAAAGCAGTTCTCCTGCCATCATCTTTTCCTTGACTCTGAGTTTACGTATCCCACTGGTATTGGTGTTCCACTAGAATTTGCTGCCCAGGGCTTTGCTGCTAACAAAATCGACTTCGCTGTTAACATCGATGTGAATTCCATACTGGAACAGAATTGGCAAAGAGCCAAATACCGTTTGAAATTCGTGCCAAGCATCGATGTAAATGTCAATATTCAGCTTGGCTTTAACGCCCAAGTTCTATCCACTGGACTTCGAGTTGTATCAAGCGCACATTCAGCAACTGGAAGTGATGTGTCCATTTCGCTGATTAAGGATGGAGATGGCTTTAATGTCGACGTTGATCTACCGCGTGAAAAGATTGAGCTCATTGATGTTCAAGTTAACACCGAATTTTTCGTTGCGGAACAGGACAAGCCTCTAAAATCAGTTCCTCTAAAGAGTGCAAAAAAACAAAAAAATTTAACACCAAGCGAGTTGTGTTTTAATCAACTAGAAATTGTTGGCCTAAATGTGTGCGTAGTAAGCTCAACCAGTCTCAGTGATATTAATGCAGGCAACACCAATAAGGGACATGCCTTAATTGATGACGTTCATCTTTCACGTCCATTTACATTCGCCATCTACCTGACAACAGAACGAAAATTTAACTTCAAGGGAACGCATTCAAATCTTGAATCTGGCAGCCAACAGTGGAAACTAGAGTATAGTACGCCAGGTTCCAAGGCGTCTCATGACACCAGCCTAGCTTTTGAACTCGGTACCAAGCCACGCACGTATGGCCGCCTTTCTCTTGATAATCCCCAGTTTCATCTCGGCCTGGAAGCTGGTGTAACCAATGACAATCATGAACTTGTCATTTACGGTCAATATGAACAGGATAAAAATATCAAAAAAAGCAAAATTGGATTTACTAAGAATGGTAATGAGTATAAGCCGGTTATTGAAATCCAAGATAAAAACGGTGTAAAAAATAATATTAACGGCTACCATGTTGATGGTAAGATCGTCGTTCAGAAAACCGGAGACAAGCTAGCACGTTATAACTTTCAAAATTTCCAATTATTAAGTCCTAATAACGAACGTGTTGCAATCAATGGTTGGGCCGACGTCGGACCATCTTCACTCAACGCTGAGCTTCGCATTGCACCCAATCAACAATCATATCTCGTGAAAAGCAACTTCAAACTTGACAATGGTCAGTATGCTCTCGGTTTCTTTGTAAATGACGAACAATCACCAGAGAATGTTTATGGTAGCTCGGCCCAACTGTCAATTGGCGACAAAGCTTATGAGCTGAAATTGACTGGCAAGGCTGTTTCCTGGGCTATCAATGGTGAAACACAGTTTGAGTATATTCATTCAGAGAATTCGAATGCGTTGCGCTCCGGAAAATTTGCACAGAATGTTAAAATTGAACATAAGAACAAGCCCGTTGGCTCTGTGAAAGTAATTTCGACATTCGATGTAAACAAGTTCCAATTTGATGCGGAAGCTGTACGAGACCAGAAGTTAGCTTCTGTTAATGTTAAGTATCAATCCCACCAGCGATCTGTTCACGACTACGAATTGTCGGCTCAAGCTAAACTTAACAAGCATTCTATTGATGTTGTCTCCAAGTGCGATTTTACCAGAAATATTTTTGTCGTAGATAACAGCATTACAACAAGCTGGGGCACTTCAATTACAGCCAAGGGAGAGTTGGGACAACGGTACTCTGCACAGGATGTGCACGTAGATCTACAAGGCACTGCTCAGTTTGGCGGCAAGAAGCAACCGCAAGCCATTCAATGGATTCTTAAGGTTCTGGGCACTCCAGAGAAAACCAATAGCGAATTCCGAATCAGCAGAGACAATGCTGAGCTGGCCAAGCTGACCGGTGAATCACAACATCCGCAAGATAAAATTGCAGCCGCTAAGGTTAATCTGATCGTCAAAAATTTGCTAACTGCGAAAGGCGATTTTAAAATAGCTAAAAATGGTAAGGGTGAAATTAAGGCAACTATTGACAGTCAAAAAACTGAACAAAAGCATAAGATTGAAATTGAATCTAAATTTCATGTGCAGGCCCCAAAATATGATTTTGATACTAGTATTATATTCGATGGCGATAAGAAGCTACATTTCAAAACAGAAAGCAATCTTGACAAAGTCAAATTTTCTACCAAAAACATTGTCGAGTCTAACGACAAAAAGATTTCTTTTGATGCCAGCGGTAGCGTGAAAGGGGAGTGGCGGACAAACGGCGATATTCAGGGAACTTTTACATTGACAACTCCAGACGGTCGCATAGTCGATGGTAGCGCCAATCGTCATGTTTCGACCAACGTCAAGACATTCTTAACTCAAGGCACAGCAGATGTCCAAATTAATGACCAAGAACCAGGTTCCGGTAGAAAGCGATCACTTGCGGTCAAGGGAAAGCTGGACCGTATGAATATTAAAACGAAAGAGTTTATAGGAAACACTCAATGGGTTTTCACAGCCTTTAATGGACAAAAATCCGAATTAAGCTATAGTGTGAAACATCAACTGAAGGGTCAAAATAAAGCCCTCGATTTCAGTGTGTCCGCGCATGGTGACTTGATTGAAAAGCCTATCGAGGTTTCTGTTTTGATTGATGAGTATAGTGCCCAACATGCGATTGCACACATTTCTGGCAAATATGGTGACATTTCAGCCGACCTGAATGGTAAATACAATGTGGCGCAGATCACTGTGCCTGCAACGTATGAGGTTCAAGGTCACCTGCAAGTACCCGACTCCAAATTTAAGAACTGGGAGATAAACAGCCATGGCAAATTATTAAAATCAGCGGACAGCAATGGTGATTACAATCTAGAATTTGTTTTTGATACAAAATCTGGAGATGGGCAATTCACACGAATCAACACTATTTGGAAAGGCAATTCTCAGCAAGGCAGTTATACACTTGATGCCCAAAATAATAATCTGGACAATGCTCTAAAATTCGATGGAAGCTACCAGCGACAACAATCCGGCAGTTTTAAGGAAGGGGATGCCAGTGGTAAGCAAAAGTATGGAATCTTTGCTCAATATGGCGATAAATACATTAAGACCAATGCGGATATAAGCTATGGTGAGGCCAACACAGACACAATACACTACACATTGGACTCTAGCTACGAGGCTGCCAAGGACGTCACTGTCGATATACGCAACCAGAAGATTGACGAAGGAAGTCACATATTCACCGCTAAGGTTAAACAAGGAGACAAGACCTATGGTTTGGACACTAAACTATTTGGTTCAACGCATAAAAAAGGCTTCGATATGCGAGCTACTCTTCCATCAAATCAACCCATTGTTGTAGTGGCTGTTTTTGAAGTCTTAGGCGACCGTAAGGCTAAACTGACGCTAGATATAGACAATCTGATCGATTTAGATTTTAAATTAAACACGGAGGCATCATATACTAACATTGATGATTTTTACATCATTGGAAGCTGGAACTCAAAGAAATTGCAACTAGATAGTTACTCCTTGGATGTAAAAGCTCACGGCAAAAACATCAAGATTAATCTCAAGAGTGGACAGACAGTGGTATTCTTAGGCACTGCTACATACGCCTTGAAAAAAGAGCAAAACAAGGCGATCGTCGAGGGCCAAGGTCAAGTGCAGTATCTTGGTAAGCCGCACACTGGCAGTTTCAAACTCACCCGTCAACACTTCGACCTTGCCACAGAAAAGGAAGTTGGATTTGCCTACACCTTCAATGGTAACTTCGGACCCAAGAATGGCGTTTCCATGCTTAAGATAACCAACAAGGAATTCAACACTAAGCTTTCTATATGTGAAGAAAAAAAGCAATGTTCTAATATACAGGTACAGTCTTCCATTAATGTAGACGAACAGCAATTGGACTCTGTGCAGCATGATGTTCTTATACTAGTTGATCTAAGAGAACTTGGGTATCCCTATGAGTTACAGCTAAAATCTAAGAACAATCGTCAGGGTTTCAAAAACCAATACAATCTGGATGGCCATATTCTTTCCGGCAATAACCTCAAATATCAGCTCACTGCCAATGTAATGCCAACTGCCTCAACCATTAAACTGACACTGCCAAAACGCCAAATACTATTTGAGTCTACCCAGCAGTTACCTACCGACGGTAAGCTCGTTGGGCACTATGAACAGTCAGCTGCCTTCTATATCGACAAGCTGCAGCGCCCGAATGATGTGGCACGCGTTTCGGCAGTTCTAGACATTTCAGGTGGTGAACAAGTTGCTATCAACGCCCTGGCCCATTTCAAGGTTGAACATCCAACAATACGACCGCTGAGCATTAGCGCCAAGGTTGACGCGCACAGAGAGCAGCAAATTCTCAACACCGAAATTGTATTTGACATATTCAGATCGCCAGAGCAGAAGGTGATTGCAACTAGTCAAATACGTACCACTAAAGCACAATCCGGTTTCAATATTACATCCAATCAACAAATTCGATCCTCAGGATTACAATTTCAATATGATTTGAACATGCACTCAGCGTTGAGCCTAGATACAAGAGATTTTAGTGCCGGTACAGAGCTGCAAAGCAGCACAAGTGATCTTAAGTTTGAAGCTCATATCTATGGTAACAAAGATCGAGTAGAAATTTCAGTCAACGCCTTGAACGAGAAAATACTTTATGTAGCTGGCGACTTTGACTGGCAAAAGCGTGCTGCAAAGATCAACTCGAAACTTCAAGTGTTTGGTCAAAAACCTGTGGAAATTAATGGCGAAGTGCAATCAACCTGGGCCAAGGTCACACTAAGGCGACAAAATCTTATTGATGCTAATGCTGAGGTGAGGCTAGGCAAAGAAATCAAGTTTGACGTTGTAGGCACGGGTAAACCTATATTTAATGGACGCATAGCTCTAGATCCAGCTAACTTTTTACAAACTACCTACAAAAGCAATGACGATGATGTTTCAGCATTCTTGGTAAGTTAACTATATATACTGATCCATCAGCAATACACTGATTTTATTCTATATTTACTTCAGACCTCAGTTGAAACGGAAATACAAAAAGAAACTGATGCAATCACTGAAAATGTAAGAAAACGTTTTGAAAATGTTCGTCAAGGATTTGATGAAAGGCTCAAATTGGTCTCCGAAAGCACCCCAGATTTCACAAAACTTAAGAACAACTACGGGGATCATGTGAATACAATAATTAAAGAGCTTGAAAGCGATCCGTCGTTAGCACCCATTTTCGATGCCATGTAAGTGGAAACAAACATGTACAAAAGTAAAATAAATTCAGTTGTCGGCGCTCCAATTGGAACAGATAATGTATCCTTGCAGACTAATATGGCTCCTATAATAACAATCTGTCTATTTTCAAAACTTATTATGAAATTTAGATGGAAGCAGGTGGACTGGTCTGCAAGGGTATATAATGTTTTGCGTGAGAGCTGTTATTTTTTGCTGTATATAAAATATTTTTGTTATAAATTCTAAATGTTAATAATAATTAAATATCTTAAACTTTAGACGAACTCTCTATGAGAAGATCAACAAAGTGATAACCGAAATAACAAAGGCCACATCAGAAACTTATGAGAAATTGCACAAGTCGTTTGTCGAACTTCATGAAAAGTTGAATGATCTGTGGAAAAACTCATTACTCAAAGCATGGGAGCAGTTCGTTGTATCTACGACTAAGGTGGTTGGACAAATTCGCATTGAGATTGTCAATGTTTTGACAAAGGGATTCAAAGATGTGATTGCTTCTCTCGAGAAATATGGACCTGCATTAAAGAACTATGCAAAAGCTATAAATGAATCACTTAAACCATTCCAAGAAGTAGCACAAGACTTAATTAATGTAATAATACATGCCGTTGAAGAACTAAGTGGCGAGATTAAAGAATATATAGCTAAGTTGCCAACATTCGAAAGTATTCGGAATGAGCTCATAAGAAAACTAGAACAATTTAAAGTTATTGAAAGAACTTTAGAGCTCCTGAACAATATATTTGAGCAATTAAACCTTTTGCCGCAGACCCCGGAATCTGCTGAGTTCCTGCAAAAATTGAATGAATATCTCCAAGCCAAAATTAAAAAACAGCCGCTCGAGGATGAAAAGTGGCTAGATGAGCTGTCAAAATTATTAGTCAAGGCCGCGCGTTCCCTATGGGAATCAATCAGGAGTAATACGCCAGTCAGCAGTCTCCCAGCTACCGGTTTGCAAACTACCTTTGGTTTCTGGCCTCATTCAGTTGATGCGTTTGCCAAGTTGCCAGCTCTGCTTTCATTTAGATCCAGCGTCATCAATTTTCTGTTAAATGAGAAATGGGATCGTATTTTCAACAAAGACTTGTTCTCTTCTTGGCTATTCTTCCAAGACTTTGAGTTGCATGGTCACATTATTGATGGCCAACACATATTCACATTTGACGGACAGAACTATGCCTACCCAGGTAATTGTAAATATATACTTGCTCAGGATAGCGTAGATAACAACTTTACTGTGATTGCTCAGCTTAACAACGGCAAGTTAAAAGGAATTACACTTGTTGATCAAAATGGAAATTACATGGAAGTCAGCGATACTATTGCTCTTAAGGTAAACGGAAAACCCGTAGAGTATCCGCAACATTTGCCAGGCATTCATGCATGGCGTCGCTACTACACAGTCCATTTACATTCTGAATATGGAGTGAACATAGTTTGTACCACAGACCTTAAGGTCTGTCATGTGAATGTAAACGGATTTTACACGAGCAAAACTCGTGGCCTCCTAGGTAATGGTAACGCCGAACCCTACGATGATTACTTGCTTATCGATGGAACTCTCGCCCCCAACTCCGCGGCTTTGGGCAACGAATATGGTGTGGGCAAGTGCAGTCCCGTGGCATTCGATAAAACTCAATTGGATAGCCCTGCACGCAATGACATATGTAGCGATGTCTTTGGCATCGAGTCACCATTGGCTCTTAATTATTTGGCATTGGACTCCAAGCCATATCGGCAAGCATGCGACTTTGCCGTGTTACATGCCCCTGATAAAGATAAGGAGGCAGTGGCATGCACCTTTGCCTTGGCGTACGGCTCAGCACTAAAGCTACAGAACAAATGGGTATTACTACCAACTCGTTGCCTTAAGTGTGCTGGAGCAGCTGGTCAGCGTGAGCTCGGCGAAGAGTTCACGGTAAAGATACCGACGAACAAGGCAGACGTTGTCTTTGTTGTTGACGTCAATATAAGCCCCGTTGTTATGGCCAACCTTATTGCGCCAGCAATAACCGAGATCCGCGAATCACTTAAAGTTCGTGGATTCACCGATGTCCAAGTTGGTGTCATTGCGTTTGATGAAACAAAGAAATATCCAGCCCTGTTAACAAGCGACAATGGTAAAATTAACTATAAGGGAAACGTAGCCAATGTTCAACTTAACGGTCCAAAGCACTTCTGCGAAAACTGTGTTGAGCAAATCATTACTGACAAGCGAATATTAGATATATACAATATACTCAAGATTTTGATAAAGACGATTGTTCCTGAATCTGATGAAAAGGCATTTGATATGGTTTTTGATTTCCCATTCCGTGCCGCTGCAGCTAAAAGCATTATTGCCGTTCGCAGTAACTCGCTGGATTATAATAATTGGGTAAGTTCATTTCATGTATATACGCATTTTAATTTACTTTACTTTATCGATTTCTACAGCTAAAGTTCGTCCGTATCCAAATAATGGGAACTGTTTCTAAGTTTGATGGCGCACTTCTGCACTTAATAGCGCCCATAAAAGGACTAGCATTGGAGGGTGTGCCAGCTGAAAAGCTAGTTGGTAAGAATTCGTTAGAACTATACAAACTCACATTTAATACATATGTGCACACTTGTCTTACATTCAGGTTTTAACGCTCGACTGGTCGCCACCTTAGATGGAAAGGATAACAAGAAGCGCGCGAAATTGCAATTCGTAAACGACATGGGCATTGATTTAGTTCTCAACAATGGCGGTTGGGCATTCGACACCCAGAACTTCAATAAGCTGAAACCCGCAGATCAAAAGAAAGTCCTCAGTCAGGTCACATCATCCATTGCCGACACACTTTTTAAAACCGAAACGGTCAGTGATTGCCGATGTCTACCAGTGCATGGATTACATGGTCAGCACAAGTGCGCAATTAAGTCGACGAGCTTTGTGCCAAATAAAAAACCGAAGTCCACATGAATTCTTAAATTAAGTTTTGACCAAATGTTTAAATTGTAGACCTACAATTCAGATAAGTTATTAAAAAAGTTTGTGTCTAAAAATAAAAATATTACAGCACAGAAGCCTTGTTAAAACGAGAAAAAAAATATATAAATATGCGGAGTTATCAATTTATAATCGTTCCTTTTACTGTTTATTGCTTGTCGAACCGTAATCGATAGTTGCAGTTGTGCGAAAGTCACGACACCATCGAGCATCGGACACATAACATCGATACTATCGATAGTAGATCTCTAGCTCTCAGTTATTGTTGTGTATTTGTTAATCAATTGCCAGCTGCAAAAAATTATATGTTAGCTGTGTTATGGATATGAAACAAACAAGTAGTTTTACAAAAGTCTATTCTTTATTGGTAAAGTTCAAGTTTTGCAAAGAAATGTTAAGCCAAATAGAAATTACACAAAAAGGGTAATTTGGGTTGGATAGAAAAAACTTTTGTGTTTATTTCCATATTAATATTTCAAAACGCCAAAAATTAACAGAAATACGCTCACTTCTGGTTAATTTGTAGTACTTTTTACAGTTTTAAGTCATAAGACACCAATCTACACCTTTAACTTACATTGGTTAATCGAGGAATGTACACAATGGAATCCTCAGATGAGCAACTAAGGCAATTAACATCATTAAATATTAGGAGCGACGATAGATGTGTACGAACCGGAAAAGTGGCAGCTTTGGTAGACAACTTGCAACAAAAAGCGAGTGCTGCATTAAGTGATGTACACAACAGGGCGAAAGCGGCACCATCCATTCCACCTAAGCCATTAAAAAAATCAATTGAAATGCCTCAGGTAATTAAATTTAAATATCACATTTTTGTATTTTAATTAAAAAATGTTTAAGGTGCCACTCAGCAAACTGGTTACGGACACCCGAGAACCGCTTTATTCCCAGCCCTTGCAGAGTTTAGAATTTTCTGGAACCAAAGGAACTGTGAGCGGTTCTAGTCTTTTACGTAAGCAACTCATATATTCAAGTCAACCTGGTGAAAAATCTGGCAACAGTCAAACGAATTTAGACAACCCAGCTGTATTAGAGCAGCAATTGGAGGCTTTGGCATATCACAAACAGCAAATGGAAAAGAAAGGGCTTTTGGGATCACAATCTCAATCAACGAAACAAAGCCCTAGCATTCCAAAACAGTCTTCCACATCTCTGAGTGGTCATATTTTCTCGAACAAAATTACTTCACTTTATAGCAATCTGCCTTCTTCAACCGATGGCATAACTAACGATTCTAAGGCTGCATTCATGCATGCATCTACACAACCAGAAGATAGCATATTTTACTCTAATGTACAACATACATGCCCTCAAAGTAAGTTTATGCCACAATCTCTGCGGTGCTTACGGTAATATATTATCAATACAGAAATAAATTAAAATGAGTTATTATTACAGATTCAATTCTTGCTAACGCTAATGTTGGTTCAGAATCTTTGCCTAGAATGCTTTCCATTTGTACGAACCCAATGTCCGAAAAGGAGCTCGATGAAGATTTACCACCACCACCTAGCCCAGTGAGCTCTTCATACAGTGAACTGCGACGAGCAAGTGATGTCTTCAACAAAGCGGTAGATTTCCAAGAAAATAGTGCAAATAAGCAGCCCTCACCATCAATTTCACACACAAATTACGCCGATCATTATTCTTCACATACGCCATCTCTTAAGGTAAATTATTATTCGGCATACCGAATTAACCTTAGAAAAACGTTTCAAGAAAAGCATTTCTCTAAAACTATACTACTCTTATACACACGCCTAACGTTCAATATATATTACAGGGATATCAAAATAAAGGGTGTACGGATTCTTATGGCTATGGCGCATTATCTCAGGTATGGTTAACACAACAATTTAAAAAAAATAAATTATAAATTTGTATTAGTAGTTTTGAACGAATTAATACAGTACAGCATAATTTAGCATGTTGATTGCAGTAAGTCGAGGTAGCAGAGTATTATATATTGGCTTAATATAATTTATACCTTAATATTTTAGCGATCAGCATAAATATCAAACTTCTTAGACTAGTTAAAGAATTTTATTGTTCTCAATATGTAGCCTAGGGACAGGCCCAGTTTCTCCGTCACTTTTAAGGGCGGAGTTCAGTGTATTTCGTAAAAAGGCACTTTCGACTTTAGCAATATTAATAGTTGTCTTTACGTTTTTTTTTTGTAGAGCTCTTCCACATATGATTCGATATATGAGCCCATAAATCCACGCCCATCTACTGATATGTCGTCACGTACCAATTATAATATATATGCATCGTACGTAAATCAAAGCAATATACCGAGCAGTTCGACAAGCGGAGACAATGGACTTTTAGTAACGGGTGGTGCCACTACTCCTTTATATTGTAGTGGCGAAAAAGGTATTCCAAATGGTATAGGATATTCTAAAAGAAATGAAAATATCGAAAGCACGAGCCAATTCAATTTAACCCCGATTAATTCTGCGAGTGAAATGGAGAGTTATGGTCAGTAAATCAAATATAATCATAAACATTCTTAGCTCGACAAATAATTTACTGAATTTAAATTATTTTACTGATAATAGGACGATGTTATAAATGCGGTGAACGCGTATTAGGTGAGAACAGTGGCTGCACAGCAATGGATCAAATTTACCACATTTCCTGTTTCACTTGCACCGAATGCCAATTAAATCTGCAAGGCAAACCATTTTATGCACTTGAAGGAAAACCATTTTGCGAGTATGATTACTTACAAACACTCGAAAAATGTTCTGTTTGCTTGAAACCAATTTTGGAGCGTATTCTTAGGGCCACTGGAAAACCATATCATCCACAATGCTTTACTTGTGTTGTATGCGGAAACAGTTTAGATGGTAAATACATACATTGATATTTAAACCGAAATATTTTTAAAACAAACAGTAAGATTATTATCGTTTTACAGCAATCCCATTCACAGTTGATGCCACCAATCAGAATTATTGTATTGCTGATTTTCACAAGTGAGTTAAACCAAATAAATATAATATGAAAAAATATTATTTTTTAAAATCAATTTTAATCCAGGAAATTTGCGCCTCGGTGCTGTGTTTGCCATGAGCCCATTATGCCAGAGCCGGGACAAGAAGAAACAGTGCGAGTAGTTGCCCTCGACCGCAGTTTCCACCTAGAATGTTATAAATGCGAAGTGAGTACAACAGATTAACTTGCTACCGCATTATACTCACAAGTAACTATGTTTTTAAAAAGGACTGTGCTCTCTTATTGTCGTCAGAAGCTGATGGTCGTGGATGTTACCCTTTAGATGATCATGTGCTTTGTAAAAGCTGTAATGCTCGACGTGTTCAAGTTTTAACAAATCGTATGACCTCAGAACTCTAAAAAGCTTGTAATAAAGATACTCCTAAATTATATACATTTATTATTAGATTATTGCATAAATACATGCATTTATTTAAAAACTCATTCGAATATTTATAAGCAAACGATTTCATTCCATACTATATAAAATAAAGCAACTTACTACCATATGAAAATGTTTGTATAAAGTGTATAAGTATTATTAAGATAGTCCCCAAAAGTAAGAGTGTAGATTGCATTGAAGTACACAAACGTAAAGACAATGCGTTCCACACTTCACTACAAATTAAAATACTCTCCGAAAGGGTATACTAATGCTCGACATGTATTTTATTAAAAGCACTTGTAGTTATCGATAAGCACGAGCTTAAAAGCTCATGGTGGTCTGAAGGAAGAATAATTTTTTCGGTCATGCGTCGAAATGGTGGAGACTTTCTCTCCAAGTTTGCGCTTTGGAGACTTTCGCTTCCAATTTATCGCTCAGAGAACATACAGAAAAGAGGCGAACTGGGATACAGAAATATGAAGCACAATACATGTACAACATATATGCAGTCCTATAGCTGTTCCTGATGCTGCTTGGTATCGAAAGCCATCAGTATTGAATTCGCTTTGCTATACAACAGACGTTTAACAAAACAATACTTAGTATATACATACAAATAAAAGTCGCGTGTCGCCTGGTCCCGTCAACCGTGTACATACTATAGTGAAACACATTTAAAACACAATATATGTACATGCATACATACGTATGTACATATTAATTCATTTTGATAGATACAAACTTTATACGTATACCAAATATATACTTAGGTTTGAATGTACCTCGCTATATACATAAATACATACATACGTATATACGTTCATGTATGTAAATATTTCATGGCATTAATGTATATGTTAAAAGGAATCAATTTATGTATATATTTATCACATCGCTGATGGAACTGTCCCGTGCATATCTTTATACATACATATATAAATATCTATATACATAAGTTTATATCAATGTATATACATATTTACATACATACGAAAATTTGTTTGAGTTTGATACAAGTTTTGCTTACATATATTTTTAATCTATATTTATATATATATGTACATATACAAATTAATATATATATTTTTATGTTCGTACTGATACGTGAGTTTTCTGGAAAGTGTGATAAGTTTGTGAGCTTGTGCAAAGTAAAAAAAATTTCGTTCGCATTTTGAAACATGTTAATTATGTGTATCTATATACATGTCTATATAAAAAAACTTAAATCTCGCATTATATGGACCAGTTAAATATGTGAAAAAATTTTTTGCACAAAAAGGTACCCAGATATGTAGATGAAGTTTGCACTTTTTCGCCTCGCCCAATTTCCAAAGGACATTAATATCCTTAAAAATATTCGTGTACGTATATATGATATGCATACGCCATCTACGCATGTGTGCACAATTACGCTGTATATTACATGCAATTGTATGATTTTCTTACAAATAAATCAGCAGAGATATTTATGTGCGTGCTTAGAAACTTACATATTTTTATGCATCTCATACATACATAATATATGTATATATGCGCTCAAGGACACACATATAAATATATATTACATGCTTGTTCTTCTATATAAAAATTTTCGATATGACCAATTTTTTGTACCTAACATACATACATACATATTCATTGTAATTATTATATACATACATGCTTGAGTAAACATTATCCAAATAATTTACTAGGAAGTGCATAAGATTTGTGACATGGTATATAGATAAAGCTCTGTGTACAAATGAATTTATGCACTCAAAATTCATACATTAACTTTATTTACATAAATGTTTCTTAAGGCATGCGTAGATTGTATACACATATACACATATATATATACAAAGTAAATGTGTATGTATTCTTATACCCTCCCTGCAGTAGACATTACTGTCAATTGGAAAAACGGTGGAAAATTCATGCGCAGCTATAATGGAATGTGGAAGCAAGAGAAACATGGACACAAAGATACCTAAATAGCTATGTATGTACATATATATACATTAATAGCTACGTATGTACATATATTTTCATGTACATGTGTGTATCAATTGCCATGTATACGTTAAAATATAGAAGAGTTAGTATAAGTTAACCGAATATTGCCATAAATATATGTACGAACATAGATACATATGTATGTACATGTGTATATTAAAAACTTGTTGCAATTTGTAATGAAAATGCAAATCATAAAATAGTAAACACAATGTATTTTAGATGGTTTACTTCAGAAATATCTTCTTTTATCAGTTCTTTTTATCAGTTTTATAATTATTGTGGAACACAGTGCACATATTGACTTGCTAGCAAGAAATAATTTAAAACGGTGGCTACTGGATTTTTTTGTTGTTTTTTTGCGTTCCCAAATTACATACGTTCACATAGCGAAATAAGTAAGCTTGAATGGACCTTTTATTATCCATATCTTTTTAGTCGCTGTGTAAAAAAATACACTGATGATAGACTCTTTGAATTCACTACCATTAGTTGATACGGATTGCTTTGGCTGCTTTCCAGTCCCTCCGCTGGAATACATTTTTGTGGGTATAACTAACAAATAGCTGCTTCTATATTTGTATATGTGTACATATGTACGTGATAAACAATTTATCGATAATGAACGGCGACCAAAGCATGCATTACCTACATTTGTACATACATATGCATGTACATTTTTAGAAATGTTTTGCTCAATTTTTGTGTGTACATATGAACGTATGTATTTAAATAAATTCTCTCATAAATACTGAATAGTATTTTTCTGGTTCAAAACATGTGGGATATGACCATCTGTTGAATATGCTAAAAACGCGTTGCAATAAAATTTCTCCGTGCCTGTGCATGTCGTTAGTCTTACACATGTTCATGTTACTAACCGTTCGGTTATATACATATGTATGTTTGGACATAGCAAACTGAAGCCGCACATGTACACATTTATTCTTTGGAAATTGATTTCATAATCAAAACCAGAATATGTATGTATGTTATATGTTACAAGTTGGGCATAGCAATTGTTCTTCCAAATGGTTAGATGGTCTATGCGGTTAGCGTAAGTGCGAGTAGAAAAGTATTGAAAGTATTCATAATAATTTAGAACAACACATTTTAATTAATAACTTTTACCGACCATGCTATCAGCAAAGATTTGTAATTAAAAATCTATCATTTGCAAAAGTAATAAAACCAGCTGCTTGCAGTGTGGCCGTAAAATTTTGTGATCTTACTTAAAAATCGATTGGGAAAAATCGATTATATTGTTGTAAATTACAGTATGTAAATTGTATAAAAAAAAGTAGAAATAAGGAAATTATCATCGTTTTAAAATTAATTACATAAATGTATTTAAATGTAACATATTTATGAATTAATATTTATTTCGTATAGAAGCACCATTTAATTGGACAAGCAACAAAGTGAATAAAAAAAAAACAACAGTAAATAAAACGGAAGCCACCACATATTAAACCATACACCAAGACACAAGGATTGGTCAAGTTTTCCTGCAAATTTAGTATCACAAGCTTGGCGGCTAAGTGCAAAGCACTTTTATAGACACACACACACGATAGATTTTCTCAAGTGTGCCATCGCGATGGCTGCTCCAGCAGCCTGTACGCGTTTTTCGGACAATTACGATATCAAAGAAGAACTGGGAAAGTACGTAAACACGGTGGACACCCATAAGAAATGAAATAAATCATTTGACATGAATTTATGCTTTTCCAGGGGCGCCTTTTCAATTGTAAAAAGATGTGTCCAAAAATCAACGGGATTCGAGTTTGCGGCAAAGATTATAAACACGAAGAAGCTAACAGCAAGAGGTATGAATATATACCCTCTACATTCATACTTATAAATGATGTATTAAACGAATATTTTCTTTCAGATTTCCAAAAACTGGAGCGAGAAGCTCGGATTTGTAGAAAACTCCATCATCCTAATATTGGTATGATATAATACGATAAGTTCCATTTTGCAGGCGATTGTAGTCGTTAAAGCCATGTCCGTCTAACTATATATCTGTTTGATTGTTTCATTACTTTATAACTCAGTTCTGTAGATTGCTGATAAATATAGAAAACTTTCACGCTACTAGTTTACAAGTTTAAAACTGCCGAACCCAATAGTCCAAACAATTCATTTGAAGCTACATTTTTATACCTGGTATAATTAGGTGGTGCAAATATATAAATTTTTAGGGAAATAATAAATGTTGCCAATACCTAATACAGTTTCTTTTTCACTTTTGTCACTTTCAGTTCGATTGCATGACAGCATACAGGAGGAAAACTATCATTATCTTGTTTTTGATCTGTAAGTAGCACTCTCACATTTTTTTAGTTGTACATGTACTAATATGTTATGTACATACATTGTTAATAACAAAAAACTAAAGAGAGTGTAACTGATCGTTATTGTGAAAAGCTCTTGGGTCTCTTTGTGGATAAAGCAATGACTTGACTATTGTTTATTGAGATTCATAGTTCATCCTTTCCCCTCCGAGTTCTTATTTACTCACATATAAATCCCAAAAATATGCACACTTACTAATTATGTACATTGTACTAACACAAAGTTGTAAACAAAAATTAAATTACAATTTCCGAATGAAAGCAATCTACCAATCAACAAAATTGACTATACTAAATACATTTACAGTGTAACTGGTGGTGAACTTTTCGAAGATATTGTTGCACGTGAATTTTATTCAGAGGCTGATGCATCACATTGTATTCAGCAAATATTGGAATCGGTCAATCACTGCCACCAGAATGGTGTGGTGCATCGAGATCTCAAACCTGAGAATTTACTATTAGCTAGTAAGGCAAAGGGTGCAGCTGTGAAACTCGCTGACTTTGGTCTAGCCATTGAAGTACAAGGTGATCACCAAGCCTGGTTTGGATTTGCTGGTACTCCCGGTTATCTATCGCCGGAGGTATTGAAGAAGGAGCCATATGGCAAATCGGTAGATATATGGGCATGCGGTAAGCAGATGAAACTATCCTATATTTTAAGTACTTATGTGTGTATGTAGTACAATGATGTAAATTTTACTAACACTCCGATAATATTAACCCACACATGAAATGCTTTGTTTACGTAACTAAACGTATATATTGTTTATATGCAGGAGTTATTCTCTACATACTGCTGGTTGGCTATCCACCGTTTTGGGACGAGGATCAGCACCGCTTGTATTCACAAATAAAGGCAGGGGCATATGATGTAAGAATAACTATTTACATAAAATCCTAATGTTATTTTTTAAATATTTTTCAATACCTTGCCGAGTTGATATTCAAATATTCGCATTATGAACATATCGTAAAATATATTGTTTATGAAAACAAATAGACTGACGGACACACCTAGATAATATATGCTCCACATTGATAATCTTTATTAAGTATACACTTTGTTAATCTTTTATTATAGTACCCTTCTCCAGAATGGGATACTGTCACGCCAGAGGCAAAAAATTTGATCAATCAAATGCTCACTGTGAACCCCAATAAGCGAATAACAGCAGCTGAAGCTCTGAAGCACCCATGGATTTGTGTACGCTTGAGCTTATTATTTATTATTCTTGTCAATCTCGTGATTTATTTGTTTTTACATTTATAGCAACGAGAACGTGTGGCTTCTGTGGTACATCGTCAAGAGACCGTTGACTGTCTTAAAAAATTCAATGCTCGCCGCAAGCTTAAGGGCGCAATACTGACAACCATGCTTGCAACTAGGAACTTCTCTAGTAAGTCGATTAATTTTTTTATTTGAAAAAGTATGTACTTGTGTATATTCGTTTGTAGGTAGAAGCATGATCACCAAAAAAGGTGACGGATCTCAAGTTAAGGAATCAACTGATTCTTCTAGCACAACATTAGAGGACGATGACGTAAAGGGTAAATATTTAATCTCCATTAGAAACGTAGTTGGGATAAATAATTTTTAACGATTTCATCACGGATGCCAGTAGAGGCTGATTTTTTTCTTAGATGAGTTGAACTTGTTAGGTAACAATTTACAGTTGAATGAATGCCCAGCCAAAAGATAGTGAATATAAGCATAAAATATATAAAATCTACATGTACATAATATTTACTTACAAATATATGTATATATATTATATGAATACATATTTTTATATATATCTTATTGATGTATATAAAATAGAAAATATATATAGGCTCTCTACCACATTATAACTTAATAATGCCATTTTCTGTAGTCGATCTAGCTCGGTACTTTTATTAATGCATAATTTTAAATTTACTTGAATTTTACTCCTTTAAATCTGCACGCTTATTGTGTTTTCAATCTTCAGTGTCGTTTTCGTAGCTGTCGTACCACGTTCTAAATTTGCCTGTACATAATCATGTTCTTCATGTGTAATTATCGTTTTGTACATATTTAAATTTTCATTTAATATCTGAGTTGTTAATGCTAACCACATTGAGTCTTATTGATTATTTAAATTAAAAATATTATATTGTATAATTATAGTTCCATAAAACTGTTTGGTGTTTTTTATCCTGTATATATTGAAAAACGGTTATGTAAAAGTATATAACTGGCATAAGCAATCTGACTTCATAAAGTAAATATATTATTGATTGGCATCAACAGTCAAGTCGATCTAGCCATTTCTGTAAATCCGTCGGTCCGACTGACGCACGCGGCTCGATACTATAGAAAATACAAACATCCTATTTTCGAATATAAGTTCTCGTATTCCACCCGCAGATCAAGTTTGTTATATTTACTCAATCCATACTTTCTATGTTTCGCCAATATCAATAATTATCGATTAATACCAAAAACCAAACTACACTCATTCTTTATTGTGTTGGTTTAAATATCTAAGACGTGTACGACTTAAGATAGGTAAAAATGTAGGGCATCTATTAGTCAAAGTCTCTCGACTAGAGTATTCTCGCTTTCTTAAAACACCCTTATAATTTATATACCTTCACAACCAACTAGGTATCCTAGCTCTTATAATCTTTATTATGTTCTTAACTGAGTATTTGATATAATTGTTTTTCTTTAATTTGCTCTAAAAACATACATAATCGTGAACTTAAACTTATATACTTAAAGTCCAACATTACGAATCTATTAATTACACGGAGTAAAGAAAATATAAAGCTCATTGTGTATTTGCGTGCGTTTAAAGCTGTTTGGTAATATATCTATATATGTGCAAATATGTTGCTATCATTTTACGCTCGCAATTACACACTGAACATCAAAATAATAACAACTATTGGAATCAACACAGTTGCATTTTCAAATATGAAATTTGTTTTTTTTTTTAGAAGATAAAAAAGGAATCGTTGATCGCAGTACCACAGTCATATCAAAAGACCCAGAAGGTAAATTTTCATTTTCATTCCTCGTTTTAAAATATGTTTTATAACAAATAAAAAAAGTGTACAAATATATTCGTATATGTATATTTGTGTACTCTTTTTTCATTGAGTTCTATAACACGCTATGCTCAAAATCATTATCTTGTGTAGCTTTGTGTCCCTTTCCATCAGAATGCTTGGGTAAAATATCGTTTTACGAATTGTGTTTCCCGGAAGTCAGTTTGAGGAATGGATTAAATGAATGCTTTTGAAGTAGAGATTAAAATGGACTTAAAGACAATTTCGTGGTCAAGTTAGAGCTGTCAGTTGTTAATCAAGACTTTGTTATCATGCAACTAGCTTAAAGGCGTCATCTTGATGGATTTGATTTTAATTTCAGCGTTGGAGATGCTAAGCTTGGATTAAATTGGAAACGGTACTTAACATACATTCGCCTTTTTCAACATTCGACCAGATCTCTCAAATGCTCAATTTTTACTACAGTGGCTTTTCAAAAAGGTTAGAATTCTTTGTAGAATATTTGTTCTCAACATTTTTTGCCAGACAAAAATATTTGGATAGTATAGCCAGATTTATCATTACAAATAATGCATTATTCCCCTTGCAAAATCAGAAAGTGCAATTATAATAAACAAAATCTTTGTAATTAAGTTTCAACCGTTGTTCGTCTTCTTCTTCTCCACAACAATTTTTCAAGAATAATATCTGTTTTATTTTGAACTCAGTACCCAACTGTCATATTATATTTAATTGCACAACAATCATGCAGTGGTTCAATCATTAAAACCAAATACAAAATATATATATATATATATATATATATATATATACATATCTGTATAATATTCCTCCAGTCCTAGTCGCTTCACGCTGCAAACAACTTTTTTAATACTAATTCGTATTTTACAAAAGGGGCGGGGTAAATCAATAATTATTGCTCTGCTATGTTGTGCTGTCCGTACACATTATTTATGTAAATACTAGGCGTCCCATCACAGGTCCAAGCAAATCCGACGATCAGCTATTCGTTCAACATTAACCACTACGGGTCGGCGTGTACACCCTCGCTTCCTGTGCCATTCGGCGTAGTAGATGCCCACAAATACGACTGTATCAATATCAATACAAATACCAATACCAATACAAATAGAATTGATGGCTTCGATTTAAAATGTCAAAGTCACGATTTTAGCAACCAAATACGATCAAACTCACGCCTCAGAGGTGAGTATGCTCCAGTATGCCAGACATTTTCTACAAAACTGAGTTCATTTGCCAGTTTAACATGCGGCCTCCAAATAAAAGCATAGCAAATGGCGTCTATGTATTTCATTCGATCGCTACTATTATTGTGTGTACTTATATGTATATCTATGTATTTTATTCTTTCTGATCTATTGCAGATCGCATGCTAAATTTTTGCTGTTTATCCAAAAAAGGAAACTTCTAATTCAGCTGCGAATGCAAGCGTACGTAGGTATCGTTATCTTCTCAACTCACATATTCTGTAGCTTTTTGTAAGAGTGTCTGGCATCGTATTATACAATAGTCGTATTTATCTGTATTTATCTCAAACTAGCTGATGAGTCTGTTAGTGTTGATTGTTAGCAAGGTGCTTGGCGCTCCATTTTACTACAGTGCATATGCGTACTTTTTAATAAACTTATGTAAAAGCGATCCGTCCCGCGTATTTATTTGAGGTTAAATTGAATTGATATCATACATACATATATAATAAAAACAAGTCCGACTGCTGCTGTGTTGAAAGTGTCGGTCTTCATTACTCCCTCGTTTTGAGCTAGGAGCATTGACGTTTTTTATGCAAATCAATTCACTTCACCTATACAATCTGATGCGTATTAAAATCATACTTGCCATATTCATATATTGATCTACATACATTTTATATGAAGAGCTCGAGTCCTCATTTATACATTTAATTTTGTCTTATTTATTGTGTTCACATATATGTATACATATATATTTAAATATGCAAATATATATATATCTATAAAAATGTGAATTTTAGAAATAAGGATTGTGTGTCCTGCTAAAACTTGCCAGCAAATCTCAGGAAACTCACAATGCTCTTCAGGTACGTATGTCAAGGTGCCTTTTCTTAGCTCCCGTTTTCTGTTAATCAATTTCTTGCATGCTCTCACTTATGAGTGTATCATACACATTGTATTTTGTACTTCAATGAATGCTTAAATGTCTTGTCGTATGAAAATATACCTTATGATTTATTATTAGGATAAGGGTTTTCGATACACATTCATTGATCCTCTGTACAATAAGATGGACCAGATTATATACATGATAAGATGAACCGAGTGTAAGAAGTGCATATATATATTTCCAAAGTGTTGTGAAGAGGGAAGGCATTCTTTTGTTAAATTAAATTTAAAAAATTAATATAATAAGGAATATTTGAATACAAATTCTATATATCTTTTGGTCAACATTTCATTTAAACTTCACTCTTATCGAAAGAAATAATATTTCCTGTGAATTAGAAAATCCATTTAATAAAATTATACATCCTCTTCAACTATAAATTTGTAATTTCAAGTACAAGTACGGTTTTGCTCCATACAGCGCAAAATGATAACATGGACTTTACTAAGCAGCAGCGTATAAATTTGGCACTGGCATCAACTTTTATTATTATATAACTATGGACTTCTTAATTCAATTTATCGATATATGTTAAAAGCCTGTATTTGGATGCTCTAGTCGAGAGAGCCCACCATAAATATACTCTACTCAAGTTTTTTACCTATTATCGTATGGATATTCATACCCAAATGTTATGGGCATAAAAATGGTGAATGTTTTAGTATAAATATCTATGACGTCAGCGATTTATAATAATTGAAGACTGGGGAAGAGGGTATTTCACAGTCAAGCGCTTTCAACTATCGCACTTTGTCTTGTTTATGTAGTAAATGTAGTTCCAGCGTAGATAATTATTTAGATACAAGTGCCACTGTTTCATTTACATTCATAAGAGAACGCAGTTCATTTACATTTGAATCATTCGTAATTGAAATTAAAAACAATACTCCTTAATGTGTAGATCTGTATTTTTGTGTTTGTTAATTGGGAAGAACTGCTCTTATCCAATAATAATTTGGCATATACATACATATACCAATTTGCGTACGCCCATAAGTGTATATGTATGTACATTCCTATAGCTTATAATGTACCAGTTTGTATATGACTTACATAAAGGTATACTTCATATATATATGTATACGATTGTCGTATCGCCATGTACTTTAATTTTCAAGAGTTTACCGAAATACCATTATATACATTTAGTTGTGTTATAATTGTTCTGTTGCGCTGTTCCACTGGTGCGTTGGTTGGATCGTTCAATTGTATTTCTCATCCTACTATCGCTCGTAATCGAATTTCATCCGTGGCTGTAATTTCTGTACAGCTATGACTATAAATTATATACACTATTAAATATAAACTGACTTGCTTCCCTGATTCGCTATAATTACTTAACATCATGGAAACAAATATATATATACAAAGCAGCCAGACGACAGGAGATAATAAAGATCACAGAGCAGTTGATTGAGGCTATCAATAGCGGTGACTTCGACGGATATACGTAAGTTAATCATTTATACTGTGAATTATCCAAAATTCATCTTTTACTTTGTGCTGATATATTATTGAACATTTTTTCTCTGCAGTAAAATTTGTGACCCACATCTCACTGCGTTTGAGCCAGAAGCATTGGGTAATTTGGTCGAAGGAATTGATTTTCACAAATTCTACTTTGAAAATGGTAAATATTTCTAAGGCTAAAGGAAATTTTTGTATTACATAATGTTAATATTTGTTTTTTCTAACAGTACTTGGCAAAAATTGCAAAGCCATTAACACTACAATATTGAATCCGCACGTCCACTTACTAGGAGAAGAAGCCGCTTGTATCGCATATGTAAGACTTACGCAGTACATTGACAAGTGAGTGAATTTATGTTAATTTTCAAAATAAGTTTAAGCTTGATTGCGACATAAGCATGTTACTGTTTTGGTAACTTGTTGTTGACTTACGCACAGTTTAAATCGTCGGAGCAGGACAAACTAAAATGGAGGCTTGAAATTTTCTAGCCCCATCTTCTAAAATGTTATTATATATATATTTTTTTTTAATTTTTTTTCTCAAACACGTTCTAAAACTCTATTAGGCAAGGACACGCACACACTCATCAATCGGAGGAGACACGTGTATGGCACAGGCGCGACAACAAATGGCAAAATGTGCACTTTCATCGAAGTGCATCAGGCAAGATCAGCGGGGCAACGACTTTCGATTTTGTATCCCAGAAGTAGGCGGACCACCTATGCGCCACAGAAATTCAAATATAGCATCAATAATTCACTCCGAAAGCTTAACATGATCTATGTTTATAAAACATTATAAGAAACAGCAACAACAACAAGAAACACTGCTGATGTGTGGTTGAACAAATCGAAAATTTATTAGTTATAAAAAGAGAAAATTAAAAAGTGTTCGTTTCCTCTTATAAAATAATCTTTAATTTAATTACTGATCATATATGTTGTCTTCTGCATTATATCATTGAATATTGTATGTATGTGTAACTGAAAGTCAAAAGCTTAGTGAAAGCGAAATTACTACAAATATGTACTGTATAAATGGATGAACGTGTCCAGGAAATAGTTTACAAGCACTCAGAAATATTTTAGCCAAACGCTTTAAATAAATTTAAAGGAAAAGAAAAATGAAAGCAAGCGATATACAAAATTTCTCCAGTTAAATGAAAGTGGATCGAGAGGATTTAACCCCCCTTACCAATATACATATAAATATATATATAAATATTCGATTACAACAATCAAATTCAATGTTTATATAATAACCCCTAGAGGGTTTCTACTATATATGCTGAATATGGAAAGAATATTAAAACTATATGCTACTGACAAGTAGTAGCACATCCATATACATCCTAACACTTCTTTGCTATTGAACACACACGCATGTGCATACGAAGATAAGTTTACAATGTGAATGCAGTATCAATAGAAATTTACTTATTTGAAAGGATCTCTACTAGCACACATATATACAGCAGCCTACATATAAAGCTTAAGCGAGCTGTCCACTTGTACGCACTTACACAAACATGCATAGAAACATATATGTGTATCAGTATAAAATTATAATTGTATATGAAAATGGTTATACATGCCGACGTACTTATCTAAGCATAATAAAAACTTCTTATCATGTTATTTACATTCAATTTGGATACTACAAGTGTGAATATATGAAAAAAGCAGCAACAAAAAATCGAAGCAAGATAACGGCATACAAGCAAAAATATTACGATCGGAGTCACGATATTGCAAAGCATTAGTTAAAGAATAAATATTAAGCATTTACAAATTAAACTATACCAAAAATTACAACCAAACAAAAAATGAAACATTAAAAACTATAGGTAATTCTTAAATAAAATTCTAACTGCAAATGATTGGTATCTGACAATTTTGAGCCAAATCTAAAATAAGTACTGAATTAGGAAATAAAGCTGGGCCAGCTCAGATTCAGGCTTATCCTTAACAGATCCCGGTTACAGTTGGCCGCTTCCATTACTACTCATCCTAAAGACTTTGATGCGGATACCTAAGTTCTTGTATAATATACTTACAGTGGTTACCATGCAGCCACAACAACCATATGCAAACAATACTTAAATACAAAACAAAAGTTTTATTATGCTTATTATTATGTGTTTTTATAATACGTTTTTTTCATATTAATATGAATTTTTCAATAAAAATATATTTAACTAGAAAAACTGAATACTTTGATTGGAAAATCAAATCAAAATGATCATCTTGATACTTAATATGAAATTGTCTTATTGAAATTGTCTCGAAGCGAGTGTGCTAGGCTAAGTCTCTATAGATATGTATGTAATTCAAATTATACTTTTTATGTATGTAATGTATGTGTGTGAGCGTGTTTTTTTGTTATAGTAAATGTACAGTTGTAAATGAATGTTTTGATAATTTCAATTGTGGATTTAACCATAAACTGTAATTATTAAATACAAATTTAATACAATTCTGTATGTAAAAGTATACAAATAATTTTGGAGTACAAATTTGTGTCAAGCAGTCTGCATAAAGGAGTGTCTAATTATTATGTGCATTCAGTAATTTATAATATTTTACTAGAGTCTGTCTCTAAATATAATACCAAGGTGTTACCTGTTTAAATCATACCCACAATCACGTAATACATATGATACCAAACATGAATGTATCAGCTAAAAAGTTTAGTTGTTTAAAATAATCATTTATGCAGACTGTTTCTCTAATCTTCAAAATACAGAATATATCTAAAGTATTTGAATAAATTAAAAAACGAAATTCATCGCAGTAATCTTAGAAAAAATAGCTTAAAGAATTAAGAACATCCAAACAAAATTCTAATCTATTATAACAAATTTAAAGAATGTACTTAATGTGCACAAATATTGTAATACAAAAGCAAATTTAAAAATGCAGTGATTAAAATACATAATGAATGCTTAGATACACACATACATATGTACATAAATATTTGTCAATAATAATGAGTACTCACTGGACCTATGATTCACAAAAAATTATAAAACTGACCTCGTACTAACGTTAATGTGGTTAATGTTGTGTATGCATGTTCAATAAATCTAAAGCAACAGGAATAAATTTATTATTAACAATTTTCTAGTATTTAACATGTTTTCTTAAATTATCTTCTAAAACATACTTATGACATGATAATATTATAAGAAAAATCTATAATACAAATAAATTCAAATAAATTTATAAATCAATCGAAGAGTTGTTATGAACAATGAAGCACATTAAGAGATAGAACGTAATAAATTGTTTATCGAATGCCCCAAAAAGAAAACCATTAAACAACCACAAAGAATGATTGCCTATTCGAATTACATATTTGCTGTAGTTGATGTCCTCAAGATACTATAAAGAATACATGTTTAAATTACGGTAATAACTCGAAAACCCAATATTTATTATTAAAAATTTATGATTTATGAACTACAAATACATACTTAATAAAAATTATTACAAATATCATCATTTATATATGTTTATCGCCTTAAACACTGACAGATTTCCCCATCAACTGTGAAGAGTGCGCAATAAAGCTGTTCAAATATTTCTATCAAACATGAAGACACACCTAGAGAGATCAATCCAAAAGTTTTGACTCGTTTTTGGAATTATGGGGACAGACATGTAGTTGGGGAGTGCGTGCGAGGGCGATTTTCAGTCGATTGTAGTCCATCATTCGTCTGGACAGTTCTTCTATACGGAATCAGAAAGAATGGCTATATTTACTCAAAGTAAGATCAAATAAAAATAATAGCCTAGCGATGTATTTCATTTTCTCTGCGCAGCAGGCTGGGGATTGCTATAAACAGAAATGTTGTATAAATTGTCAAAAATAAATAGATCTTGTACCTTGCGTTAGAATAAATTTCACAATTAGAAAATCATCTGATAGATTGGTAGACTCATGTATATTTAATTATGTTTATTTTTTCGTCTGACTCATGACAAATTTAATGCTTAATTCATTTGAATATTATTTCGCAAAAATTATTTTAGTAGGGCCATTTAGGCTGCTTCCTTGGCTAGACGGTCAGCTTTTTCAACCACTTCTTCGATTGGACCAACCATATAAAACGCAACCTCCGGCAGATGGTCGTATTCGCCAGCCAAAATCTGTGAGAAGCCCTTAATGGTTTGCTCCAAAGGCACCAGTTTGCCTGCATGACCTGTAAAGACCTCAGCGACCTGGAATGGCTGCGACAAGAAGCGCTGGATCTTGCGTGCACGTGCGACGGTCAATTTGTCTTCCTCAGACAATTCATCCATGCCCAAAATAGCGATAATATCCTGCAGAGATTTGTAATCTTGCAAGATTTTTTGCACGCCACGTGCGACATTGTAGTGCTCCTGCCCGATGATGTTTGGATCCATAATACGGGAAGTGGAATCCAAAGGATCCACAGCTGGATAGATTCCCAGTTCGGCGATGGCACGAGACAAGACAGTGGTGGCATCCAAGTGAGCGAAAGTTGTTGCTGGAGCTGGATCGGTCAAATCGTCAGCTGGCACATAAATAGCCTGCACCGAAGTGATAGAGCCCTTCTTGGTTGTTGTAATACGCTCTTGCATAGAACCCATATCAGTTGCCAAAGTGGGCTGATAACCTACAGCCGATGGAATACGACCCAGAAGAGCAGACACTTCGGAACCGGCCTGGGTGAAGCGGAAAATGTTGTCAATGAAAAGCAACACATCTTGTCCCTCCTGATCGCGGAAATACTCTGCAACAGTGAGACCAGTTAAAGCAACACGAGCACGGGCGCCTGGAGGTTCATTCATCTGGCCGTACACGAGAGCCACCTTTGATGTCTTATCCTTCAGCGAAATGACGCCAGATTCAATCATTTCGTTGTACAAATCATTGCCTTCACGGGTGCGTTCACCAACCCCAGCGAAAACAGAGTAACCACCATGGGCCTTGGCCACGTTGTTGATCAACTCCATAATGAGAACAGTTTTTCCAACTCCAGCACCACCAAAGAGACCAATCTTACCACCCTTAGCATAGGGTGCCAAAAGATCTACCACCTTAATTCCAGTAACTAGAATTTCCTGCTCGACTGACATTTCCACAAATTCAGGAGCTTCAGCGTGAATTGGAGCCGTCTTATCAGTTGGAATTGGGCCGCGCTCATCAATGGGTTCACCTTTTAAGTTGAATTGTTTCATATACTTCATACGTAAAGTAATAATGCAGCTAATCTAATTGAGTTCACTTACCAATCACATTAATAATGCGTCCCAAAGTCTCAGCTCCAACTGGAATACGGATGGGATAGCCAGTATCGAGAACCTTCTGTCCACGTACCAAACCCTCAGTACCATCCATAGCAATAGTTCGCACGGTGTTCTCACCCAAATGCTGAGCAACTTCCAGTACCAAACGTGGCGAACGGTTGTCAACTTCCAAGGCGTTTAGAATTGGTGGCAAGTTATCATCGAATTGCACGTCAACGACGGCACCAATTACAGCCACTATCTTGCCATTGCCTCCAGCAGCCGCCTTAGCAGCTGCCTTGGCGGCATGACCGCGAGCTGCAAAAGAAAATCAATGTGTGTATCATGCAGACTTTTATAACCTCATAACTGATTGCATACTATATCTTTTCTGTTCATATATGTGCATGTATGTTCTGTGTGTATACGAAGATTACGTCACAAGAGCATTTCTTAACAATTTTATTGAAATTTTCATAAGTGGTTATAATGTATATAAGTAAAATAACTCAACAACATTTTTTTTAAACCAATACAAGCACCGAGTTGTTCTTAAATAGATATGTACACATCCATAATTGCATGTACAATCTCACTTTTTAAGAAATGTATTTTAAGAAATTAACGAAAAGTTTGGACAAATACCAATCTGGTTTTATATTTTCTGAAATATCTTAGTCACAATTGCATATGTACAATAAGTCAAGTATAACTATTGATATTTTAATTATTATGCAATCAGTTCTTCATTACAAGCACAATTTAGGTTATGTTCGGGTTTTCAAATTCTACATCGATACAGTTTCGCAGCCCATATTTAAATAAGCACTTATGCGGTAGTATGATCATATCCCAAATTGCTGATTTAAGTTCTCCTAATAATTTATGTACTTACACAATTGCCCCAAAAATGGCAGCAAATTTTTATCAGCTTTAGCGGCAGCACGTAACGCGAACATTTTTTACCAACTGACGGAGGTTTGTGTAAGTAGTCGCCTTTCGTCGTAAAATGAATACATAACGTTTACCATGGTCGCATTCACATTTGTCGATAGTGATTGCGGCATGAGACTATTCATCGATAGTCTGTTTCACAATCACTATTATGATTTTCTTTCTTTCGTTGTAGCAATAGATAGATAATGCTTAACCGTAGCATTCTTATTTCATTAATTGCTTATATATATGTTTTGATTATATATTTGTTTACTTTTTATACCATTGCGCTGACTATCGGGTTGCGATGAGAATTCTAGTGTTTTTTAATACCACACTCTCGAGGCGAATAACTACATAAATGAAAGATGGACTTTGTTTCTTATGTATATTTAAATATACATATTATTAATATATATATTTCTCATTTGTATTCCACCTTTTTTTGTGCATGGTTCCATTTCATTTCGTTTCACTCAGTGTAATTACGATAATTTTCGGTTCACCATTAGATTTAGGCATTCACTGCGAAAATTTAAACATACATACTTAACGAAGAAGTTAAAACTCTAAATGTTTGTTTATTTTTTTTATACATATTTACACTTTTCCTAAAACCCAATTGCAGAAATTTATTTCGCTGTTGGTGGAGGCAACTTTTTTTATTTTTGAGATTTACACACATACAAGTTGGAAAAAAAATAATAATAAATATAATTACTACGTTTAAGATCAGTCGTTTATATCAGATACTGGCAATATGCCTGCAGTATTTACTTTTCGACGCATTAAAAATATGACTTCATTATTCAAATGAAGCCTACATGCAGAACAAAAACTTGTGTATTTGTATGTACAGACCCATTTACAGACTACATGTTTGTATGTATTTATTACTTTAATTTCCTTTCCATCTCACACCGCTATGTGCGAAAAATACTGAGATTCGCATGTTGACAAATTGTGCTTTCTCGCTCTAACCAAGGCACTTTTCTATATCCATTAGAGGCATCGCTAATAAAAATAAGCAAAGATCCACGTGTTTGCGGATTTTGTGATATTAAATTCAATTCAAATAGGTTTGCCTAAAAGTGCATATAGACAATTGAGCTTCCAGCCCAATTTGAGATATTTATCTGGAAACTACTGTATGTGGCGAAATGCTGCAGCTGAAATATATATTAAAACAATTCAAGCAAAATAAAAAACATGTACATATGTACACATACAAGTTTATACATATGTAAGCCATTCGTGTTTGTATTTTTGAATCATTTAATTGATATTACTTCAATATATCATTACACTTTTCCAGTATCAGGTCGGTGGATGACAATTACCCCGATCAGCTAGCTTATTTATCCAAAGCAGTATTATTTTTGATGGCAATAACGCACTCTTCGCCGCAGGCTCCCAGCACAGTGCACAAAAGATCCTTGCCGGCATCGTAGTCGGCGCGCAAAGAAGCTCCTAATGCGCCCTCTGGAATCTTAAGATCCTCGCGCAAGCCTCCGCTGTCACTCATCAAGGTAAGGTAACTATCATCACTTATATCGGTGAGCTGAAAATCCTCGCGTTTTACGTGCGGCACATCCATGTTATGAGTGGAGGGACAAATATCCTCGTACTTTTTCTGTGTAAATATGTCGATGCCAACAAGATGGACTTTGGCGTGTCCATGCTTGCCTGTCTTCGAGGTAGACATATCCACGATCTTGCAAGGGCGTCCCTTAAGCATCACATATCCGTTCTTGCGCAGCGCCGAACATTGCATCGGGTAGGTTTTGGATGCACCCGACTCGCCGCCACCAAAATGCTCCCCTTCAGAATCCGACATTTTGACAAAATTTTCTTGTTAAAAACTTTACACGCGGCACGCTGTGAAGAAAAGGGAACTGAAAGAGTGGTCACACTATAGAGATGGAAAAATATCGAAACAACGCTGCTTTATTACAAATATCGATGTATAGGGGCGTCGCAACGAGATGCACTACTATTTTAACCACATTGTACAGCACTGAAAGGCGGTCAATGTGCCCATCATCGATACACTAACTAATCGATATATTAATGTATCCGACATTTTGAAAATGGTAGGGTTGTCTTTTATTAAGTTGGTTGTGTGTTTGTTTAGCATGTGTGTGTGTGCGTGAGTCGTTCGGGTGCCATAAAAAGTGTACATTAATTTGCAATAACCCAAGTATTGAGTGTTTCTTTCAATTTAAGAAGTCTGTCTTTGAAATTGTAAACATAGACTAAATATTTTGTGCATAAGGGCGCACACATCAACTCGCGTACACATACATAATTCATGTAAACTTGAAATCATTGTTCATTTGTGAAAATCAAAGCATCAAATAATTAGAAATAAGTACATTTCAAAGTTACCACTACATATATACGTTCTTTGTGTACGTATTTAAAGATGTTGCATATTGCAAATATTTGTAGTATGAACAAAATACGTCATCTACAAGGGTAAGTAATTTTCCTATATTGCTAGAAAAGAAAAAGAAAAGGATAGAAAAAAAAACAACTGCAGTTGCAAAGTGCGCATGTATGTACATATGAATGTACACATGAATACATATCGATATGTATGCATATGCATATCTGTAAATATCTATGTGTGTGTATGTACTCTGATGCGAAAGAATTCTGAATTCGTACGACTTTTAACTGTTTAGTGTTGCGATAAATAAAAATCTGTAAAACTCAGAGTATATTTGAAGAGTGTATAATTGTAATCAGCCCTTTTAACACGCACACACCCACAAACACAAAAACACACACACACCGCTCTTAATGTATGCTGGGCGTAGGCTTCGTCGCAGTAGACAAATCTCAGTCGTCATATGCACTATGCTGCAGTTGAAGGCCCATAAAGATCCTGTTGGCATGTAAAAAATGATTAATGCTGGTGGAATATATATGTATGCATGTATTTACGTATTAAAAACTATATTTTCGATCTTCGTTACCTATTTTTTGGACATATGAATATGTACATACATATGCAGATGGCATAAGTTGATTATAAAACTTCATCAGCCTACGCTCTAAATAGCAATGTCTATTTTCTGGTTGTTTAAATGATGTTTGTTTTGGTCTTTGTATATTTTGACGATAAATAGATTCCAACCAATTATTGTTACACTTACACATGTACATGCGTACAAGTACTTATAAGTAAATACATACATAAACACATAAATGTGTTTGTACAAACTCTACAGCTTGAAGTTTATCCGAATGCCGTGCTATCAGTAGTTATTTTTCATTTACATTCGTACAAGTTAACTGAAACGCCTTTTTCCTCCTGCACTCTGATGTAAATAAATATCAAAATAGTTTTCTTGACCATTAGCTGAACAAAAACATAAAGTAGTCATATCTTTATGCGGCAGATTTTAATTAGCAAATGTTCGGCTTTAGGTTGATAGCTGTTTTTTTATTATACGATACACTTGATACAATTATTTGTTACTGTGTACAGTTATACAGAAAATTTATGACTATATATACATTATCTCTTTCCTCTTTATTTTGTACTTTTATATTCAGCTGCAGATAAGACCATAATGTTGCAGCTCGTAACTGGAAGTGGAAGCTGATCCGAAACAAGTTGTAAATTAAACATATGTGTATCTGTAGGTCTCATGAATATGGATAGAACAGAATTCGCTATTTAAAAAGTTGCAACCAATGCGTCACATATCCATACATTAAAACATGCTGCAATTTGTTCTTTAATAAATACAAATATTTCAAGAAGACGTAATTTGGGTGCTAACTGGATTACGCTGGAGCATAATAACGAATTGTAAATCCTTCGCAAGGGATTACCATCTATTGTTCGCATCGCCATTTTGGCGATTAGCCTGTGACTGTGGAAATGAATATTCTACTTTGTTTATTATTAATAACAATTGTGGGAAATCCAACATCAAATTCTGCCTACGGTCAAATACAATACACATCCAAAAATCATAATGACAAGCTCCGTTCTGTATCGGCAAACGTGCCATCTGTACTGGCTCTTCGAGTTGACAGGATTGGACGCAATGAGGCAGCAGCCCCCAAGGTGAATTTAACCGAAACTGATTTGAATGGGCTGGCCAGAGATGTCTCTAGGAACTTCAGTAGCAGCATAATTACACATGTTGCCAAATTTGATACGACGCTCAATCACCTTCTTGTGGACACAATAACCGGACGAGTCTTTGTTGGCGGTGTGAATCGACTGTATCAGCTATCGCCAGACTTAGAGCTGCACGAAACGGTGAGGACGGGTCCACAAAATGATTCTGTAGAGTGCACCATACTTGACTGCCCGCTTAATGCCGTGCGAAAGCCCACGGATAACTTTAACAAGGTGCTGCTTATAGATCGTGCCACGTCACGGCTTATTGCGTGTGGCTCCTTATTCCAGGGTACGTGTACGGTCCGCAATCTTCAAAATGTGAGCATAGTTGAGCATGAGGTGCCGGACGCAGTTGTTGCCAATGATGCGAACTCCTCAACGGTGGCTTTTATTGCACCTGGACCTCCCCAACATCCAGTGACAAACGTAATGTATGTAGGTGTAACCTATACCAACAATTCACCATACCGAAGCGAGATACCGGCAGTTGCGTCTCGATCTCTGGAAAAGACTAAAATGTTTCAAATTGCCTCATCGGCTGTAACAACTGGCACTCGCACCTTTATCAATTCATACGCCCGCGAAACATATTTGGTTAACTATGTGTACGGGTTCAGCTCGGAGCGGTTTTCATACTTTCTCACCACCCAGTTGAAGCACAATCATCACTCGTCGCCCAAAGAGTATATCACTAAGCTGGTGAGGATTTGCCAAGAGGACTCCAACTATTATTCATACACTGAAATTCCGGTGGAGTGCATTAGTGACGCTCAGGGCGGTACTAAATTCAACTTGGTTCAGGCTGGATTCCTGGGCAAACCTAGCTCGGATTTAGCTCAAAGTTTGGGCATCTCGATTCAAGATGATGTCCTTTTTGCTGCCTTCTCAAAGGGTGAAAGCAACATTCCAACCAACAACTCGGCTCTTTGTATATATTCCTTAAAGTCAATTCGTCGCAAATTTATGCAGAATATTAAATTATGCTTCAATGGAATTGGATTGCGTGGCCTCGACTTTATCTCACCCAGCATGCCCTGTGTTTTAACGGTATGTATGCGTTAAATCTTTGCAAATGTATACGTATATTCAGATATTGGAATATAGATACAGTGTCTCGAAGCTTATTCGGATCAGTGTCAAAGCAAAAAAGTAATTGCCCGCCATAAACTAATCATTTATTATTTTTCAAAAATTCCAAAGACCGATGGTAGGTATATATATTACCCACCAAAATTAATATATGACCCCAATACACTGGGGTTTCCCCACCCACTAGGTATAGTTATGTAAAAAAGTACACTAATTTAAGGGAAAATTTTATTTGGAACAGTATAAATAAAATAATATATTTGCATTATAAAAACTTAAATAAGGATGTTAATACTTAGTATGATATCCTTTAGCCTTAACAACTTCCCTTAACCTATTATTCATGGAAAATACCATCTTCCTGGTAGCTTCTGGGCTGATTTTGCTCCACTCATCCCGCAGAGCATTTTTGAGGTCTTTGCTGGATATGCTGGGCTTCCGGATGTTATTTTCCAGCGGAGCCCACAAATTCTCAATGACATTTAAATCTGGAGACTGGGCAGGTGGAATTATCACGTGGGGACAGTTCCTGGTGAGCCAGGACTGTACTATCTTGGCCTTATGCTTGGGATCGTTGACCTGGTTGAACCGGAAAGTACGTCGGATTCCTACCTTCTCGGCACTTTGGAGTAAATTTTCCTTTAGCATGTTGAAGTACACATTCTTGTCCATTGTTGTTTCAAAAATCACAAAATTCCCGAATCCGGCTGACGAGATACATACCCAGCCATGTAACTTCCTCCACCATGCTTGACTGTTGCCTTTACGTGTTTGGGATTCAGCTCAGTATTGGACTGTCGCCACACCTAATTCCTTCCGTCTGAGTCAAAAATGGTGAATTTGGACTCATTTGCAAATATGACTGTGTTCCAGAACTCCAAATCATTGTCCAAGTGGGTTTTGGTGAACGTCATCCAAGTCCCTTTATTTTTCACGCTTATAAAGGGCTTCTTCCGTGGTACTCGGCCATTTAAGTCATGTTTGCGCAGAAATCTGCGCACAGTTTCCACACAGCACTTTTTCCCCATTTCATCCTGCACCTGTTGAGTCAGTTTTGGAGCCGATAGCTTGGGAGATCCCCTTATTTTCCTGATGATCCTTCGCTCTTCCTCTTCGGTGAAAATCTTGTTTGGTGCCATTCTGCCCTTGTTCTCAATCCGATTTGCGCCGAATGATGTTATACGCAGTTGAGTTGCTCAGACTGACCATTTCAGCTATTTGGCGATGTGAATATTCTTTTTGGAAGTGTTCCAGGATGAGTTTCCGTTGTGCAATGGTAGTCTGTTTGTCCATAGTCCTTTTTGGCTTATTGCACCCGAGATGCAGGAAAAAACTAAACAGACTACAAAGGATTGGTCTATTTATACCGAAAATACTCAACTTTAGGTAAAAAATCCGGGTTTTATGGCATCCAGGTGCCCACAATGTACCTGCTCCACATGAACTACGCCTGGAAGTAGGCAACATTTATTTATAATTCTTCCTAGCAGGTGGGGAAACCCAAGTTTATTGGGATCATATAATAATTTTGGTGGGTAATATATATACCTACCATCGGTCTTTGGAATTTTTGAAATATAATGAATGATTAGTTTATGGCAGGCAATTACTTTTTTTTCTTTGACACTGATCCGAATAAGCTTCGAGACACTGTATATTTTGTGTTTATATATGTAGAATATTTCTTTCCACATGCATAATTTAAAGATTCGTAATTCAAACTAACTGACCAAATCAACGGTATAGTTTAGAAAATAATGAATGATAATTTACTTTTTTGGTATTGAACAATAGAAAAGAAGTAATATGAATTATGCCATTGCAGAAACTACAAACAATTGGCGAAGACTTTTGCGGATTGGACGTTAATTCGCCGCTAGGAGGGGAGCAGCCAATCACAGCTGTTCCAGTGGCAATGTTTAATACGAGGCTTACGTCAGTGGCTGCGACTAGCACTAGCGGCTATACGGTGGTCTTTATTGGCACAGCCAACGGTTATATTAAGAAAGTAGTCGTTGAGTCTTCGACCGTTGCAAACGAATATGCAAGCCTGGCAGTGGATGTGGGCTCTCCCATAAAACAGGACATGCAGTTCGATAACCAGAACCTTTATGTTTACGCCATGTCCGAGCGCAAAGTGTCCAAAGTAAAGGTGTATGATTGCGCCGACTTTAAGACATGTGGCGAATGCCTGGGCGCCAAAGATCCATATTGTGGCTGGTGCTCACTGGAAAATAAGTGCAGCCCACGGTCGAACTGCCAAGATGACGCCAATGATCCATTATACTGGGTCAGCTACAAGACAGGAAAATGTACAACAATAACAAGTGTGGTGCCGCACCAATTGCAGCGTACTACCGCTCGCACCTTGGAGCTTATCATCGATCACTTACCGCAACTCAAAGAGAATTTAATATGTGCTTTCACCACCGAGGACAAGGCCTTATTTACCAATGCCACTAAAAAGCGTAACGGTGTTAACTGTACCACTCCACGTACGGATATGCTACCACAAATTGAGCAGGGCAAACATCATTTTACGGCGAAGCTGTCTGTACGTACAAGAAATGGTCCAGACCTTGTCTCTACGGACTTTACGTTCTTTGACTGCAGCACACACTCATCGTGTACACGTTGCGTATCGTCGGAGTTCCCCTGCGACTGGTGCGTCGAGGCTCACCGCTGTACGCACGATACGGCCGAGAACTGCCGTAATGATATACTAGTGACTGGCGTTAGCCGAATAGGTCCAAGCTATCGTTCGGGTCCTGGCTTCTGTCCAACCATTAACGCCACCGGAGATGGCAGTGAAGTGCTCGTCGCTGCCGGAACTAGCAAATCGATTAAGGTGAAGGTTCACATAATTGGACAGTTTATTGTGCAGACACGATTTGTTTGCCAGTTCAACATTGAAGGCCGCGTGACCAGCTTAAATGCTCAATTGCTTGGCGACACTATCTACTGTGACAGCATGGAATTTCAATACACATCGAGATCTCCGAATTTAACTGCAACTTTTGCGGTCATTTGGGGCGGCTCCAAACCTCTTGATAACCCGCATAATATTCACGGTAAGTCATTCTTTAATTAAATTTCTTATGCTTTAATCGATCAACACTATTAAGTATTGTTGTATATGTATCCTTCATTTGCAGTTGTTATTTATCGCTGTCGCGACATGGCTGACAGCTGTGGGATATGCTTAGCATTGGCTGAGAAATACAATTGTGGCTGGTGTTCATCTACAAACACATGTGAGGTGGTAGAACAGTGTAATAAGAATAATGAAGGCAAAACGGATTGGCTGAATCGTAGCGAAATTTGCCCAAATCCAGAAATTCACTCTTTTGGTCCGAAAACTGGGCCCTGGGAGGGTGGTACGAACATAACGATAAAGGGCATCAATCTTGGAAAAAACTATAACGACATCTACTCGGGCGTTCGAATCGCTGGCATTAATTGCATGCCCTTTCAACAGTTTTACATAGACACAAAACAAATTGTGTGCACAGTGGATAGCCCCGGTGAGCAAATGTACAGGAATGGGCGTATTGTGGTTCAGATAGGTGACTACCGTGGCGAATCAAAAGAAGATTATGAGTTTGTTGATCCGAAAATATCGAATTTTTATCCTCGGTTTGGACCTACCTCAGGTGGTACAAGAATACATATAATTGGCAAACATTTAAATGCCGGTTCACGTATCCTGGCATTTATAAATGATCATTTGCCTTGTAAAATCATTAGCACTGACTCATCACAAGCAATTTGTCGGACTTCGCCGTCTCCTGGTATTATTGAAGGTCGACTAAAAATGTCATTTGACAATGGACCCCGAGAATTTAACGATTACAATTTTAAATATGTACTCGACCCAACTGTTGAACAGGTCAGTTCCGGACCCAGTGCCCAGATTAAAGTGCCAAAGGGCATTCCGGCTGGCGGAATCCGAATTGCAGTTACTGGTACACAATTTACCAGCATACAAGCACCAAGCATTTATGTATTTTATAAAGGTCAAATGTATGTGAGTCAATGTCGAGTTCAGTCAGATTCAGAAATGGAATGCCCGTCTCCAATTATTGTAGCTGACAGCCAAATCTTAGACCCGGAGAACCCCACGTTGCTCGAATACGGCTTTCTAATGGATAATGTGCTAAGAGTGCAAAACTTATCAAAGACGCATAACAATCATTTCGAGCTTTACCCCAATCCTGAATATTTCACGTTTGAGGAACGAGTCAAATACTTTAAAAGCGAATATCTGACCATAAATGGCCGCAATCTTGATCGGGCTTGCAAGGAAAGTGACGTCGAAGTTAAGATTGGCAATGGTTACTGCAATATTACGTCTCTATCACGACAGCAATTAACATGTCGGCCACCCACTGAAGCGGCGGCTGCTAGTAACAGTCCCGGTGGGCCAGAGGTTATTGTGCGTATTGGATCATCGTTGCAATACCGTATTGGCATACTGAGCTATGAGTCTTCGAACTTAATCACGGATTGGGGAGATAACGCTGTATTTTTTGTAACAGCCGGCTGTGTAATTCTGTTGTTGTTCTTTGTTGCGTTGCTTGTGGCATATAGAAAGAAAACGTCGGAGTCTAACCGTGTACTTCGCAACATGCAGGAACAGATGGATATTTTAGAATTGCGTGTGGCTGCCGAATGTAAGGAAGCATTTGCCGAACTCCAAACGGAAATGACAGACTTAACGGGCGATCTAACTTCGGGTGGCATACCTTTCTTGGATTATCGATCGTATGCGATGAAAATACTGTTCCCAAATCATGAAGATCACTCCGTCTTGCAGTGGGAAAGACCAGAACTGTTGCGCAAAGAAAAAGGATTGCGCCTATTCGCTCAACTGATAATGAATAAAACGTTCCTTCTGCTTTTTATAAGAACGCTAGAGTCGAATCGTTATTTCTCTATGCGCGAACGCGTTAATGTTGCTTCATTAATAATGGTCACATTGCAATCTAAACTAGAATATTGTACGGATATTTTGAAAACACTATTGGGTGATCTTATTGAGAAATGCATTGAAGGCAAGAGTCACCCAAAACTATTACTTCGTCGCACCGAAAGTGTTGCAGAAAAAATGTTGAGCGCATGGTTTACGTTTCTCCTGTATAAATTTCTGAAAGAGTGTGCCGGAGAGCCTCTATATATGCTATTTCGGGCGGTTAAGGGCCAAGTGGATAAGGGTCCTGTGGACGCGTGCACCCACGAGGCACGCTACTCTCTAAGTGAAGAGAAACTAATTCGGCAATCCATCGATTTTCGACCAATGACTGTGAATGCCAGCATCACACAGCAGCCAATATTTTGCAACAATTTGGACATGTTGCCATCGCACACTGAAAACGTGTCAGTTAAAGTGCTCGACTGCGACACAATTGGTCAAGTTAAAGAAAAATGCTTAGAAACAATATATAGAAATATACCATCCAGCCAAAGACCACGCAAAGATGATTTGGATCTGGGTATGTAACCAGTAATTAGTTGCAATATATTTGTACAAACTACTATATATAAATACTTTAATTAGAATGGCGAACTGGAGCAACAGGGCGTGTTATCCTGTATGATGAAGACGCTACTTCGAAAACGGAGAACGAGTGGAAAAAACTAAATACATTGCAACACTACAACGTGCCAGATGGAGCTGGTCTGAGTTTAGTACCAAAGCAAAGTTCCATTTATAATTTTAGTATATTATCGGATAAAAACGAGAAATCTCACAAGTAAGTAAAAACAAGAAAGGGCAGTCATCTTCAGGATGCCGATGTTTAAGTATTTTTTCAGACGTGTGTAAGATGAGCGAAATAAAAATAAATAAAAGATATAAAAGCGCTCCACGTATCGTGTCAAAGTTAAAACATGTTCTGAAAGGATATGCAAACTGTATGCTGCTTCTTTGTTGAATAGTTTGAATTGTGGCAAATTAATTTTGCATTTCTGCCGTTTAGGTATGAAACTCTAAATATATCGAAGTACACCTCCTCCTCACCGACATTCAGCCGCGCCGGCAGCCCTTTGAACAACGAGCATGATAACGGATTGAAATATTGGCATTTGGTCAAACACCATGATAGTGATGTCCAAAAGGAAGGAGAACGTGTTAATAAATTGGTCTCCGAAATATACTTAACAAGACTCCTGGCGACTAAGGGTACTTTGCAGAAATTTGTAGATGACCTTTTTGAGACTATATTTAGTACCGCTCATCGTGGCTCTGCCTTGCCCTTGGCAATTAAATATATGTTTGACTTTTTGGATGACCAAGCCCTATTGCATGGAATTACAGATCCTGAAGTCGTGCACACTTGGAAAAGCAACAGCTTGCCTTTGCGGTATGTATACACTTGCACTCATCACGAATGTCTTTAGCAATCAGTCTTAATACATTTGTTTCCATTCTATTTTACAGTTTTTGGGTCAATTTAATAAAAAATCCAAATTTTGTATTTGATATACATAAATCGAATATTGTGGACTCCTGCCTGTCAGTTGTAGCTCAAACATTTATGGATTCTTGCTCAACTTCGGACCATCGTTTGGGTAGGTTCTTATTGCTGGCTAGGTTTCCTGTTTGACACCATGCTTTAAACGTTACCTTTCCTAATACTAATGAGATGGCTTTTCTCCAGGCAAAGATTCGCCAAGCTCAAAGCTATTATATGCTAAAGATATACCCGAGTATCGCAAATGGGTTGACCGATATTACAGGGATATTCGGGATATGTCCTCAATTTCCGATCAGGACATGAATGCTATGCTGGCTGAAGAATCAAGGGTAAGTAATGAGTGTATGAAATAGAGAAATGTGAGCTTGGCGGCGGATTCTGGTGGAATATGGTTTATTATTTATTTAATAATTTCAGCTTCACACCACGGAGTTCAATACAAATTGTGCATTACATGAACTCTACACTTACGCTGTTAAGTATAATGAACAATTAACGGTAACGCTGGAGGAGGATGAATTTTCACAAAAACAACGACTTGCTTTCAAATTAGAGCAGGTTCATAACATCATGTCAGCTGAATAAATCACAATACTCAAAAGGATAGAAATCATGATTTATGACTAAGGGAAAGAACGGTATCAAAGTTTTGTGTGTTACCCAATTACGATTAAACAGGAAAGACAATTCTTTATATACATTTACTCGTACATAAAAAAAATACCACCTATGCAAATATATAAATGTACGTGTGTGTAAGTTCCATGACTATAGTGTCTGAATATTCTGCTTCGTACTTTATTTGTTCCAATTTCATCTAAATAATATAATATGTATGTGATGCAGCCATAAACATTTACAGTTGCAAAGTAGTACTGCCATAAAAACATCAACGTTTCACATTCATAAACTTACACTAACAGCATTCCATTGAACACTACATGGAAATTATTCAAAATTTTGGTTTTTTTCTGTCATATGTGTAATTTGCTCATTGATATAGTATATGTATATGTATGTATGTTTATTGTACTATACTGCATGTCAGTAAAATATTATCTAAGAATCGATATTCAATATATAATATAATCCAAACGCAAGCGCAAAAATCGACTGATTTTAATATACATGAAAACTAATTAATATTTTAGTTTGAAAAGTGTATGTATCTATGTAATATGTAATTTATAAATATGAATCTGCATCAAAATTGATAAAGATTACAACTACAATGTCATGTGTAGTAAAACAGACGAAATTTTGTATTACATAAATTCTTCTATCAATGAATACTATGTTACCTGGTAACCCTGCGGAAACTAAACGTAGCAATACTAACCTAATCTTACCGTAAGGTCACTCGGGGCAAAACGGTTTTGCAGTAAATTGTATGGCATCCGCTACATTTGTATTACAAAAGAAAAACATCATTTTAATCGATTGTCAGCAGATTCTTCGTAGATAGATTTATACATAAATATAACAGCACTTGATGGAATATGAACACTGTTATATTGTTTCATTTATTAATTATACATTATACATATATGTGCATTATTGTTATAAGTATGTAATTACATTTATTAATGTCTGTGTGTAATTATGATTATTTTTTATCAACGTGTGTATTTCATAACATTTGTATGTAAATTATTTATTTTTACTTCAAGAAATAATAGGATACTTTTAGACAGCTATTGCTTACAATAAATTTTTTTGAATTTAATTTGGCTTTGGAGTTTATTTTGTTCATTTATAGTTTCAATGTTAAAATTATATAAATTTGTTCATCTGTAGCTAATACTGTTCCCAACATTAAACATCAGCTTTCAGCTTGCTAAACAAGCCAAAGTGATTGATGATCCATATATAAGAAGCAACGGCTACATACTTACTGTGTATGTATGTGTGTATTCTGAGAATGCGTAATTTTTCCTTCCATTATACAACGAGCGGGATCTGGCTTAATTAAGCCCTACACTTTATGGGTGTTCATATAATTATGTGTGTGTTCTTTTTTAAATTAAAATAATGGTTCATCTGGTCAATTTGATAACTATACAACATATACATGATATGTATGTATAAAGGCATAAATATGTATGTATTTCATATTTATAACAAAATTGTAGAAAGTAAATGTCTTAAATGTATGTTTGATCAGTAAGAATTACTGATCCACAATAGGTTTATGCATGTAGACCGACGTGTAGAATTTTGATTGTAAAGGGTATCCTAATCATTGTATTAGTTTTTATTCTGTCTTGTATTGCCCTTTTTCACTGCACTTTATCCCAATAATTTTACGCAAGAAATAATATCGACCAAGGTGTCTATCCTCCGAATGATAACAGAATCACGATTTCACAATGGACATCTCCAGCAATCTAACGGGGTGAAGAAAATAATAACAGCTGTTGCTTGCAGTAATTATGTCTAATTTAATGATTAAATTTAACTTAATTTTTGTTTTTTCTTATAATTACCATTTGGGTATTAAACGTGCATACTCCATCAGAATATGCATAGAGTCTTAAGTAAGCTACACCTACGTATAGTATGTATGTACTATTAAACCACCGATACAGGACCTGCACACACAAGTTACATCAATATCCGACTAACGGTACATAAATACGGGACGTGTAAGGTACACACTATTTTCTCATCTTTTTATTTTGGCTTATAATACATTTTATTTTCAATGCTTAGAACATATATACAAAGACAAATTTACATTATAAATAGTTATTTAAATTAAGATTTTATTACTGTACGGAGGGTACACTTTGTTTTGTCGTGAATCGTCGTGTAACGCACTGAAGGAACCATCCCCGACACCATTGAGTTATACGTCTTAATTCTTGATCGATTATGTATAGTATTACATGTCTTATCGACTGACCGTCCGTCTGTTTGCTTTGCCAACTTCGGCTATTCGAAAATATAAGTTCATGTTTTTAGTTTTGGAAAATATTTTGGTTTTCATGTTTTAGTTTTCCAGTTGTCAAATAATTACTTATACTTATAGGTAAATATATATGTGTACATATATACATAATATATTTATACATTTTTGTGGTTGTGCGTAAAAATATAACGATAGTCCATAAAATGTTGTACATTAATGTCTAAGTACTCTAGCAATCGAATACTAAAAGTGGAAATTAAGAATAACAGATTAAATTACCACTGTCATCTAGGTGTGCACAATCATAAAAGCATTACAACAAAAATTATAAATAAAACTGCTAAAATAACTTGTGTAAACAATAAATGCATAAATATTATAAAGCTTCCGCTATTATTAACATATCTGTTAGACATTGTACCATAAAAAAGCATTTATTTGAAAAGTACTTCTATAAATATACATTTAGTTTACGAAACGAATTATTTTTATTTGGATTTTATATACCTAAAGTGAAGTTTTCTAGCTACATATGTATGTATTGAACAAATAATAAATGCACACCATTTTGTAAGGTAAAATTCAACGTAAAATTAATTATAACGATTTGTATGTTCTAATGCGAATATCCGAAAGAATTAAGTATGTTAAGTATATACATGTGTATTTATACTTAATTCATTCGGATTTATCACCACATTAATATACAAAATGTAATTGAGCTAAGGCGACTGAGTCATTCTCAAACCTATGTAACACGTATCAGAATATGATTATTGTATTTGCATCTATGTGTGTGTGTGTGCGTGTAAAGTATTTTAAAATATACGAATAAAATTTGTGAGAAACTGTCAATCCATGTCTTACAATGACGCTTTTTCATTTATTATGTTTCCCTCAAAGATCAACGTGATCAACGTTTCATATTGGTGACTTCAGTTGTTTCTATTTGCTCGGGGCGAACGTGGGATTGGCCGTCATTTCCGCCAAATAATTTTTATGAATGGCATTTTCAACTTTTGATGCAGAATTTATATTTATAAAAAGGGCTTCATAATGTTGAAGGAATTTCGGAAATACACGCTCTTCAAAGTTTGCAACAATTTCGTGTCACTCAAAATAACAGGCGAACTGAAATGTTCAGTTGAACGATTTACCTGGAGAATAAACTCAGTTACACGCGATTTATTTATGTAATAATAATAATAATAATATATTATATATTTAGTAATAATATCGTAAATAAATATATGTTTTATTATTATTAGATATATATTTACATATTTAATTGCCTCATGCAGCTATTGATTGATTGATTGATTGAGTGATTGACTGTTTCATTTCGCGCGCAAGTTCATTTCATATATGTCAAATAATATACAGAGGCACAAAGCTTATTCTGATCAGAGTCAAAGAAAAAAGTAATTGCCTGCCATAAACTAATCATTCATTATTTTTCAAAAATTCCAAAGACCGATGGTAGGTACAGATATTAACCACCAAAATTAATATATGACCCCAATACACTGGGTTTTCCCCACCTGCTAGCTATAATTATAAATAAATGTTGCCTACTTCCAGGCGTAGTTTTCATTTGGAGCAGGTACATTCTGGACACCTGGGTGCCATAAAACCCGGATATTTTACCTAAAGTTGAGTATTTTCGGTATAAATATACCAATCCTTCGTAGTCAGTTGAATTTTATCCTGCATCTCGGGTGCAATAAGCCAAAAAGGACTATGGACAAACAGACTATCATTGCACAACGGAAACTCATCCTGGAACACTTCCAAAAAGGATATTCACACCGCCAAATGGCTGAAATGGTCAGTCTGAGCAACTCAACTGTGTATAACATCATTCGGCGCTTCGTCGACGCAAATCGGATTGAGCAATTACTTTTGTTCTATGACATTGGTTGAAATGAAGTGTGAGCCACTGTATATAAGTTAAGAATAACCACCCCGTACCCCGCGCTCAGCGGCACTTTCCCCTACACTCCCAAATATACTAATGCGACATAAGTCAAGGCGACAAACCCAGCGATCAGACAATTATTGGCGAAGATATGGCAGATTGAATGTGAATTGGTAGAAAAATAAATAAATTGAAAGCGTCATTTCCGCCAAATATTTTTTATAAAGGACATTTTCAACTTTTGATGCAGAATTTATATTTATAAAAAGGGCTTCATAATGTTGAAGGAATTTCACCTTAAGTCTTTAATAATTTTACCAGTACTCGGTAGGGTTTATTTGCACCGCATGGATCCCAATCTATCTAGCTATCTTGCTAAACCAGACCCTCAAACGTAAAACAAAATTAAGTATAATTGGGTGCTGCAAGTATTTAATTATACTTGTCGTGTTTGTGTCCATATATGAATTTATTATTTACTTTGTTGACATTATCAGACTAATACTAAAATGTTACATCGACTTGTTCTACATGTAAATTCGAACCATAATTTAAATACAATTGGTACATAAATATCGATTTTATAATTAGCTTTATTCAAATTAAGTCTTATTCTAGGGAGGTTTTTCCGGATCAATGGTTGGTATGGTTATTATTGTTGGAATTGGAATTCAAGTTTCGTTGCAATTCTTTTCGATTTTATTTGTATTTTGAAGACATTCCATCTCTGGAGAAGAATGATCTATTATGTGGCTTAACATTATGTAAGAGTATAAGAGTTATGACCGGGAAATAGGCTTAAGTTTCAAAGCTCCACACAGTTTAAATATTTGGGTAAAGCCCCCGCCATACATTTTGTAATTTGAATACAAGTAGCCCAAGTAAATTGAATTGATACAATTTTCCGGAAAAAAACTATCCTCATGCCATTTAATATGTTGTCATATTTCTATTTAGAAAATATTTCGATTAGTGGGTGGGATTCATGACCCGAAACTACTTAAGCTATTTTGACCAACCTAAAAATTATTATAATTTAAAAGCCTCTCGTCTATTGTAAGTTTACGTAACAAAAATTAGGTGAATTAATAACAAGCTTATCTGATAAAAATGGAATCCGCATAATTTCGAAGTTATTAAATTTAAAACCTATCTACATAGTAGAGGTTGTCCAAAAGGATACTACCCTTTCAATGAGTAAAATAAATAAATAAATGCTAATCAATAAATTATTTAGAATGTAATTTAAGTTAAAATTATGAGAAACTATCATTAAATAAGTTTAAGCAAACGCCTTGTTGCTTGTTTGGAAAGAAATTTATGAATGACGAGAATATAATTTCAGTAGGCTATCCACATCTTAGAGATGTGAATGGAAAGAGTCAATCCATGTAATACTTAAGAAGTACAAGGATCAAACAAGAAAAAGTTACTGTGCGTTCATTTTTACATATACAATAGTATAATTTATGATAGATGATATAATGCTCTAACTCGATCTACATACATATATTTCTATGCATGCAAACAAACTAATGATGTCTTGCTTTATCCTCGAATTATTGTTTTCGGCCTTATTGTTGGGCTACTGAGTTAAAAAATAGGATGGCAATGGGATAACGAATGAAACGTTTGCGGAAATACTTGACATTGACTGTTAGAATGACAAGTCGAGCCCGAACCGATATACTTTGGGGGTGGAGATGTTACAGTTGATGACGTGGCATGTGGCGTTAGATTCTGCCCTACGTACGTCACTGGCAAGTTCAAGTATAGAGGTGAGCTTTGCGCTACATGTGGTATAACAATTGGTGGGTTATCCATAGAGGGTTTACTGGCAACTGTATGCGCTTGTTGTCCTTCCACAACATGGGCTACAGCGACAGCAGCCACCGCTGCCGCTTTTGAAAGCAGATCTGTTGGCAAATTAAAGATTGAGGATCACTGAAGTCGCGGCCAATAATTGCTGCCTGCCAAATCCGAAACATTTTGAGTTGCTATTTGTACAGGTACCGAAACGCCAGCAGATATTACGCCTGCAAAATAACATTCTCGTTAGTTAATTACCGTAAATGGAGATAGATGCACACATACCTGTGTTGGCTGCGCCTACTACAGAGGCGTTCCCATAGACCCCGTGTTGTGGCGGCTGCTGGTGAGCCGCTGCTGGGTTGCAAGCTGTATTTCGAGGGTGGGCAGCATAGGGAGATCCCAAGGACAGCGGATCATGAAACATGTATGGATAACTGTCCCTCTGTTGTAAACATGTCGGCGTCATTGAACTCAATGATTGTGTCATCGAGCTGCTCAACAATTAAAACAATTAAAAACAAACACAAACATCATTAGTAGGTTAAACTGTAATTAATTTACGAAAGATAATAGAGAAGTCCTATTGCTAAAGTATTCATTTTTTGAAGACTTACTTGTAGTTCTCAGCCATGGTGGCGATAGGTTGCGGGATTGATGAGTACATTGTATTGAAACCAGTATTTAAGGGTAAACGGGGCGCTGCAGCTTGCAAAGGTGGGCTATCGGAATGAGGAAGTACATTGTTCGCATCACCGCCAAGTATCTATGAATATTTGATTTTGTCAGGCAATGTTTTGTTTGGAGCATTTTGGAGCATTCTTACTGTCGGACCATTGGAGGCCTCGTTTGGGTTGTTGTTGCCTGCATGTACTGTTGATGCTCCCTCTGAGCCAGCTGATGTACCAATTCCGGGCGTCGAATTGTTAGCCGTTGTAGCATTTGTAGGGACACTGCTTCCGGAGGGATTGTTTGTGCTTGTACGTCCGCTGGTTCCCCCAACATTGTCGACTGAGCGTCTTTGGGTGCGCAACTTTTCTTCTCGACGCCATTTAGCCCGACGATTTGAGAACCAAACCTAATTAGAAGGTTGTTAATACTCATATACAAATATACACATAAATGTACATAGGTTATTTAATCAACACAAAATGAAAGCACTTGTAATAGCAAATGTAAACACCAAAGCTGTTGCTATCCCAGCTTCACATGAACGGAACCACATTAATAAATGCTGAAGAGCCGAATCTGTTCCACTATGCTTGGAATTATCGTCAACATCGTAAATCAATGAAAAAAAAAAATACACAAGTAAAATCTACCGCCTGCTTAATACTCTGTTTGCAGTATATAACATGGATAGTCGCTCCTTAATTACGAGATTGGTGACTAAAAGAAACTTGACTTCTGCTTTTAAACTGCGTTAGATATAGATTTGCGGACTGTTTCATTTTTAGTGGGCGTTGATATACTGAAGACGACGGACTGGACCACAAAAGCAGTATGCTCGTTTTCCGTAAGCGAACAGAATTCAAAAGAATATTCAGCCTCATCATGTAATGAAGCTTAAGCCTCAGCGCTGCAGTTGAGGGCCGCGTTGGCTTGGACTGCGACTACTTATTTATGTTCTGGTGACAAAGGGGTGAATGAGGATTACAATATTTGTTGTGCCTTCATATTTTCATCATGACATTTATTACTTTGCGTTATTGTAGCCGAGACCACTCATCAGTTGGCGCGCTTGACAGAGCTCTTCAACAAATTTGCTTCCCCAGCGCGACGGCTCAATGTGAAAATCGCAAGTAGTTTCAAGTGTTTTTACAGTCAAATTGTTTTTATTCACTTATACAAATAATCATAAGCTGAACGAACCAAGCATAAAAAAGAAGCATGAGTAGCAAATAGTAACAGAGGGGTGCATTTTGGGGGTTGACATTGACTTGCGACTCTGACTTGCGTGGCTAAAAGCCATGGCAATCACTTCAAACAATCGGTTACAAAATTCATCACCCCCGTTGATGCGGCCCGAGTTTAGAGGGATAGAAGAATTCCAAATAATTATGACCCTTAGTGAACGGCTTGTACAATGCATTTCCCTGGATGTCTCGAATGCAACTTATCAATACTTTAAAACAAATAAAAATTTAAGAAAACGAATAATTAAAAAAATAAATAAAATTAAAAAGAATTAAACAAAACTGAAAGACAAACCTGAATACGTGCCTCTGGCAAACCAATTTTTTCTGCTAGCCTCTCCCGTGCAAAAACATCAGGGTAATGCGTCCGTTCGAATTCTATAGTAAATATCAAATTTTACAGATTACAAATATTTCAAAAATTAGTATTGTAATGTGGAGCAAAATATATATTTAGGAAGATCCACCTTTTTCCAGGCTGTCAATTTGTTCGTTTGTAAATGAGGTTCGATTTCGCTGCAGTTTACGCTTCAGTCGTAGACGCATCTGTGAATCTTCGTCGCCCGAAGAATTGTGATCGGAATTACCGTCTGATGTACTCTCATGTGAATTGGGATGAGAAAGATCCCCTGGATAAAGATCTACAATTTGAAATACATACATAACATATTAAATTCGGATGATTATTATTATATATAATATTTATTATTATTGTAATTATACATAATGGGTTAAAATTGTGTAACAAAGCAACATTGATCAGGATCAACAGCGTTTATTTTGCCAAATTGGACTATCCATCTGTCTTGTTGTCTATCCTTTCGTTCAGATTACGCGAATCATTTAATCTTTGTACATTTAGTTAATTTGCAGAGCAGTGGCATTTGTAAACTCATTTTACTGATTGCTTTTCCTTATCTTTGCGCAACATTTGCCTCGCACGCACAAATACCTATTTATATGTATTTGTATGCTTTCCCAGCCACATAGAAGGATATTTGGGTGCGTATGTGGTTGAAGCGGTAATGGGATGGGATGGCATGCTGCCTTATAAGGCAATGGGACATATGTCAGCCTTATTTATTGATCGAAGAATAAACAAAAACAATTGAATGAAGCAAAGCCTTCAGAATTGCGCTTCTCAATTAGATTTAATGGCAAATAACAAATGACCAACAAATTAACTATTTGTTTGTCCTGATGTTTGATCATCTGTGACAAAATGTTTTCAATGTCTCGAGTACGATTTGGGGTGGTTTTTTCTTTTGCTCTATTGATTTGGGTATGCTGTTCTTCAGTGGTAACTACACTGGAATTAGAAATAATTTCCAAATTGTATCGAAATAATTTTGGCCTCTTGTGATTTGGCAACAGCCGGTTTCTATAAGATAAGTTCATTTAGTTTCGACATGCAGATAAATCATATCCAAACCCCAAAGATTTCGACTTGTTCAAATTAAAATCAGAGAAACCGTATCGCATTGAATATCGTTAACCCCTAAACATCCATAAACTCTGTACCGTACAAAGTGTAATACATTTTGCCGTATCTAATGCTTTAAAATTAATATATGTATAAATAACATAAACTTAATATATCTTAAACATATTATATATGTTAATGTTAATTAATATCCCGAAAATGAGAAACCAATATTCTTTTTTCTTAAATGAATACTTAAATATTTTGTAAATTGACATTTTTAACTATTAATATATGCATAAACATAAGGGAAAAATAAAATGATTTAGCCGACACAAATTGTATTCCTGTTGTGCATTAAATAAAAATGCGAGCAACGGGAGTTTAAAGTTGAAAATGGTCTACATTTTACCTCGTTTTTGAACTTCATCACGGGTTATCTGCCCAGCTAAATTCGTGGGTACCGCCGTGGGCGTAGGTGGAAGTGCCAAGTGTGCCGTCGTCGTATTTCCTGGATACCAGGCCCAGCCGCCAGTTTGTCCATTGAACATTCGAAGCTTCTCATAAACAGACTCGTTTTGCTGCTGCGCCTGCTGCTCCTTTTGTGACGCTAAATTGCGTAGCACCCGATTAATAGATGAAACCTGCAATTAAAGCCCAAGTACAAAGGCGTACATTTGCACATATTGTAAATACAAGTATACGAGTATAGGGTAGTGTTAGTACTAGACATGCTATGGAAATGTTTGCCATCATGTTTACTTCTCATTTTTACCCTAAATACTAATGCAATGCAAGCTGCTGCCATTGGCTATGGAGTAACAACCAATCACGCGCTGTTGTTCAAGAGCAGGATGGCAATACAACACTGTTGGGTTTTTCATATAGCGTACGCAGTGTACCACACATACATACACATACACTCGCACTCACACTCGCTTAAAACACTTACAAATAAGTCTGATGATTTTACATGCATACAACTGTCGACCTGAGAAAAATATGTGACTGTTTGTATGTACATATATATATATATATGTGCATAAATACAAACATGCACATAATTCAGTTTTTGTTTTATTAAACTGGCATTTTACAAAAGTGTGGGTTAACCTAACTTCAGATAACTTAGTACATACATAAATTAGTACGTTTGACATTACAGAATGAATTTTATTATTTTAATTACCAATTTAAACTTTCTGAAAATAAATACTACCTAGAAATCGATTTTCAGTAGTTACACTAATTATTGTGGAGGGTTGGACTTTGGAAATATTGAAATTGCAAACCCAATATTTTAGTTAATTGAAACTCGAATAAAAGGCAAGCGTACTTTTTTCTAACTGGTTTGAATGTACATTAAAATGTATGCATTTAAAAACATATGCTGTATAACTGGCTAAGTGGGTTGCGGTGACCCCACACATGTACCTAAATTACAGATTTTTGTTAAAAACCTTTGATGTCTTTTGAAGTCTTTATGTTTAAATACAAAACAGCCCGTAATTCATTGTAATCGCAACACTGCATCCAACATCAATGAGGGAGACCGAGCCGAGCATCCAATGCAAAGAAATGTCAAACCCAATGCGCCAGACACGTGCCAACACTTAAAGTCCAAAGTGCCGTTTCCATGTTCTTGTTAATGGGTGCAAACAGAGTAAAAGAACATTTTCATACCACAATCTTATCGTATAGCAAAACCCACACACACACCATACTAGCTTACTTATATATATTTATGTACTTATTTGCTTGTCCTTATGCACATCAGTATACTGATCATTTTCATAAAATGTACTCAATAAAAATGAATAAATAATAAAAGAGTTATTATGAGAAAAAAATATTTATATACATTTGAATATTTCCAATCGCATTTCGTGATTAAGTATAAATAAATGATTGTTTTAAATTATAACACTTCAAGAAAGGAATAAAGAACTTCTTGAACTCCATGCACCCAGGTCCAGTTTTCATCCAAGCCGGGAGTCACCTTCTGGCATTCTCATACCACTTGTTCACATTCGTGTACTTGCTGTTGCGACCAAGGCAATGTCGGAAATACTTAGTGAATCACCAGCAGCATAGGTCTGACCCTCCAAAAAGTTGTTGAGGTGCTCGTAGGCAGTCTCGATCTTTTTGAAGGCCTCGGGATCGGCGGGCACCTTTGCCGAATACTTGGGAGAAGCTCTGGTACAGGGTGCCCATGTCGAAGTAGAGTCGCTGGTTGATGACGGCTCGCTTCTTGGGGAACTTGGGGTAAAGAGAGTCGGTCTTGGCGTACTTCTCCACGAGATAGACGAGGATGCCACGCGACATGGTGAACGGAGCAGCAGGGCACGGAGCCGGGCAAACAGTAGAAGTCAGCCATTTTATTTTTATATTGTAGTACCAAGTATCAAGCAACAGTGATGATATTTATTTTATCGATTAGCTACCTTAGTTTCTCGAATATCGATACATTTCGATTTCCCATGCCGCAATTTTAGAAGCATTGGCTTCTTATTGATATATAATGTGCGTTGACACATTATTGATAAACTAAACAATTTTATTCAAGATCTCATAGAAAATACCCAAATTATTTTTTAAAAAAAATATTCACATTTTGATCTCAATACGATCAGCAGGCGCAATCTCTTTCTGTATGCATCAAATTGTGTGAGAATACGACTGGGAAATGATCGCCGCGAACGTAAATATGTTTGTGTGTATTCTACAGCGAGCGTAAATATGTTTGTGTGTATTCTACAGCGCCCCGTTTTGTTCGATTACCTGTACGCACGTTTGTATGAATGTATGCGTGCATATGGAAACGTTTGTCGCTAGCCGGCGATCTCAATCTAGGCTTTTGGATAAAAACATGCGCTGCCTCGCCTTTTTTAAACTTTGTATATTGTATTAATATATTAGTTTTGTGCAACTTGCATCATGCTGTCTGTCTGTCCGTCACAGAGACAGAGATAGAGACTTGAAACTGTGCCCGCGTCAGACAAAGTGTACAAATTACAGTGCTACTCCCACTAATGGGCAAGGAAATCAATAAGATCGATAATTGCAAATCGGTAATGCCACATATCTCCCACAGTTTAAAGGCTACACTTCTCAAATTTGGTTGGTAGGTTGTTGGCGATGTCCTTCAAGGATCGATGACAAATTTGTAAGGCCACGCTCATACCTGCGCCCATAATCGCCAATTGCGGTATTTCGGAAAATGTAAAAAGAAAGAGTGACCAACCTTGAAATGTAACATGCTGGTAACCTCCTCCAAAGATCGACACATAAATTTTAAGTCTACGCCCTCACCCACCGCCCCCAGGAACTGAGGCTGTAGAATTCTGAAATGCGCATATCTTCCACAATTTATAAGCTAGAATCAATAAATTTGGAAAGTTATTGGTAACTCCCCAAAGGGATCGATACAAAATTGGGGGGCCGCGCCCAACCCGGCTCCCTAAACCGATACACCTGTTAGTATAAATCGATAAGACCATATATGTCACACACTTTGAAAGCTGGAGTCACCGAATTTTAAAAGGTATATTGCTAGTAACACCAAAAATGTCTACTATAGCGTTCGACTAAATGTTTTTTTTGTACTTTATGGTTACCGTTGCTGATATGCTCAATTGTTTCAGGCTTAAGTAGAGTTGCCAACCGCCAAATATCCATTGCGGAACTAGGATTAGGTGAACTACATACATATATCATTTGTTTACCTGATCGAACAATGAAAATACCTTTTTTCCATTAGAAGAAGTAGATGAAACTATAGCCAAATATTAATCCACTTTAAAGCGATGCGTCGGCATTGTTTTTAAATTACTTAATCCATTGTGCATGTCGGTTCAACGTTTGTTGCTCTGCGTTTGGTTCTACTTTGCAAAAATCTTGATAGCAGACTGAGGCCTTGAACCCGGTTTTCTTTCTCTCTTTTGTATGTTTAGAACATCAACCCTCCATTCATCAAATTTGTAGTATTCGGATTAGTGTGCTTATAAAAATAAATCTGTACAGAAACTATGCTTAATGCTTTACCTAATCATAAGTATTTGCAAACCGCGTGCCTCAAAATATGTATAAATTGTTATATTAAAAAACACTTACGCTTGGAATATTATCACTATTGCATACTTGCTCCGAAAGTAGTCGATCCCGAATTTCCCATGCAAATATGCTGGGACATTCCCTTTTGTAATCCGCTATTTTTTGTACGACAGGCGTTGTAGCTACTCGTGGCTTTGAACCACCTATCGCTCGGGGTTTTATAGATCCAGTTTCGTAATATCTACAAATGGGAAAATCAGTTAATTTTGACAAATTGACAAACGCGCTATATTTCAAAATCACATTAAAATACTGATTAATATATATTTTCAAGTAAGTTTCTTACAATAATAAAAGATAACAAATCTATATAATACGACAATTTTCATATGTTACGAATGTCAACAATATTATTATTTTCAGATAATTTCATTCCTCTCCTCTTCGCAATCTCCAATTGTAACTGAAGAATTTATATTTTCTTAGCGAAAGACCTTGCTTTAATTTATATGTGTATTTTCATTATTTGGCGTTATTGGTTGGAACATGGCCGGCGGTTATTTGTTTCTCCCTCACATTTTTAGAAATCTTTCCGTTTTAAATGTAATGTCATAGAAGTTATAAATAAAAAGACGTTATTGGAATTAAAAGTAACTTCTTTCTTTCGCTCACATAAAACTCTTCTTCGAGATCCAAGATAGCTTTCGAAATGCTTATAGGTATGATTGTCTCACCTGCCCAAGATTTTGCTAACGCAGCCGTTAGAAACTTGAAGTATTCGAGAAATATCACATGGACGTGCGCCGGAGTGAGCCAACTCAACAATTTTTTGGCGGGTTGAATCAGGGAGGGGTCTGCCGTTAACATACACGCCACCTAACTGATTAATTCCACTGTGTCCAGCCGTCGAGCATCCGAATAGCGCACTTTGGCCCATTCCCACTGATGAGTGGGGATGTCCATGCATGATGTGTTCCGTTGTTAGCATCATGATTCCCAATTGTCGTGTGTCTAGTTTCTTTGTGTATTAATATTGGAGATGAGAAAAGTTTTTAAATGTTTTCCTGTTCTATTTGCTTTGTTATTATTGCATTAGCTAATATTTTCGATACACTTCGATAATTAAATTGAAGAAAGCACTGTCAACGTCGTATCCTTATGCATTAAGCTTTAATGTTCATTTCGATGTTGGATTTTGTACTTGTAAATATTTATGTATTTGTATGTTCCACTTTATTAATAAACTAGAGATTACACTACGTTACAGTTCCGAGTTGGGAGGCATCATCGGATTTCGGCGGGCTTGTTATCGATTTCGGTATGGTAACCATTATTTAATTTTCTTTATTTTTTCCAATTTTGTATTTGTAATTACTTGCACTTTTATTTGATTTGCGACTACGATTAAGTTTTGTTACGTGTCTTGGTCGATTGCTCCTGAACTTGAGGAACGCACATCGGTGCCGATCTGCCGTAGGCAGCCAGCGATCCGGCGGCAACGCCACGGATTGCGAGCCCGTCACTTCTCTAACAAATTTGTTTGCTTCAAAATGCAAAATAATCAGAATTGCGGCGGCGGTGTTAGTGTGCCCTGAACGAAATAGTGTACGACTAACTGGTTAGCCAAGCGAAACGATAATGAGCTCTCAAGCGAAAGACCAAACCTGCACAAACAGGGTAGCGCATATCAGAGGCAACAGTAAATACGGCCAGCGCGGCCATTTTGAGTTGATGTTTACCGTAGTGCGAACGGGACGAATATATGCTTACTGGCTGAAATGCCGAGAGGAATGACGATAGTAGCTCGAACTGAGTACAAGAGGGATGACCGTAGAATGTGCTTTTTGGTATAACAGGACGCAGAATCATCCCAGGTCTCGCAGCCATTTACAACATACAAATCGTCAGGAAATTTTATAAGAACGTTGGGGAACTGAATTACATACATACACACATCGTAAATACATACACAAATACAAATGAACACTTGTATATACATACACACGTATATTTACAAATATATACACACTAACACATCCACATATTTAAATGCAGAGAACACGAGCAGTATTCGTTGAGGTTGAGGGTTCCTGTGTAGTACCATGGACTTTTAAATTTGTATTTCGTTTACCCTGTGCCCACTCGACTATGTAAAAGGGGTATCTCATGCCGACTCCACTCAGTGCAACTAATAATAATTTAAAGCTTCGACTTTTCTCTTAGTTATCTAAGCTTTGTTCTTAAATTAGCAAAGCCTTTTTATTACAGTTTACAATTCTATTATTTTATTTATTATTTATTTATTAAATTGTTATGTATATGCTTTAACTCTGTGTGAAGTGGCTTATATAATAAATATACGATTAACAATGACAGATTGTTGCATATGTTGCATTTTCTACTTAACATCTGAGAACAGGGTATTTCTTGGTCGGAGCCTGTTGATTACAGTATTCATACTTCTTGTTCTTGTTGCTGGCTTTTTGCGTGCGCAGTCACATATTTAAATACACTGAGATAAAACATTGGTGCTACCATTTAAACAATATTTTTCATTAAAAAAATCGTTGATTTTATGTGTTTTACAAATGGGCGATTTCGATTCACAAACTAAGATCAAACTTATTTCATAAGGAGAGTATTATTACAGCATCATAAAGCCATCTTCTCCTTACAGTGCACTAACATACGCGTCTCTTCGTGCAGTAAAATATATTTGTGTAAATGTTTGGATGTTTGTTAATGTTCGTGTATATATGTGAGTGAGAGCAGATACACACAATGCTAATACATACGTGTACATACGCATACACACACATTTGGCAAAAGAGTTCGTAATGACCAACATTTACATACATTGTTGAAGACCACGAACCAGAAATCGAGAAACAGAAGATCTGGGAACCGCATAATTATGATTAAAAGGGACCTCCTAAATAACTTAGTGATAAAAGTCATGTCGTTACCGATGTTCTAATAAACACGTGAATCTTACACATATTCATCTTGTTCTACTGCTGTAAAAAACTTATTTAGGGGATTTTTAATCTTTATATAGGGAGAAAGCTAAGTACTGATTATATTTGACGGGAATGCCAAACATTAATTGTTGTAACTACCAAAATAATCACAGACTGTTATAAAATGCGTTTTTATCGTATTATACTTTTATTTGCTACAAAAAGGAAAAGAAAGCCCCAGTTACATCTTAAAATTGTGCCATATCATAAGCCATTTCCACCCCGAAAAATGCGGAACCATCCACATAGCACAATTCAAACCCAAACCCCCAGTATGACTCGGGCCAGCCTTAGTAAAAATCACTCGCAATACTCACTCTATCAGAACCGGCGGCAGTTACGGCTTGGGCCACGAGAACGTCAAATTTAACATGCGGCCCGACACGTTTTTGGGATTTTTGAAGTCACACGCATCAACGGTCGCTCTGTCGCCCACACTGTCGGCATCAGACCAGTAAAAGAGTCGAGGGCTTCTTCAAAGCAAATTCCTGGCACGACCCTGGAGTGTGGTGAAAATTTCACGGAGAATTGTGAAGGTGACGAATCTGATTTTTCTGGAATGTGTGAAACATTTTAATTTATTTCATATTACAAAAAAAAAAAAAAACTGTAAACTGGTATACCCAACAAATAGGCAAAATTTTACGATTGTGGCTATAGTTTAGAGACAAAATCCCAAGGAATACCTTGTTTATCAAGTGTTATACTCTGATAGTGCAGGAGTAGAAAAAGGAGTCGCAATGTCTGAACCTAAGAGTTTGTATAAGTTAGGTGAGAGCTATCTGCCTCCAGGCACACTTGTTCCTTTTTCTTATGCATGGGGTACGACAAAACACTATTTGCGAGGCCGAAGCCAAAAGTCGAATGTCTGTCGGCTACCGAGACACGGGCACGGGTTTTGGGTGTGCAGGGAGGCTGTCCTATTGATTACCTCAGACATCAACTCGCAGACGATCCAGAGGTGCCGATAGAATCGAGTTCCCAAACAACAGTGCACTACTATTTTCATTGTGCTGCGGAAGAGAACAAACAAAAGATAATATGCGTAACATTGGCCAAAAACCAAACATCGGTATATCGACCCCGACCCGATGGAAGACCTCTCTCTCTCTCGTGGCCCAGGCTGAAACATAAGCCACAGACTCAGCCGCAGTTGCAGTCAACGTAAGTCGGAGGCTTATTAGAAAAGAAAAAAACGCATGAATAGAAAATTCAATATCCAGAGCATCTATTGAGAGACAGAGGAGCGAGGAGCGAGGAGGACAAGAGTATAATTTAGCTTAGACAACAAAGACGAAGACCAAAAAACCGCAGCCGATGCTGACAAGAGACAGCAGAAACTGTTGGTGATGGCAAGGTTCTATGTATAATAACTAATAACAATAGAGGTCAAAGTAGTTACACTGCATACTCTCAATAGAAGTATGTGTGTGTTTGCACAGTATACAGATAGAGATACAGACACAGAGATACTAGTACTCTGAATACTCGCCGTGAGGCGGTAATGCAGTTTGCAGGAGGTTTGTTAGACAGATGTAGGGGCAGACTCGCTTTGACAGTCAGCCTCTACTTAGGGGTGCGTTGAGCTGAGCCGAGCCGAGCCGAGCCGAGCCAAGCCTACCCTTGAAGTAAACAATTAACCGAAATGATGCCATTGTGTGTGCACTTCGGCTTGACTAAAAATGCATACTACTGTCGCTGTTATTGTTATTATTGTGAAAGGGCGGGATGGGGATGTGGCAACGCCAGCCTTTCCATACCTGAGGCTCAAATGATTCTCATTCGTCTCTCACGCACTCGTAAATATCAATATCAATTAGCGTATACACATGCATAATATGTACGTGTGAAGTGATGGCTCAACTATTATAAAGTATCACCTTAACATATTTTGTAATTTTTAATAACATTTTGTTTAATTTCTTTTGATATATACATATATTGACCTGCCATTACCGAAAATTACCGTCGGTAAATCGAAATCGTTGTTTGACTGAGAGAATTTTCCAAAATTCCATTTTAGTGCTGCTCGTTCGCTAACTGTGCTGTTCCTAACAATGACAATGATAATGATAACCGTGGACCGGCTCAAGCTTCTGGGTCTGGATGAGTAGGTTGGACTGCACGCGTCGCGTATTACTTGCCGGATACGGAAATATTATTTTAAATAACTGCGCACAATCATAGAGGCCCGACGTCCTGCATGCCCGTTTACCAGAGGAATGGGATGGAGCACAACAGTTTGTCAGATTGCTGGCATTGTGCATGTGAAGTGTATTCGGACTCGGGGGTGGACGTGTGCGTGTGCACGGGAAATTAACAAAGAAGCGTGCCGAATCTGGCTCGAAATATTTGCTTACTAAAAGCTACCATAATATATTAATTTATTGCTAGGATTTATTCAGTGGTCGGGAGCCTTTTTACTTTCGCAAACTTGGCTCAACCCGAAATTCCAAAAACTAAAAGCAAACTTTAGACAGTCAGCTGTCATTTGCAAATGTATTATATATAAATACTTATGCTATAATAAGCATAATAACGAACATCCTAGTTTGAGGGAGGCGCCTTAATTGGTTCATTAATAAATACATTTAAAGAAAAGTCTTAAACGTGTAAAACCATAATAATCAGCAGCAAACCCTCCCTTGTTTTGGGTGGCTTTAAACATTTGGCGATACATTGTAATGTTTACTGAAATCTGAAAAGCCACGTGTTGGCATTTTAATCATACAACAGGCCTTACACCTCAACGTATTTCGCATTTTTCTCAAAACTCTCGAACACGATGCTTGCATTATGGCTTAGAAAAGCTCTCAAAGCCATTTTCCAGTATTTATCAATGTGTTAAGCCAAAGAAAACAACCATTCCACCATTCTACAAAGGACCTTTAGTTTTATTTTAAGCCTATAATCAATTTTTGAATCTTTTCTGATCCCAAAACGGTTCTCTAATAACTTATTTGGACAGACTTATATAAAATAATAATACAACAAATAGAAATCAAACGAAAAGAGTTCATCCTCACAATATATACATATATCGACAGCAAATTTGAACAAATTTCAATGGCTTATTAAAATGTTTTTCTCACAGCATTGTGATAATGAGCAGGGGGCGTTCTCTAACTGTGTGCAACGGATGTGCAAAAATCTGGCACATGCTGAGACACCGGTTGGAGTTGGATCTGTTTGTCCTGTCAAAGGGTTCAGTATCGTCTATAATAAATGACAATTCTCCAAGGAGAAATTAAGGTGGCATACGTTTGAGTTGAGCCCCTCCAACTAAAGAGAAAGAAAGAATTGCAATGTATGAATTAATATAGATTGAGTAATTGCATATTAACTGTTATCCATCGCGTTGACAACCGCAAGCAGAGTGACCATTTTCAGCCCGTACAGGCGTTTAAATCTCTATTTAGTGCACCTCACTGGAAGCACTAACTCTAAGGGGTAAGGGTTGCTCTGCTCTTACGATGATGATGATGCTCCTGCTGCTGTTGTTACTGAGACTTTACGTCAGCGGCACAGTCGGTCGTCGGTCGACGGTCGACGGTCCCCAACCCACTCCAATCAGAAACAACCGCCTGCTGTTGCCATCGAACTAGAAGGAACAGTCGTTCGGCCACGTGTCGCTGACAAACTGCTTAAACACGCCGTTGATGAATTCAAATAGAGTTGTTGCGCTCATTGCCCGGGTTGCCTGGGCTGCTCTGTACTACCGTTCGGGTCGTTTGGCCCAGTCCCTGTTCTCGACAAATTACACACTTTGCGGCATTTTGCGCTTTTAACAATTTTATTGTTATCGATCGATGGTCGCCTGGCTGCCAATTATCAAGTGCCAGAGCAGACAAGCACCAATTGTGTTAATCAGACGTATCGACATTCTTTTTTTTTTCTTTTTTTTCGCGCAAGGTGTGGGGGTGGAACGGGGTAGGCCAAAAGTCCGCCAGTCGAGATGAAGAATTGCCGATAAGGCACAACAAAATTTACATATATCAAGCATACGAAATGCAATTAATTATATGGACGGCTGGCTATGATAATCACACATATTTGTTTTGTGCCCCCCAATACAATGACAAACATCAAATACATGCCCAAGCAAACTAATACATATATACTACGTATATATACACACCCATTGGATGTATGTAAATATGTACATACACTCGAAACATGCACGTATAAAAGGGATTAGTAGGTGGTCACCATAGCTAAGCTATAGGTCGACATGAGTTAAGGATTACACGAGTTCTTTTAATTGCCTACGTAGTCGGCAATATTTTTGCTCGAGGTTGAACTTGTTTATTTATTTATTTAATGGAAACTGAAAATCGACCACTTATAATAAATAAATTAAATTAGACATCCTTTTCATATGTTTGCAATAAGTTTAGAGTATAAAGAAGTTTTTGAACAGCAACTATATGAAAAATGAAAAACAATTGTCTGGCCACCTGTCCGCTTCTACTTGCCAATACAAAGTGTATGACATTAAGTAAAAGGAAGAGAGACACATTCTCAATAAATATTTGATCGTTGATGCGATTCACGTTGACACGTCCAACTGATTCTTATCGTCCTGCAAGATGATTGAGTGGGAAAGTGGGCAGAGGAGCGCCAGCTATTAAATACACCTGGAATGGTCTGTCCTTTTACGTTTGGCTACTTGACAATTGAATCTTGAACCTGACTACCACTGTGTTTCTGCATAGAAGCAGATGTGTTTCATGGAGTAACATTTTGTCAGTACAATGAACGATTACCGATTGATTTGTACAGCTCACGAAAGTGTATGTATTTGAAGTTGTACAGTTGTAAATAACAGGCATCAATATATTCCGTTATTATATATTTCTCTCCTTATATTCAAAGTAATCGTCTGAATGACTTGTCTAAGGATGAATTTCTGAATTCAGAACTTTCTGCTTTTCAAACTTAATTATTTCACCATGTGATATTCCAGTGAACAGAAAAAAATTAAATTATTGTATAACAAATGTTACGGCAATTTTCATGAATTCAAAATCATTGAAATGAAATAATGGAAATCCCAAAAACAATCAAAGGGATACTCATTCCATAGAATGCATAGCGGTACGTTTTTTTTACCATCTATTGGAGGGCGGCAAATGCTGAGCATTCAACACGAAGGAGGTGTTTATCGGCAACTGGCCCACCACCGCAGATGGCCCTGATCCTGCCCCTGTCTGGGGTGTGTCTGTGCGTCTATCTGTCTCTATGTCTGTGCACGCGTGCGTGTTTGTTGGTGAGCCACACAAATTCCTGTTCTTTAAACACTAATGTTCATCATATCGAGAAGAAGGCGTAATTCTGTTGATAAAGTTAAATTAGCAGTCGGACATTGCATATGCTTGTCCAACCCTCTGAGCATTATACTATTATTAAGTATATATTTAAACACAAATATATAACATATATATGTAGCTATGTACATATATAAATTCTTATTTAGGGTAAGCGAGTTGCGAACAATGCTCCGTTTCATTATTATTATTTTCTTTAAACGCAATAATGAACAACGCAGCAATCGTTTATACAACAACAATGCGATGCGCCCAGACTGAGGATAAAGATGACGATGGGCTATGACGACAATTACAATGAGGATTTGGTCGCGACTGCGGTGGATGGCCGTCATCACCGTGGCCCAGAGACCAGCGAGTCCTATAATATAACTCCAGCTCAACTCGCTCTCTCTCACTCATAGCTAGAAGCTGCCAGTTGACTGGGCAATTAACCATTGGGTTGGAAAAGAAAAAAGGGAGCTTCACCAACAGCATCACAAAGTAAATTTTGTGAATTCTGCACCCTAGACCTAACCTCAACGAATTCCAGGCAATGCGCACTCGCACTCGCACTCGCTCCTGGTATTCGCCCTGGTAATTGGCAGACATACTGGCAGATTCGCATTCGGATTCAGATTGCAACGGGCCCACTATTTTTATGGACGAGGGAGTTTGGGTAGTTGGGGATCGTAGCATAGTGTAATTATAAGCGGGGCCTGACTTGCCTACCACTTTTAGGTCGAGATTAATGTTAGAATCACTCTGGCAATCAGACGTTAACGAAAAGTTGCAGGCTAATCAGTTTCGAAAGTTATTCGTAATATATACATAGGTACTTTTATATATGTGAATGTATGCAAACCAGTTCTTGTTTGGGTCGTGCCTATATACATATATATAAGTTTGGTATAGAGATTATTAACAAGTCAAGCAGAACTAATGCGTTTTATTGCTGTGCTGAAGCGTCAAATATTTGACTTTAATAAAATGTTGAGTTTGCCAGTTCGAAATTGGAAAATAAGTTGCTGATTAAATGCGACACCAATGCCAAACCAAACATATATATAAAATATACCTAAAAATCAGAACAGATATATTTTTTTAGGACAATATTCAAAAAGGCTTGCCGCGACTTCCTCTCACCTAGTTAATTGGATTTGCATATTCGTAGCTTTTACTGAACCCCTAACAATAATTAATAATTCATTTTCAACGATATGCTTTGTTATTAATTAAACTCAACAAACAACTACTATTAGTATTAATAATTATTAAATTATTACTACTAAATATTCGTATTAATAATTTAAATTCTACAACGACTTGCAAATATTAATATGTTGCCTTCTTGTTTGCCTTATTGTTAATTAAACTAAGCAAGTAACTACTATTAGTATTAATAATTATTAAACAACTACTACTAACTATTCTCATTAATAATTAATACTCTACTAATAAATAAATATTAATATAATTAATTGACAAATATTATATTAAAATGTTGCCTTCTTGTTTGCCTTATTATTAATTAAACTAAAAAGACTTTATGTTTATTTTTCTTTAAACTTAAACTTATTTAAAGCGAGCTGCTTGTAAATAAATACTTATGTTACGCAAGTGTTTTAAATTCTACAAATGAACGTTGCAAGTTGCAATCGTAAGCACGTGCAAAACCATTCAAAATTGTTGAAATTTGTTGTTGGCTTGGAGAGTTTCACTGTTTCATTGTTTTGTTTGTTGTTCGGGTCGCAATATTGCTGATGTCTATAATCCAACAAGTGTTGTTGACAGCATCACTTTCCACATTTCATTTGTGTGTCATTAATTTTCGAGTCGAACGAACCGCAACGTGAAAAATAACAGCTGATCCCGCTTGGCTTTACGCTTTGCGCTCGACATCAGCCCATCAAGTGGAACTAAATTGACATGTGATAAGAATTTTCAAGATAAATCTCAATACCCTCACAGTGTGGAGTGTATGCAATGTGGAGAGTGGAGTGTGGGCCACATTGGTAGTTGATTCCCTTGTCGCAGTTGATTCCCTTTAACCTGCTTCAAGTTTCGGCAAACATTCTGCATAAGGAATTCTTTTAGGTCAAAGGATTAGGATAACAGAAATTATAACAAAATGCTATTGAGAGGAACGTTGCCAGTTTTCAACTGATCTGCAAAATTTTTTTTTAAAAGCAACCCCATCTGATAACAATTTAGGGTAAAGTTATTTGCGTCTGTATTTATAAATAACCCCACAAAAAATAATATATAATGCGTAACAAATTCATCATGGGAGTTTCTCCACTTGTTCACTTCTAATTTATGTAATTTTTTCAATACACAGATATTTGTTATAAATGCTTCATTAAGTCAATATGCCAAATAAATAAAAGTGCGATATTTGCAAACAATTATAATATACAACAAAAATAATTTGTTCATAAATATTAATCTAAATTGAGATGTGGTAAAAGGCTGCCTTCCGTTTCCCTCTGCACCCTTTGCACATCAACAGACGCACACTCCGAATTTATTCCGAGGTTACAGAAAACTGTACATAAAGCTGGGACACAAACCAAATAGCGTCTAGCCAATTAATATACTATGTTTGCTTGGAGGAATTGTAAAATAGTTACACGCTTCTCGCAGTAGATTCAATATACGAACAAAAGGTGGCGGAGTTAGGTTTTGAAGAATACAAAAAATAATGACTTTTATTACCAACATTAGGAAAAACTGGGAAGTAAAATGTACTAGATTAAACTGTGTCCACACTTGACGAAACATGGCGTGGACACAAACCAAATATTGTAATCTGCCGGTAGTACAATAGCTTCGACCAATCATTGCTTTTACAGGTTACAGAAAACTGTAAATAAAGCTGGGACACAAACCGAATAGCGTCTAATCAATTAATATACTATGTTTGCTGACAAAAGCTTGGAGGAATTGTAAAATAGTTACACGCTTCTCGCAGTAGATTCAATATACGAACATAAGGTGGCGGAGTTAGGTTTTGAAGAATACAAAAAATAATGACTTTTATTACCAACATTAGGAAAAACTGGGAAGTAAAATGTACTAGTTTAAACTGTGTCCACACTTGACGAAACACGGCGTGGACACAAACCAAATATTGTAATCTGCCGGTAGTACAATAGCTTCGACCAATCATTGCTTTTACAGGTTACAGAAAACTGTAAATAAAGCTGGGACACAAACCGAATAGCGTCTAATCAATTAATATACTATGTTTGCTGACAAAAGCTTGGAGGAATTGTAAAATAGTTACACGCTTCTCGCAGTAGATTCAATATACGAACATAAGGTGGCGGAGTTAGGTTTTGAAGAATACAAAAAATAATGACTTTTATTACCAACATTAGGAAAAACTGGGAAGTAAAATGTACTAGTTTAAACTGTGTCCACACTTGGCGAAACACGGCGTGGACACAAACCAAATATTGTAATTTGTCGATAATACAATAGCTTCGACCAATCTTTGCTTTTATTCAAATAATAAACTTTGGTTGAAGTATAAACTTTCAATCAATTAATAAGCTATGGTTGAAGTATACACTTGTAATTACTGACAAAAGCTTGGAGGGTTTGTACAAAAGATTTATGCTTTTATGGAGTATTCACAGCAACCGTTGTACAACAGTTACTGGGACAGGGATTGTAAAATCCATTTAAATGTCATGGCGTTGCCCCACCGACAGCTTGTTTGAATTGCCTATTTAATTTCTAGAACCAAGGCCAGATACCAATCTGGCAAGGCTTACGCACGCTAGCAACATTGGCGAATATTCGCCAGAAGTTCTGCCAGATACGAGTAAGCCCTGCCAGATGCTCTGCCAGAGTTTAATCGTAAAACACGTCAACGAACATGTCTGGCAAGCCGGCTTGTTTATCTACAACATAAACAAATTGTTGCGTGTTTGCTATGTAATTTCCTTGCGTTAATAGATTTTACAAATGATTGTAGCGCGTTTGTTACAATGTTGCCAATGGGTTGGAGGCATTCTGTTCATATTATATCATTTAATACTCAACAGACGACCAAAGATAAGTTTAATAAGCAATTAACGATACTTTTTACCGGCTATTTAGATGAACATTCACGTGCTGTGTGTAATTTGAAGCATACAAATATATAATCAAATGAACTACCCCGAAGGGCCGCATTCTTTTCACAGAGATTTAGTTGTCATGCATACTTATCGAGACCAAAACTCATGTAAAAGCTTTCTAGTCGCGAGCTCTCAATTAAGAATTACAGTGAATTGAAGCACCCTACTCCCGTCTTCGTATTATACTCACTTGGACGTAAATAAATAACCTGCACACAAATATGCTTTAATTGAAGCTTAATCTTTCAGATACAAGCAACGACTGCGCTTCTTTTATCTTTTTACACACATTATTATGGCATTACTGTTAGCGTTTGTAGAACAAAATATTAAAATATGCATTCATTGGATGAAAATGACGTTCAAACTATGGGGCAATCGTTATATAAACGCCTCTATCACATAAATTAATAAATAAATTTGCTGAATTGCCATTTGACAATGTAATGAAATAATGGAAATAATTGTCATGAGCAGCATATTTAAAGTTTACTTCTCCAATTGCTGCAATGCGGACCGGTGTTATATTATTATGCTGCTTTTATTGCTCGCAAAATGTTGTGTTGGTTAAATGCCAACAGAACGAATTAAGCGAAATAAACAATGAACAGTTTGAAAATTTTAAGGTATGGTGATTAAAACAGTCATTTGATTATTTCTAGTCATTTATTTCGTTCACAGAAAATAAACAACAAAAGCTATATGCGTTTACACGATGAAATGCGCAGCTATAAAGCCTTTGAAGAAAACGCTCGAATTGTCAACGAACACAATAAATTTTACGAAACTGGAAAGAGCAGCTTTAGATTATCAACAAACACAATGGCTGATATGGTACATTTCACGTTCATGTAACGGGATTTATTAATATAACACACCTTTTTTTCACAGAGCACAGATTCATATCTGAAAGGTTTCTTACGTTTACTGCGGAGCCCAGCGAATTCTACTGCGGATAACATTGCTGATATTGTGGGATCTTCGCTAATGAATAATGTTCCTGAGAGTTTTGACTGGCGTAAGAAAGGCTTTCATACCCCACCGTATAATCAACAGAGCTGTGGCTCCTGTTATGCATTCAGTATAGCTCAGAGTATCGAAGGCCAAGTTTTCAAGCGCACCGGAAAATTACTGGGACTCAGTGAACAACAGATTGTCGATTGTAGTGTATCCCATGGTAACCATGGTTGCATAGGTGGCTCATTGCGAAATACGCTGACATATCTACAGGCCACCGGTGGTCTCATGAGATCTCTGGACTACAAATATGCGGCAAAGGTAATCAAATTGCATCCCTTTACGATCAATTCCTATATATGAATATAGAAAACATAGAAAAATATCTCACATCTGTTGTTCCCATTGTCTAAGCATAAGCAAATATATCCAGAAATATCTATTCTTCCAGAAAGGAGACTGTCAGTTTGTCAAGGAACTGGCCGTGGTCAATGTGACCTCCTGGGCGATTATACCCGCAAATGATGAGAATGCCATTCAAGCAGCTGTGGTCCACGTTGGTCCAGTTGCGGTATCCATCAATGCAACCCCAAAAACATTTCAATTATATAGGTAAGGTTAACAATAAACTATTATAAGTATAAGTTGTCGTAACTCTGTTTAAATTTTCGCAGTGCCGGAATTTATGACGATGTTGCCTGTAGTTCAACTTCTGTAAATCATGCTATGCTCTTGATTGGATTTGACAAAGACTTTTGGATTCTGAAGAACTGGTGGGGAGAGTTATGGGGTGAATCCGGTTTTATGAGAATACGCAAGGGTATCAACTTATGTGGGATCGCAAATTATGCAGCCTATGCTATAGTATAATAATAGTAGTGCGTGTTAAAGCTGCATTTATATTGATTTATTGTATTAAGCATTCTATGACATATGACATATACAAATGTACGTACATTCAACACTAATGAGACGTCAATACATAAGCGTAATAAGTCTCACATATCATACAAAGACAATAATGTATAAAATCATATTATATGTGCAATATACACACGAGAATATTTGTTAACACGCTTCCTCGACTCCTGCCCAATAGCTTAATTTAATTTTCATGCCACAATTTTGTTGGAAAAGTTAATTAAATTAAAAGCAATATTCACAGTTCGTTGAATACAAAATACAAAATACGTGTTATTGGCAAATTATGGGCTGAGATGCCACGGTAGGGGTGAGTGATGGAATTTACTGTGTGCTTCTTGAGGGTAGACCCAGACATTGCGCATGCGCATCGAATTTTAAACACACCCACACTGTGAATCTTGCTCCAATTGGTTGATAGTATTCCGGATATACAGAATTCTTATACAGGCAGTGGTTCAGCGTATTTCTTATTGGTTGATATTTCTATCCGCTGTCTATTTATTGGACAGTCCCATGGCAATATTTGAAATGGTGACTTCAAGAAAGTCGGACAAACGGCAATTGAAAAGCTTTTCTCATTCAGTCTTCATAGATAATTCGTGACGCGAGACTTTGTGAATTTTTCGCAAAAATTCAGTTGTTAAATTTGGAATTTCTCAAACATTTAAACAATGGTGCTTACAAAAGTGAATGTTAAAGAAAAAATTACAATGCAAATACGGAAATAATATGCAATTCAAGCACCATAGCAGCTGATAATATAAATTTGTTTGAAAATTAAGCAAGGTGATGAAGCTATTCAGTTATTTATTCTTGCATTGATTTCCCAATTGTAATTACAACTAAAGGCAGATTCTCAGAATAACGCATGCCCTTCGGATTGGAATCTATCTGCTCCCATCAAAACAAAAAAAAATAGCCTGCCAACAAATACAAATTGAAAAAACCAACCGGTTTGTCCTTTGAAAGCTATTTGATATGATATTCCGATATTGATAACGCTTTTCAGATTGTAAAAAAAAGAGGTTGTTAAGGAAAACGGATGGTCGTTTGTAAGTATTACTTTGTGATGGGATTTCTACGAATCGATTTTTACTATACCCAGAACCAATTGAAAATGGGTATAAAAAAAGGTATAATGGAGACTATAACAGCTCGAGACTTCAAATCTGGAATATATTTTTCGTAAGCCAACTTGAATTAATGTTTGTCTGTCATATTTTTGCAACATTTTACTCTTCATCTTTAGCTGCTTGATAGAAACCCGCTGGGAATTTTAAAAAGCAAAATGGTAAAGCCAAGATCGTGTTGGGTATTTAAAACAAAATGTTAAAAAAAAGTAGAACCCGTTGGAAATGCCAAATGCCAAAGTCAATCTTAAATTCTAAAAGAGGAATTAAACAAATGCATATATGCTTGTGTGCTTGCTTAGAATTCGCAACAGGTTCTAGCGCGCAGCTAAGGTTATGGATGATTAACGCGCGACAATTACAAATGATCTTAAATTAAATAGAATTTTACTTATAATTCAGCTGTAGTTGTTGCACCTGTTGCGGATTATCAAATGAAAAGCCAAAATCAAATAAAATATAAGCGCAAATTGAAATTTAGCAATAAGACTAGAATATATTTAGGGTAGATCGCAGTTGAAGCGATATTATTTGTGGAAAATGAGGGCAATGCTGTTTACGATGAACTACTAAAATCAAATAAAATGTGTAGCTCTTGAATTCGGTTTTTCTATGGCAACAAGTAGAATTACCTGTGGAAAAGCACTTGTAATTAGACAAAGTAAACTCAATTATCCGTGCATTTCATTTCTAAATGTTAATCGCCCAGCAATTTAGCCCAATTAAACATGCATGATGTTTTACGTGTAAACAAAAGACCATCAACGGCATCAGTGTAATAATGATTACCCGCCCTCAAATTGAACGAACACCTACTATTATTTGCCTGTTGACAGTAACCACTCAGCCGAATTATTGCCAACTCATCAGTGGGTATTTTAGTCTTTATCTGCCTCTATGCCCCTGTGCCCCGCTGCCCCGCTGCTTTCGTCAAAGGACATATGCTTTCAAATTTCAACCACCCTCGGGACTGGGACCGAGACCGGGACCGGGCATTGCCGTACTGTAATCGTTTTCAATTTCAATAGCTATCGCAAACAGAAAAATGCCTATATGTAGATGTCAATGTGCTTGTATTTAGACTGTTGTCCATGTGGATGTCATACTTTTGTTTTTTAAACGGAAATATGAGAAGTGGGTAAGATACAGGAGTGGACGGACACCCTATATAAACAAAGCACTTAAATTAATTTACGGTAATTGCATTTGCATTGCAGACCCGATGCGTAATCTCTTTCCAAACTTTTTTCATTTATTAATTAATTAATTAACCAATGAAATAAAAACTAATTTTTCTTTACACCTGTATTTTTGGTTAGAAGTAGACTACTAACAAGGGAAAGTGCTCGAATATGAGATGAACTGTATCCATCTTTTCAATATATCATATATGTATATATACATATATATAACATGGGAACAATCAATCGAAAAATAAGTTTTTACAACTCAAATCGCAAGCAGTCGTTATATCTCTGCAATATTGGTGTTAAACATATTATAATATTAATATTTCGATATCAGAATCAACCCCATTCAATATATTCTAACCTCGGACAAACATCCCTCAATTATTTTTTACTGACTAACTAAGTACATCTGGCAGATTGTTAACAATCTGCTGTTTTTCTAAATACTAACATAATTTTGTCATTATTTACCTCACTGGTTTGTAATTCGTTCAACCCTCTGGTGGATTTCTCTCCCCTCGCACAAGTTAAGAAGTCTCGTAATCATTTGTTTCGCTTTAGGTTTGCGTTTGCAGCAAAGGTATGGAACACATTGGCATTAAGCTTAACAATTGTGCTTTGTTACTTTTTTGTAACCTTATTATCTTTAACGAATTGTCTCTAGGGACAATCCTCTTTTCAATTATGCCATTCACACGCATAATATAATTGAATGTGCGGGAGTTCGCATAAGGGGCGGGTTTGCACAGATTGAATCAATTTGTACTAGAGTGAAACATAACAATTTATATATATGTATATTCTACACAGGATCTACCAATAGCGTAAATAAACAGATTTTAAATTACTTTGTCCTACACATAAAAGATCATGTTTTCTTCTTTTTCTTTTCCAGAAATAGCACTAAATGGCATTCCCTGAGTCTATTCAAAGATCTACTCGACCTTCAACTCCAGCTAATGGAATGGAAAACAGCCAAATATCCGTTTCCCAAAAATCAAATCACGTATGTTGCCTTTTAAAAAATGCACTACTCTAAACTTAAATTTATTTTTAATAAGCCATACAAAATATACCCCTAAACTATATTATTAGCAGACCTATAATTTAACACCTATAATTAAAATAATCAATGGGTTCATGGCATAAAAACATAAATAACTAAAGCCAAGATTTAGCTACTTAAAAAAAGACAAGCGTATATTGTGGAAGGGGAGGGGTTGTTTTTTACACACCGAATATAAATCGAAAACAGACAAATGTTTCCCTTGAGATATTGGGTTTTACGTGCTTTGATTCTTTATTTTATGAGAAAGAGAACGACGTTGCCAACAAATTGTCAATGACAGGACCAACTTTTCTGCCATTACGAGAATATATACAGTGGGTCACACTTCAACTCGACCACTGTCAAAGAAAAAAGGTAATTGCCTGCCATAAACTAATCATTTATTATTTTTCAAAAATTCCAAAGACCGATGGTAGGTATATATATTAACCACCAAAATTAATATATGACCCCAATACACTGGGGTTTCCCCACCTGCTAGGTAGGATTATGAAAAAAAGTTGCCTATTTTTAGGGAAAATTTTATTTCGACCAGGTACATTGTGGACACCTCGGTGCCATAAAACCCGGATTTTTTACCTAAAGTTGAGTATTCTCGGTGTAAATAGACCAATCCTTCGTAGTCAGTTTAGTTTTATCCTGCATCTCGGGTGCAATAAGCCAAAAAGGACTATAGACAAACAGACTACCATTGAACTACGGAAACTCATCCTGGAACACCACAAAAACGGATATTCACATCGCCAAATAGCTGAAATGGTCAATCTGAGCAACTCAACTGTGTATAACATCATTCGGCGCTTTGTCGACGCAAATCGGATTGAGGGCAAGGGCAGAATGGCACCAAACAAGATTTTCACCGAAGAGGAGGAGCGGAGGATCATCAGGAAAATAAGGGGAAATCCCAAGTTATCGGCTCCAAAAGTAGCTCAACAGGTGCAGGATGAAATGGGGAAAAAGTGCTGTGTGGAAACTGTGCACAGGTTTCTGCGTCAACATGACTTAAATGCCCCAGTACCACGAAAGAAGACCTTTGTAAGCGTGAAAAATATAGGGACTAGGATGAAGTTCGTCAAAAACCACTTGGACAAGGATCTGGAGTTCTGGAACACAGTCATATTTGCAGATGAGTCCAAATTCACCATTTTTGACTCGGACGGGCGGAATTATGTGTGGGGACAGTCCAATACTGACCTGAATCCCAAACACGTAAATTCAACAGTCAAGAATGGTGGAGGAAGTGACATGGCATGGGTATGTATCTCGTCAGCCGGATTCGGGAATTTTGTGATTTTTGAAACAACAATGGACAAGAATGTGTACTTGAACATACTAAAAGAAAATTTACTCCAAAGTGCCGAGAAGGTAGGAATCCGACGTACTTTCCGGTTCAACCAGGACAACGATCCCAAGCATAAGGCCAAGATAGTACAGTCCTGGCTCATGAGGAACTGCCCCCACATGATAATTCCGCCGGCCCAGTCTCCAGATTTAAATGTCATTGAGAATTTGTGGGCTCTGCTGGAAAATAACATCCGGAAGCACAGCATATCCAGCAAAGAAGACCTCAAAAATGCTCTGCGGGAAGAGTGGAGCAAAATCAGCCCAGAAGCTACCAGGAAGCTAGTATCTTCCATGAATAATAGGTTAAGGGAAGTTGTTAAGGCTAAAGGATATAATACTAAGTATTAACATCCTTATTTAAGTTATTATACGCCAAATATATTATTTTGTTTAGACTGATAGACATGAAAATTATACCTGAAAAGTATGCTACATTTTTATAATCCTACCTAGCAGGTGGGGAAACCCCAGTGTATTGGGGTCATTTATTAATTTTGGTGGTTAATATATATACCTACCATCGGTCTTTGGAATTTTTAAAAAATAATGAATGGTTTGCTTTTGGCAGGCAATTACCTTTTTTCTTTGACAGTGGTCGAGTTGAAGTGTGACCCACTGTATATTATGGAAAAAGAAAACAATGCTTTACAACAAACAACTATCGATTACCAAAGACAGAAAAAGAGGGATAGCGAAGACAGACAACAAAAAACATATTTTATTAAAAACAAAACATGCAATTGTACACACTTGAGTATTTTTGATTGGGTATTTAAATATAATGAGATAATTTGCATGTGTTTTTCTAGGTGAGCACAGTACTGCTTTACGGTATACCTATTGTGTCATTGTACATCGAGGGGCAGGAGCGTCTGTGCCTAGCTCAAATCTCCAATACTCTCCTAAAACAATTCAGCTACAATGAGATACACAATCGACGCGTAGCTCTGGGAATAACCTGCGTCCAGTGCACACCCGTCCAATTGGAGATATTGCGAAGAGCCGGCGCAATGCCTGTCAGTTCGCGACGCTGCGGCATGATAACGCGCCGCGAAGCTGAGCGGCTGTGCAAGAGTTTTTTGGGCGATAATACGCCGCCGCGGTTGCCAGACGATTTCGCGTTTAATGTGCAGCACAAGTGCGCATGGGGCTGTCGCGGCTCCTTTTTGCCTTCCCGCTACAATTCGTCGCGTGCCAAATGCATAAAGTGCAGCTATTGCGGCATGTTCTTCTCGCCCAACAAATTCATATTTCATTCGCATCGCATTACGACCAACGACAGGTATATTCAGCCTGATGCGGCCAATTTCAATTCGTGGCGACGCCACATGACGCTAAGTGGCCACGGCCAGGACGAGAAAATCATCCATGCTTGGGAGGATGTCAAGGCGATGTTCAATGGGGGCACCAGAAAGCGACTAGTCAACTGTAATGGCAATAATAATGGCAACAATCGAAATCGCAGCACGACAAGCAGCACATCATTGGCGACATTATCGAAAACAAGTGCAGTTATCGATAACAAGTGCGATTCGCCCCCAATCAATTGTGAGAGTGAGACAAAACCGATATCGCCGCCATGTTTAAAGCGCACATCACATGATCATCCATACAATTACAGCACGGTGACAGCCGCGGCTGCCGTGGTTGGAGTCACCGCAGTGGCTGCCACCGTCGGGGTGCCCTTTAACTTGCACCGATCGGCTGTGATATCGCCATTGCAATCATTGCGCAACGAGCACGATTTGTCAATAATGCCGCTATCGCACAACTTTGTCGTTGACTACACCATGTGGCAGCAACAGAATCAGCATACAAAAAAAATTAATGCTAGCGAAACGATAAACTCATTTGAAACGTGTCCAGCGCCTTGGGGCAGACCGGAAATTAATGTATCAGCAGCAGCAGGTGGAAACACAATTCGGCTCGTCGAGCATAATCCATTTAATATAATCAAAAACGAACACAACTCAGCGTCCATTTGTGGCGTGCCAAAGAGTCGAAAGTTGCCTGATGGAGATCGCTCTGATTTTAATATGCCATCGCTGCTAAATTCTTCTGCATTTAAGCCTGTTGTTGCCTCGGCAGCGATTGTGTCCACGTCGTTGTATGCAACGCGCTCGAATTATTCGAATAACAACATTTACATAAGTCCGGCACAGCCGACGAGAACAACCACAGTTTTTACCCATAACAGCATTACGACAGCCGAATCCAATGGAGCAATATTCAATTCAGCATCGAGTGCATTTCCACCGATCTTGGACTCCATCCAAGTGTGCACAGATAGCGAGCAATCCGAGTCGACACCAGATGCTAATAATCCACAATCAGTAAATTTAATAAACACTGATAACTCGGATAAATCACCGTCAGACGGAATTTACATTAATCCGAGTATTTGCCGAAATACAGATGAAGATGATGAGGATGACGACGACGACGACGACGAAGTGGTCGACATTGAGACGACCGAGGATGATGTCCAAACAATGAATGCTTCTCTCAATATGTGCCCCTCTCAATCGCCAGTTGATGGAGATTTATCCTTGTGCAGTGCAAGCCATTCCCATTCCGCGAGTCCCAACGATGATGTTGATGTCGATGGCTTTACAACGGATACCGAAGATCAATTTGATGTAAAGTCAAACATTTGCTCATACGACATCAACATCACCCGCTCAAATTTCAAGATCTACAACAATGAAAAGGAGAAGATATCGACAACGGAGGAGGAACTGCTTCAAAATTACAAAAAGAAAAATAGTGCGGTAAGAAACGGTGTGAAATTAATGACTTTACCCTAATTAGTAAACAGTGCATAATGAAATCCATCAAAGATCTGCATATTTATCTTAAAAATCTATGCTTATAGTATTAATTCGTTTCAAATATAATATTCTTTTCAGGATGTAAATGGATTAAAAAGGTTGTCGCGTCGCAAGTGCTCAAATCAACATAAACATTGTCAATTCTTAAAAAAGAACGGATCCAAGCTGGAAAAGGATACATTTTTCTCTGCCCAACCCAGCTTACACATTCAGCAGCGCGTTTCGTTTCCAGTATTTTTAAAGGCTCATCTTAATTCATTTCGGCAGCGCCAACACCGACAACCCAGTCCCAGTACACCTAGACAGCTATATTGCTATGACGCGACACAAAGAACTAATGAGAATAGCATTGACTAAACACAAATTCTTATAAAATACAGATTAATGTTATTTGTCAAGTTGCAAATGACACATACATGTATATTCCGGTATTAAAATTCACGGTTCAATAAATTGACTAAACCAGAAGAATAATTTTGTTTTTTTTTTTTACTTCTGATGAACAATTCAAGAAAATTAATTAAAATTTGCAAAATAACATTGTGCAATTCCTATTTATTTATATTATTAATATAATATAACATAATATTATATTTTGTACATGCTGTACTCTGTGACTATTAATATATATTTTTCCATAGCAGATCCTTAAGTTATTAATAAAATAACAGAATTAATATTTGGTTAGGATAAATAACACATTTATCCATTTAACAATTAATAAAAATTAATGAAAACATACAGAATACAGTAACTGTTAATATATTATTTTTCCTTAGCAGATTCACGAGATATAAATAAAAGAAAATAATTTATAGGGTTTGGTTGTGTATTACTACTAAGCAGACAAAACATAGATATATAAGGGGCATCCGATTTTTTTCCCGTTTTTTAACTGTTGATCAATTTTGCAACCACAGTCCACAAAATGTATGGTAAAAATCTACAATAGGGTATCTTGTCTCGACATACAAAATTCATTGTTTCTCGACGGGCACACATATACGCATACATACAAATTTAGGATTCAACGGAACCATTTTACAGTGCGTAGACGACTGTTCGAACAAACTATTTCTCATGTCGAGACAATGATACCTCTTTTATGATTTCCACTTGGCAATGTCGTTAGAAAACAGACATAAGTGAAATAATGACCCTGCAAAATTTTCGACGCGTCGCAGTCTGGGCCCAGGCTCTGAGAAAAAACCTGATGCACTTTTTTGTCGATTACGCCTCTATGTATTGGCTGCTTAGTATGTATTGTCACTCTTATTCACTGTGCTTTTAGGTTTTCTACATTTTAACGTTACTGTACATTTTCTTCTAGGCAAGTTATCTAAATTTCATACATATTCTTCTTGGCCTTTTTTAGGAGGCACCATATTTGAATTCGGTGCATCACAAGCGGGTTAAGCATATATCAAAATAGGCATCTCCACTCTTCTTTTGGTATTTTGCTGGTCACACTTTTTTCCAGCTTTGGAAAGCAAATCACAAAACGTATGAAATAATAAATAAATAAAATAAAATAAATAAATAAGATGCACATTTGAATTAATGTATACCAAGGTCGGTACACTTATGCCAGTTTTGGCCCGTTGTAATAGCGTAGATCTCAAGAAAGATTGATAAGACAGAGAGAGAGAATAATAAGAAGACTAAACTACCAAATATCACCAAACCATGCAGCGGGACTCGAACCCGCCACTGATTTTTCGTATAAGCGATGTGAAAGAGTTTTGCACACGGAATGCAAAGACTCAAAGCTTACTACCATCAAGCTGGCAATTAGTGTACATACATTTTAATAAATATTTAAGTAATACATTATAAATGTGTATTTACATAAGCAAAAAAAAAAAATACTAGCTTAATATAAAAATGCAAGGTTGCTTAAATACATTTTCAAACTATCGCTGTAAAATAAAATATCGATATAAAATGTGTTAGAGACGTATAGAGTTTACAAGTTTCAATTGAACAAGTTCAATGTTAAGCATAAGTCTTAAAAAAGTGAATATTTTCTGAATTGGAAAGATTAATGCGCCCCAGTACATAATTAAAAATAATTAAAATCGGTAAAAGTCTTCATGTATAAGCAGGAGATGTGCGCCGTGTAGAAGTAAACCAAATCAGCAGTACTTTTTTGAGTCACTCATTTTCGATATACACACAGGGTTACATGCATGCATATACGTGTATATACGTATGCATGTATATACATATATATACATAAATATATATATTGCAGAGGCACAACAACAACGATTGTACGCTTTAAAATACATATATTTTTTGAACATGTTAAAACCTATATTTAATCTAATCAGCTTGGATTATTAGGTATATACGCAATTTCATTTAATTATGCACATAACACGAAATACACACACATAAAAATAACATATATAAACGTTGCTAAGAGTTGCTAAAGAAAAAAAAAACGATATAAATGTGTGTATGCGAATTCACACAAACAGCACACGTATGTATGCGTGTATATACAAATTGTTTGTAAAAGTGCAGCAAGCAAAGCGAGGACTAAAAACCAATAAAATCACATAATGGACACAACTAAAGATAACTCCAGGTAACAAATATATTTCTTTATTTTTATTCAATTCAATATAAATATATAAGTTGGACCGAAACACGTCTGCTCAACTCTCAAAGAGAATTCGTATTTAAAAATCGAAACGGAAACTCGACAGAAATTTTTATTGTTTTTAGCTGGTCAAGTAGTGTCAAACTTTCTCCAATAATATTTACTTACAAATAAAATATTAATTATATATGCATTCTTTCAATTTTACGCTGTATTTTCTGTTATCCTTAGATATTCTCGTGCTGATCTGCTGGCGCTACGCTATGAGGATGGTTCGCGACGACGTCCCAGTTGTGCTAATCGAACGGAGCTGCAAACGTTGAATTTTTGGAAAATCAACGGACTTCCATCAAATTTGACCAACAGTAACAACAGCAGCTACGGGAATAAAACTGGCTTATCCCCTGAAAGGGAAAACGTTGCCCTAACAAGTTCCAATGGACTACTTAGTTCGAGACGCGCTTTGCGCAATCGGGAACGAGCTCACAATTATTATCAGCGCTTCACTGCTGGCGATCAGCTTGGCGATGATGCACAGGCCAGCTTAGCATCACTGAGTGGCGGTAATCTATGCAGTGCATCATATAAGTCAGCTAACATAGATCATCGCAGCATTTCCTCATCGCATTTAATGCCAGCGTTTGCAAAGCGACGCTTTGTGGTAGCAATTGATCCAAATGAAACACAAAATGAGAAGGCAAACTATGAAGATGGCCTCGGCTCGAGTGCAAAAGAGAACACGTCTATTCCATGCCAAGCCAATGCTGATCTGAAGAATCCAACACGCTCCACGATGAGTTCTCCAATGCGCCGGACTCCGACTGCATCTGCGGAGTGGGAACGCAGTGAGAAACACTCAAACATTCAGCCGGACAGTGAACAGTTGTTGGCATTGTCGCCAACATTCTTGTCGGGCAAGCAGGGCTCAAGCTTAAATATTCAAGAGAGGCGTATTGGCAGTGGACGACTTCTACCACGAAACGATAACTGGGAATATAAGAATAAGGATGCGGAGTCTTCATTAGCCAATCTGGAGAAGGACAGATCACAAAATGGTGGCATTGCCATTCAGCAGCGACAGCGAACAAGTTCAACAAAACACAGCGAAAGATCGAATGATAATCTGGGAGATCGCGATCGGGATCGGGATCGGGATAGAGAGCGAGATCGTGATCGAGAGCGGGATCGTGATCGAGATCGTCGTCTTAACGAACGTAGTCGAGACCCAAATGAGGGCAAAAAGAATATGCAGAGCGGACGACGCGCAACAAACAAAGACAAATTCAATTTCGGTGATAGCACAATGCAGAATCGAGGCAAACGCATGTATCAAACGCATGACAGACACGAACCCGAATGGTTCAGCGCTGGCCCCACATCCCAGCATGAAACTATCGATTTGCACGGCTTCGAGGACTATGAAAACGAGAGAGCTGCCGAAGCAAAATCTGCTAAAGAGGATGTGAATAAAGAATTCGTTGCGATGACAAGCCAAATAGGTAGCCCCACATCGAGAAGTAGCAGCATTGCCAGTCTACACGTTATCGATTCGTCGAATTGTAACAAAAATGACAGCATGGAGATGACTTTGTCAAACGGGCCGCCAAGCAAACTAAATAACAGCGCTAATCCAATTTCAAAATCTGAAGTTGAGTTCAATTTTGATGCGTTCCTTAACATGGATCCAATGGTAAGTGCAACAAATACCGATCTAACTTCCACTTTGTTTAAAAACTACACCTGTTTTATTTCCAGGGCAATGATAGCGAGGTGCAAGGCGAGGTAAAGGGAACATCACGCTTTAGCCGCTGGTTTGCATCCAAAGAGCCAACATGTGGCAGCGAGCTCGGATCTTATGGCAGCTCTACTACCTTAGAAAGGCAAGGTAAGCAATAATTCCATTTATTATAATTAATATGATACACTGCATAAAAATATACTCTCTTTTGTCTTTTAGAAATTCCTAGTGTTAAAGACTTGGAAGCACAAATGAAAAAAGTGGATTTGCGACCTGAATATGAAATTATCAACACAATGCGAAATGCACAGCAGTCAATTCAAGAGGAGCCAAGAGACAAATCTGTAACCAGAGATACCGAAGGCTTTAAAAGACTCTTGCAGCAGTTGGGCTCCCAAAGCAATGCGCATCCAGCCCCGGAGTCATACCCCTTAATACCGAACGTACCCGTGGTGCGCAACGAGATACGTCCCAATGCTCATGATCGCCATCAGCACATGGCTCGAGGACCGGAAGATGATCTGCAACAATACCAGCAACAACGTCATAAAAAAAATGACACTTTGCCACACAGGCATATGGATGTTGTTCCCCAAAGTCCTCTACATCACGCACTGGCGCCGGGCATCCATGATCCAAGCATGTCTGGACTCCTATCTTTGCAAACCCAAACGCGAATGGAAATTCAACATTTGCTTCAGGGTAAGTAGCTTAAATAGCGATCTGATTGAAATACAACGCCAATTTTATTTACCAGCTGCTGCATTGGGAATTCAAATATTAAAATTTGTTTCTTTTAATTTCAGGCATTGTTCGCGGTGATGTGTCTCTCGAATTTTTAGAAAAGGAAATTGGCAATCCCAACACAACACCACAGTCGAGGGAGATTATTGCAGCAGTACTTTATGAATGTTCCAATTCCAATCGAAACGCTGTGCAACAGAAACTAATTCATCCGAATGACTTAAATCCCCATAATACTGCTAAAAATCATCAGTTCTTTAATAAGAATTTGGGTTCCAATGTTTCCGAAGGTACGTCCATTCCCGTTTGTTTATTGTTTGGTGACCTCTTTTTTAACTGCGTCTTTCAGATTTATTTATTCAGAACACACCAAGTCCTGGCTTAAGCCAACAACACCTGAGGCACACTAATTCGCCGACACCGTTGGCTTTTACGCCAACATCTGTGTTAAGGAAAATGACCGCTGATAAGGAATCAACACCGTCGCACAATAACAGTTCCATTAACCAACAATATCACCAATATCATCAACTATCCACGCAGTATCCCAAACCAACAGTACACAATCTAATAAATGAGTCACCGGGAATTCCCGCTATTAACCAACTGCAACCGAGGATGATCTTGGGCGGCAACTATGCTATGCAACACCAACATCAGCATCAATTAAATGCAAACAGCCCACAAATGTCGCCTAAATTACTGCCACCGATGTCTCAACAGCGAAGTCAGCCGAACAAATGGCCACCTGGCAATATGCAAGCGTTGCACGGAGCCAAGTCTTTTGGTAATTATACATACATTAAAGACAAACATGCAACCTATAAATATATCTATGTAAATTTGCAGGTCGACCAATTCTGAAGGGAACTCTCAGCTCTGGCTCTCAGCAAATGGCCCCAGTAGCATTTTCAACAAACAATGAATTACAACAGATCCATCAGCAAAGACTTAAATCCATGCAATCAGCCGAAACAATAAATAGCGATAACATTCACGGTGGAGGACCACCACCTATACAAAGTGTTCCATATACCGACGGAATCTCCCAGATGCAGCAGCATCATTATATGCAACAGCAGCAGCAGCAACGAGCGCAGCCCCGACATCGATTATTTCATGGGGACATGCATAGGCAAACTAATATGCCGATGCAGTCGTCTGGTCACATGGCTGGTAATTTTTTAACATTTACATTTATATATACTCAAATTATATACTATATGAATTTATTTAAAAACCAACAGGTGGACCCGATAGCGCTGATTCTACAAATTTAATGAAAAATAATAACCTTGGTCCCATGAACTGTCATCGAGACGAACGCTTATCGCCGACAACAAATCAGTTGGCCCAATGGTTTTCGCCAGAATTGCTTGCCAGAGCATCAGCTGGTAAATTGCCGCTTTTAAATATGAACCAGGCGTTGAGCTTGGAAGAATTCGAACGTAGCATGCAACATTCCTCAGCCACAGTGCTCAATTGAAGACTAAGAGTGAATCTACATTAAAAGAGACTTAAATGCAACTAGTTGAAATGAATGCTGTATTATTTAACAAGTTACCCTGCAGTTTCTTTTAAAAATGATTTCAAGCAGTTATATTCATTTGTGTGTTCGTTGCACAGGACTTTTTTTTATCAAAATTATGCCTACAATAGCATATATTTATACACACTCTGATAGTTTCGTAAAACATTGAAAATAAAACTCTGAATATTTAAAATAATTATTAATCGTAGATTGTATTGTAAAACAAAACATTTTTCTGTACATAAACAAATAAACATAAAAAATAAAAACTAACAAGAAAACCCTTATTTAAGAATCGAAAAATTAGTTAAAAACTTTTTCTGAAAAACTAAATTGAATTAATACACGATTATGCAAAATTTGAGCTAGGTACTATTTGTATTTATTTTATTGAACTTTCTTAAGTAATGCTTAGATATTAATTATACGTAGTTACATTGGCTTTTAATTTAGAAGAATTGCGTAAAATAATTCAATTGGAATCTTTCCCTGGGAATAAATAATGCATCAATTCAAAGAACCAATTGGCATCGATACACTATATATATACATACATATTTAGATTTTACAGCACAGAATATTTGTTTCAAATTGTATTTGCCATATGTGTATAGAATTTATGCATTTAATTCAATTTGTAGGTGGGATAATCTGCGACTAATTCTACATAACCTCAAATATACTAGCTGAGCGACTAGAATAATAATCTACAAAACATATTTTGATATGTACTAATATGTATTCGCATGACGAAATAAAAAGGGATATTAGCAACGTAAGGTGTGGTATACTCTGTATCGTAAGGGTAACAGAGCATGTAGCTTTAACCAATGTCAGACAAGTTTTGGTCATATTTTGGGCGGTAAATCTCGATAGGTCCCGCAGTTTTAAAGCCAGCTTGTTTAACAACGAGTAATCACATTCAAATATTAACATACATAATTTCCGACAGCGCCCATTTCAAAATCAACATATATCTCAAATCTTAACAACGATTTCTAATTAATCTGCCCAACGGTTTCTATATTTTGTGGAATATTATATTATTTTCTACTTGGTGATCGTTGATCGTTGTTGTTTGTTGATCGGTGAACAAACATTGTAATTATTCACTACCTATAGGAAATTATTAATTTTAAATAGAATTTAAATAGTTAAGCCATGAAAAAGGGCAAGCCATGAACAGTCAGTTATCAAACATAATATGTACATTTATTATTTAATGACCGCGTTACATTTTGACTAATTAATAATTATTAATTTGTTTGCCTGTCGTTATTTAAACCATTTCTATATAATTATTACAATGATTTTAGACTTCTTTTTTTTTATTAATAATGTGAGTGAGTTGATTGGGTGCATAACAAGCGATGTGCTATCTAATGCAGCAAACATTTAGGCCTTATGATAATTCGATTAAATACACAGGTCCGTTATATTAACGTTTTTGTCATTTTTAGAAGCGATAAAGCTTTATATTTGTAGTATACTCGTATATATGTACATACACACATATATACCTACGAATATGTGTGCCATTTTCTAGACAGTTTTATGCTGCTCAGTAATTTGACGAAATTTTGCATGCATCATTATATATTTTGTGGATACTTAATCTTGAGCCTTGGCGATGCAGGATGGGTCAACGATGCCAATGCCGCAATCGCATTTGCCCGATGTGGGAGCAGCACCATTAAAGCATTCCTCATTCTTATGAATAATAACTGTTTGATTTTGGTCCAGTTCAGAGCAAGGACTGCCACTTTGACTACCATTCTGAGACGGTCGATCGCTGGGTGTGGCAATTGTGGCTGCACCACCCGCACCGACGCCAGCATCTGTGGCATTCAATCCGACGGGTGTGCGACTATATCCGGAACTTGTGGGCACACCCTGCGCCCCCGCAGTTGTTGCCGATCGTCTATAAACCGTGCTATTCATTGTCAGTTTGCGCACATTCTTATCGGGATGAAAGACCAAAATGTACACCTTGGGCGAGTAGAGGCAAACCAAGGCCACTGAAGCACTTAAGCTAATCGAGATGCACAACGTGGTTATTTGTATCTGCATAGAAAATACGTATATATGTTGCAGATACTACACAGTTGAGTGTCAGTCCGTACTCACCTCATATGAGTTGCCAGTGCCAAAGTAAATTGGCACAAACGCCAGCCAAATTATGCATGTTGTGTACATTGTGAAGCCAATAAATTTGGATTCGTTAAAATTTTCGGGTATCTTGCGTGTTTTAATCGCATACACCGTGCATATCGTAATGAGTATCATGTTGTACAGCTGGGAGAAGAGGAAGGACATGTCCTGTATTTTACATTTTAAAATCACCTCGGTACGATCGGGATAATAAAATCTCGTGCCTGGTGGCTCCACAATCATCCAAATCATCGTGATTAGGACTTGTATTGCTAAAGAGATAAACGTACTCTTAAAAGGTAAACTACACACACCAGTAGCAAATTGAATTATTAATTTACAAACGTAAAAGCAAAATAATAAAACGAAAAGAGTGTGTTCAATTTTGATATGTGCTTTAATCAATAATCTTGAATATAAATATTGAAATACCTACCGATTAGCGAGGTTGTGATCACCACCTGCGACTGCGGACTGATGTACTTGAGACGTTGTGCCGATTTTGAGGCCGAATGGAAAATTCGCGATATACGATTTGTTTTCGTTAGCAGAGCGCTATAAATAATTGAGAAGCCAACACCTATGCCAAACCTTTGAAGGACACAGGAACCAATTGTTGGTTTCGCGATCAGGGCAAATGTGTTGCAATAACAAACTAGAATACCAAATAGCAGAGTATAGCTCAGCTCTCGACCCGAGGCACGGACGAGGGGCGTATCGTGATTCTTGGCAAACAGCACAATAACCACAATGGTCATCGTGATGCCGAGTATTGCGATCGCAAATGGCACCAGGGCGAATAGGGAATTCCAGCGCATATACTGGATATTAAGGGCAAAGCAAGAGAGCTTATCGGGATATGGCCACAGGCCCGGACCACAATCTCTACATGTAAACTCATCGTAGACGTATTCGTATGGCTCGCAGCTGTCACAGATCCAGCAACAGGTGTCACCCTGTAAATATAATATATTTAAATATATAAATAAATTTAATATAGAAATTAATATTTCCATAACCTGTTGTTTTTTAATCATTCCAGCCTCGCAAGGTAGTGAGCATGCGGAGGTTGGCATTTCTTGTTCTTTGTTCCACACAACAGTTTCCAAATTGAGTTCCAGATAATTAAACCATTTTCCTATCACCTACAAGCACAATAAATATTTATATATTACATATATACTATTTTGTACTTTTTGTTAACGCTTTTTCTATATTTATATTTACAAAACTAGTACCTTATACTGGTATCCCGAGGAATTATCAAGACGCTGGTAGTTTAAAATATCATATCTGGCCAGGCCATCGCCCTGTCGATCAAACTTCACCTCACTGCCAGCCAAATCTAAACAGAGCAGTTAAAATGTTAGTAATTATATATAGATATTATATTGCATATTCGATTAGATACTATACCCACAAAGGAGACGTTTAGTAAGTAATTGTTGTAAAAGTCCTTGCCATCGTAGCTGGCCATATCGGGACAGGCCTGCGAGTGGCTACCGACAGGCTTTCGATACCAAACCGATTCGCTGTGCTGATGATGCTTCTGCTGGCCAAGATTCTGATCGTTTTGGGTGCACAAATCGTTGTGCAAATTGTGTAGGGCATGGGCAAAGGCGTAAACAGCATCCACAACGAATTGCGTCTTCGATTCCTGCTCATATCTAAAGTATATAAGTATATTAATAATAATTAATAATAATAATAATGAATATATATATGCAACTCCACGTTCTATTCAAAATAAACTCACCCAAATTTCTCCGAGAGCCTTAAACGATCATCACAAATGGTTTTTTCCTTTTCGTTGGCAGGCTTTGAATGACCATCTTCGTCTGTTGCCAACTTGGCGTCCCCTAAGCCCGAAGATAGGACACAATTGAAGGTATCCTCCCAGTACTCGGCGAACCAGGGATTGCGCTGATTGGACCTTGGCGTCAATTGCATCATATATCGATCAAAGTCTTCGATTATTTCCGATTGCAACTCAACAGTGATGGCGCCCTCGGCAATCTCCTCCAATCCCTCGAGCAGCTTCTGTTGCTTGCCCCAGCCATCGCTGGCCACCCAATGGAATGGCTGCGAGAGATTAGCACGCTTCGCTGCTAGCAGAATGCGACGTGCATCCTCGGCTCGGGTGAATAAGATGACACCTCGAGCATTTGGCTTCTTGAGCAGTTTACTGATAATCGAATCGAAGATTTTGTCATCGGATGCACTAGGCACCTTTTCGGCGGCGGCAATGCAAACGTGTCGCTCGGTGGCCTCCTTGTGAAAGGCCTCGATGCCATATTCGCCGTAGGAGCCCTCTGAGTGAATCGTGGACACATAGGACCAGTTTAGGTTCTTGATAATGTCCACCAAGGCAACCGATTGAAATGTATCTGGCGGCACGGTGCGTGCAAATAAATCGAACCGTGATTTATCGGACAGCGTTTTGGCCGTCGAAGCTGGCGAAATTTGCGGTATGTGAAAGAGCCTCAAGAGATTGGCCACCTGCAGCGATACCGAACTGTAGGAGCCACCGATGACGCCAAAAACCGGACCAGATGTTGCATTCTTGCGCAGCTGCGGCGTCGATGTGTCCGAGCACTCGAAGACGGACGTGTCCATGTTATTGAGGGAGGCGCGCACAAATTGCAGCGACTGATTGAGAGCGTAGGTGTCCCGAGAGCAGGTGTCCAGGATATGAACACCTATCGTTATGCCCGGCAATAGATTTGTGTCATTGTTCACCCGATCAATGGCATACAGCATCGCCTCCAGGCGCTGAACACCCCGATTATAGACCTTGGGGCCACAAGGCGGGGCTCCCTCGCCCTTCTCGTGCACGGGAAACAGGCCGCCCAGTATTATATCGCCAGGGAGGGAGACGGACACCGTGTCATGGGACTGTGATGTGCCAGCACCAGCAAGTTGTGGTAGACAGCTCCAGAGAGTCACCACCATCAGCATAAGGCTAATTGGATTTTTGCTGCCATAGTTATTGGAGTTGGTTTTAAACGCTTCCCGCATATTGGTCAATGTGTCAAATCGTCAATTGCGCATTTATCTCAATGGTTTATTGCATAAACACAAATGTAGCTTATCCTCATTTGGATTTATTTTTTTGGGTTAGCCTTTGAGCTGAGACTCTATAATAATCCTTGGTTTTCGAGCCGTCCATGATCGTTCTAAATAATCTGCAATGGAAACGCGTTAGAAGATATTTTATTTTCACATATTATAACTATTAAAAACCAGACTTGGCAAGTTTCATTATTAATTTATTAACTATAAGATATACTATTCTACATAATCTGCAATAAGTAAACCTTAGCAAGTATTTTTATTAACTTATTTATTGCAGCATGTAAATTCAATAAATATAATTAAATCTATTAATTTATTGGTATTTTTAACTATTTAAAACGCTGCTTAAAATCATGTCACTGACACAAGAGCAACTTAAGATGGCTAAGACAAGTCATCTGTTGGAAAGGATGCTTGCTTAAATTACGTTTCTCTTAAGTTAATTGAGAGAGGGACGGAGGGAGAGGGCACGAGAAAGAAAGCGAGAGAGAGAGAGAGATTGCAAATGGGAGAGGACAATCAAAAGAGAATCACAAGTAGGGGATGCTTTCCTTTGCCCAAGCTTAATATTCATGCAGAGCCCGACTATATACACACATATATTTGAGTGTGTGTGCGTGTTTGTGTGTGTGTGTGCGAGTGTGGAAAGTAACAATGGCGACCCAGAAAAAGCTTCGATGCAAGAACTTTACCAGAAGTACCAACACAAGAATGGTACTGATGATGATGATGGCAACGGCGGCGCCCAGGACCTATATATATATCAAAGTCATATATATATATATATAATATATATATATATATATATATTTACGTATATATATACATACATACATACATACATAATACATATAATTATAAGGATATGCATATATAATATTCACAAATAAATTAATTATATGCATGATACAAATGTATGTGTGTGTTAGTACAAAAGACTTGTTCAATATCCAAAGCCCGACAAAGATGGAATTATATACATATATGTATATATATATACATATATATATATATATATATATATATTCAAATGACTTTTGAGCAACTGTAACTGTGTGGGTGTTAAGACACACACCAATACAGCAATACCCATATATATTAAATGTACCCTATACACAGACATACATACATACAGCGAGTACTTATATGTACACATACATATTTATATAAGTCCGCATTGCAATTGTTAATTTAAGTATGATAGAAAATGAAAAAAAACATGCATTTACATACCATCATTTAATTGAGAGGTTGTATTTGAAGAGTCCTTGATTACATTCACGTTATTTTTTTTAAATTGCAAATTATTTTAGCCACGAGCGAGGAGCGCGCACATCTGTCCATAGCATTAACTATAGATAAACTGATTTACTCATGATAAGCCCAAGCAGCAGTTCTTGTACAAGCAGCAGCGACCACGAAAAAGAACAACAGCAACAGCAGCAGCAGCAACAACACCCACAGCAGCCATCTAACTGTCCATCTCTCCTTGAATGGCCATTTTTCAGGAGCGCAAGCATCGCTGCAGCAGCAGCCGCAACGGATCTCAAAGAGTAAGCGACTAGCAGCGAAAAAGAATGAAATTACTTTAACAACTCTTACCTCCTCTCTATATGACAGAGGTCCGTCCTGCAGCATTACTTAAGAGAGCCAAAAAAGCTGACTAAAGCTTGTCTTCAAGCTTTCGCCTAGCTCTCTTTAGGCTCTCCCAATTTAAGACCACGCAAATGCAATGTCTGTGTATGTACATTTGAAAATGTAGGAGCTATTGCAAATATAGAACACATAATCTTATAAGTACTTCTAATTTTTTATTTTAATTTCAATTCTAAAATGAATTTAATCAATTTGTAGTTAAGGTATCTATTGCAAATATAAAACTATAAATATTACTGATTTTTTAAATTTAATTTTAAATTGTATTTTGAATTTAGTCAATTCTGTACTTTTTGTATTCTTTGTGTCGTCTGACTTTAGTTGTCATTAAATAAATAAGTAAATAAATATTATGATATGATATAATTATTTAATAATCTGTTCACAAGTTCCCACTTAATATCTTCGTTTTTAAATTTGTAAGTAATTACTAAATAATTTGGTAATTTGACTCATGTTCCACTTATTTTATATATAATTAAAGAAAGACTGATTATCTCAATGGCTGGCATCGTTGACTGCCCTGGCTTATCTGGTGAATTTAATCAATTAAGATAAAAATAATTAATTGCATGAGACTAAATCTTGTTTTTCAACTCACGAAGAAAGAATAATGCCCAAATTTAAATTTAAATTTATTTCTTTGAATATTATCGAAGTATTCGATATTATTTTAAAACGATTTATCATAGTGCACTATCTACTACTGTTTACCGTAACTACATTCGATATTTAAATTTATCCAGCTTTTATTTTACTTAAATTTAAACTGTTGATTTTAGTTATTATTTATTATTACCTTGTTTATTATTTTATATCATTTACAGGATTCGGAGCTTGCTTATAAGAATAATATGTTATAATATGTTACTACAAAGTGTGAAATCGAAAACCAACCATGTGCAAATATATGTTTTTAACTCTCAGAAAGTTAGAGCCATAGGCAAACTGTATTTTTGCTCTTAAAACTTGATTCATATGCGATTTAGTTATAGTTAACAACGGAATTAATCTACAAAACTAACTGTGAACAAATCAACTATTAATAAATATCGAAAGACACATCGATTAAGAAAGACATCAACAATGGGATGAAATTGCTTGTCTAAATATATATATCGATGTATATCGATATACAATGTTACCATTCCTAAGCAGCACATTGCATGTGGAATGAAATTGATATAAAATTTGTTTTTGGAAATAAACATAAAGAAAGTCAAGTATAACTTAGTTAACGACTGTGCAAGTATACACTTGAAGTGCGGCAACTGTTTTCTGTTTGTATTGTATATAATTGCTAGATAATATATATATATAATATATATATATATATGTACTGGTCTCGAATGCTCCAGGTAAAATAATGTTGAGAATGAGAACGAGACGGAGTTCAACTAAAAATTACATGATGACATTTACTACGACAATGCAATCTGACGTTGACGTTGCTCTTTGTGCGTTACATATTAAATGTATAGAGAAATACGTGTACGATAAACGGTTTTCGCGATTAATTGTTAAAGTTAAGTGGATGTAGAAATATAAGTTAATGCGGATTTTTTTTGTGCACACATTTTCTTTGTGCAAGACTAGTGTCGAGGCGAGTCGTTCGCTCGCTCGGTTGGTTGGTTGGTCATTCTCTCTCTTACTCTCTACGCTAGGTTCTCTCATTCGCTCTCTCTCACTCGCAAATACGACGTCAACGTCGCAACGTCGGCAAATGGTTGAAGAAAGCATGATTATAAAAAAAGAGCTCTACTTAAATAAATTGAGGGTTGCACCTGTTTAATAACTCCCCAAATGCATTAATAAAGTGAATTAATAAAATAAAAATAAAAAGGCAAAATAATTATTTAATAATAATATATATATAAATTATATATATACATATTATATGCATGCATTCATAAATTCGATTTTAGAAAGCAAATGCATCCGTTTATTATGCGTTGTACGATTGAAATATTTAAATTTGTTAGTTATTTATTATAATACATATATTACTTGCTTTTATTTGTTTTTTATATTGTATTTTTTTCGCCTTGCAGGTTGGCTTTTTGTTTACAACTTACAAGAATTGCTTCGCGGACATTTTTTTTATACAATAGAACTACATTTGTGCAGGTAAGAATGCCTGCCAACAATAACAACATTCTTAACATTCACAGTTTCCACAGAAGAACAATCCGATGGTTGTGTGACGGATTGGAAGCGGGTCAAAAATCGCCCAAAACGGAGATTCGTCAACGAAACGGGAAAAAGCAACCGTTTAACGTTTGACAACACTTAACCGTAAACCAGATCGGTCCTTTAGTAATGCAACCAGCTGGTTCAGCACTATCAACACAAACTGATATCGCTAAAAACATGCAGCCCCAAAATTTGGTATGTTTCCACTTTTTTTTTCTTTATACTTCGTTCTAGATTCTATCAATAGTATTCGGTTTTTCGAATGTCAAAATATGTGTTTACTTTAGAAAGTTTTGTTTAATTTCATTTTAATTAGATGTTTAAGCATACATACGTTGATTTGTAATCCCAATTTATATTTACAATTTATTGTTTAAAATATTCACACACATTTAACATAAATGAGAGGATGAAGCAAGTTTTGGATTCCAGTTTTATAATTTATTTGCTTGGCCAAATATTGAACTCAACTCACTTATTATTGAGTTATTAGTTTAATAATTATAGATTTTGATTTTAGTTGCTAATTTCGTTGTTTGTTTTCGTATTCTATTTCGGCCAAAGTTCAAATTTTGTGCTTTACTTAATAGGCAAAAAAAAAATCTTCCAACTTTTTTGCAATCTGTTTGTAGATTTTGCCTTCGAATAAAAAGAGCAAAAAATATGTTTCGCAAGCGCCGCCAACGAAGCAGCAACAGTCGCTGCCACAACACAGCACTACACAGCCGCAGTTTCAGATAAACAAGGCCTACAATGTTGTCTCCATACTAAAAACAGCAACGACATCAGCCACGCAACAACAGTCCTCGACACACATGCAGCAGCCACATCATCTGCAACAGCAGCAACAGTCGCAGCAGCAACAAAGCTATGCAAATGTTGTAAATCGAGCGCCAGCTATTTCAGCTGCAACCCAACAGCAGCAGCAACAGTCGACTGTCATTTGCAGCGGTGGCAACATAATGACTGTCAGCAACTGTCAATTGAATACGGGTGACTTGAGCTCCGCTGCCATCTATAATCTAACTGGACACAGACCACAATTGACGGCTGGCATCGACTCCAATTGTCGCTATTTGGGAGCGGAATTGACGTCGAATGGTGTTGCAGTTTCCAATAATGGTACACAAGTAGGAGGCGGTGGTGGCGCCGCCGCAAGTGCCACAAATAGCAACAGTGCCAGCAGCAGCAGCAGCATTAACGGTGCCAGCAACAATCAGAGCCTCATGACGCTGACATTGGGCTCGAGCAGTGGCACCTATATCCACGAGAAGAGCTTGTTGGGCGGCGTTGGGGTTGGCGTTACTTGTATCGATAGTAGAAAATACGACTATAAAAATAATAATCTGCTGTCAAACAGCAGCTTCCAAGCACCCCAAGAGGTAAAAAGCAACAAACAACAACAAAACATTGCTCGCGAAAACAACTTAAAAGTTTATAGAAATTTGTACGAATATTATAAATCGATTGCTCGATTAATTGATTGCGTCTGTTCCGCTACCAGAAATTGTCCGAATGTCCAGCTGCGGTCAAAATAATAGTACATAATGGACACTTAGTTTGGAAAAAAATTTAAAAACTAAACTTAATATGGTTAAAAATTATGCATTTTTGATTTAAACACAAGCCATAACTAATTAATTAACAAAAATCAAAGTATCTACATTTATAATTAGTATATATTTATTTGTATATTTGTTTTATATTTCATTTTATTAAATTATTTTATAAACTGAAATGCTTTGATGAACAGCACTCTTACTATTTTGACCGCAACGGCCAATCAAAAACCAGAGAAACTTAAAAAATTATAAACTAAGACTTTAATTTAAAATTGGTAAGGGTAATTTTCGCATAAGTCAAAGCTATTTGTAAATTAAATTAATATTGTTTTGTGGATTTTTTCAGTATGTGTCATCGGGCAACAACAGTGCTGGCAACACCCGTTCAAATCAACAGAGTGGAATATTCCGTGGACCGCCGCCGACTGCAAATACGCCACGTGGCACTGGCGCTGGAGGACCTCGCCACCTCCACATGCCGGCAATGTATCCGAATGTGGTGCTGCAACAGTACTCGCAATTTGGCCAGCGACAGCCGACGTTCCAAACGCCACACATACAATATGGACCCGCGCCCATTCCCTACTATCCGTATCAATATCTGCCGTCGCTGCAGCAACAGCCGCCGCCGCCGCCTCAGCATTCGCGCAGCGGTGTTGCCACAAACGCTAGCGTCAACATCGGTGGCAACACGATGCCGGTGCAGACCGGCCCAAATGGACCGCTGGCTGGTCCCGGTGCAACAACGCCCCAACTGCAGCTGCTCACGGGAAGTGTTCAGACAGGCGCGAATACCGTAATTGGCGTTGGCGCCACTGGTAGCGGGCAGGTCGGTGTACCGCCAATGGTTAGTGTTATGCCACCAAATGTGGCACAACAGCAGGTGCAAGTGGTGGCACCGGCGAGTAGGCGCCGCCATCAGCATCGTTTGCAAATCATTCATCCCGAAACGAAAAAGAATATTCTCGATGAGCTGGATAAGGTGTGTTTATCGCTATTTACATGTAAACATGCTACAATTAATAAATCGATTGTTATCGATATCTAGAGCAATTCAAATGTGGACAATGAGTACCCGGAGCAACAAGCAGGCGCAATAGTAACTACGACAACAGCCGCCGTCGTCCAAACAAACCCAGATGTCCCAATCTGCATTTCCCAGCCAGAAGCTGCTAGCATCTGTCTAGCTAGTAACATGCTAATTCAAGGCCAAGACTCAAGAGCCAATGTCCAGTACAAATTAGGTATATTAATTAATATTCAAAGTGTATATTAATATACAGTGTAATACATTTTATTACTTGCCACAATTTGTATTTAGATCAAATTCCCGCTCACCGGCCAGATATTATAATGGGTCAAACTCCAGTCGTCTCAGCGATGGACGCCCCATCTGTAGAAATATTGCCGACGCCCCAGAAGACCAAGAGTAAAAAGTAAGGGATTCCAGCTAAATCAATATTTAATTTGTATATTTATATAACATATTTTTCGTGTCTTCCCCTCTTTTTTAGAATTCCTATAGTTTCTCCAAAAGATGGCTCTGATTTGGCTACAGCTTTTTCATCTGGTAAGTACTGAAAGAAACATTACTGGGCAATTTAAAAAAAAAAAATTGATACTGGGTATTCTGGAAAAAAAATATAAGATTTAGTTGTTATTTCAAAACATTATTATGTAATAAATAAAAATATAAATATAGTTACTATTTTAGCACACACATTTTTTTTTATATTGAATATAGTGAAAAGCTTTATAACAAAATTCTATATATATTCTAAGTTTGCCTTGTTTTTTAGACGGAGTGCCAAATAGGCAAACGTTAAAAAATAGCAGAAAATTTTTTTCCTCGGGGAATTCAATGCTTTTCTAATATTTACATATTTAAAATAGTTTATTTGCACTTGTTTTACTTTATTTTTTACAAACTGAACACATAAAAAAAAGCAGTGATTTGTAGCTCGCAAATTGCACTCAAATCGGTAACGTTATACCCGGAACACCCAAAAGCGAAAACGGAATATGAAAAAAAAAGAAAGTTTTGCCCGAAGTTTCTATTAGAAATATGCGTTTTATAGAAGACTTTTATGTCCGAATTCCAAGCAGCTGCTGCGCTTTTTTTTTTCTACAAATCCATTCGATCAAAACAGTGTGTGTGTGTGTGTGTGTGCATATTGCGTTTAAGCTTGTCCGCTTATCTATGAATGTGTAGATGTACTATGTTCATCGGTGTGTATGTGTGTCTGTAGGTGCGCTGACCATAAGACGTACATACACACGTACATATATGTATATATATATATATATATATTATATTTACATACATATGCATTTTGTCGAACTCGATCCACGTTCGTGTGTATGTTAGATTATAGACGAACAGCTCATTCACTCTCTCTCTCACTTGTCTTGTTGGCTCTCTCACATCGCATTGCGTGGCTACTTGCGTTTGCTTCCCAGATGTATGTATTTAAATCGAACCGATGCAAACACGTGCTTTCTACACTATCTTCTGTATCTGTATATGGATGTATTAAGCATGTGTGCGGGAGTCACACAGAGAGACAAATTGAGAGTGCGTGTGTGTGCAAACATTTTCACTTTTGCTTTTAGCACTGCTGTGACTTTTGTTGTTGACGTTGATTTTTGGCTGGCGTTAGTTGCTTGTCCGTATTTCTGTTTGCCTCGTCTGTGCAGCGATTTCAGTTGCGGTCGCTGCTCGTTGTTCGATCGATGCTCGATGCTCAAACGTCGCTAGCCTCTCGATGCGATCATTTTTTGGTTGTTGTGTTAGTGTTAGTGCGATGTTTTGTGCGATTCGATATCGTCTCTGTGTATGTGTGTGAGTGTGTGTCTATCTATAGCGCTAGGCAACAAAGCAATAATTGCTCGGACGGACACACACACACACAGACAACTCTTGATGAGATAAAAATTTAAAAAAGAGTCAAATAAATATTATATATGCACACGTGCATTTTGAAATATTTCGAAAAGAAAAAAAACATGCGCAAAATTGATACCATTTGTGGGTTAAAAACTACTCAACAATAATCAGTAGAATAAATTGAATACAAATAAGTAATAAATTTCATATATATATATATATATTTATATATATATATATATAAATATATATTGTATAAATATATATATTTATATGTATTATATATATTTCCAAATAATGCAAAGAATTTAGAATTTAATAAAATATCGAACGACAGCTTACATTTAACTATAAACCTTTATTTTGGACTGTTCAAAAATATACATAATAAAAAGGTAATAAGGAACCTTACAGATAGTTCTGTGAGAAGCTTTCAATGTGTTTCTGGGAATAAAAACAAATCAAAAGATTCAAATTGAATACAAAAGCGATAACTGATGGTCAACTAATATCGATATGTAAACTAACTGTTATAAATTTAAAACTACAACTCCTAGACGTTAGTAAGCCTCTTATATAGATAGCTATAACATGTTTATAACAAATCTAGATTTTCTATTAAATGTAGTCACAGTGGATGATGCAGCAGCAGCGAAAGCAAACGTTAAAGCGACTGTCGAGACTAATCAACAGATACAAACGGGCTCTGTGCTTCAGCAAAAGAATCAGTTAAACTTGACACATCCACAAGCAATGCAGCAACAGTCACAGATACAGCCACATTCACAGATACAGATGGAGCAGCAACATTCTCAATACATGGCGCATGTTGCAACTCCAACGCCTGAATTTGAGCACGCTGTGGATGACGCTCCTGTGTCCTCGTCGCAGAGTGAATTGTTCACAAATTGTCCACTGCAAATGATCGAGGCTGAGCCAGAGACAACCATAGCTGTTGCAACGGTCGCAACAGCATCCCAAACCCAAACCAATATAGAAGTCTCATCCGATGCCGTATCAACTGCTATGCAACTAGTGGGTCAAAGCAGCGAAATTGAGGCAACAGAGTCGGGTGCGCCAACAGCACAGAGCACGCACGAGAGCTCCCCAGATGAGACTGATCGAGTCGGGAATGCACAATTGAATGATGAGCCTATAAGGGCTAATGATAATGTTGATATCGGGGTAGGCAACTCCATACACAGTAAACAACTGGCTACAAGTAACACAATGGATGGAACAGAACAGGAAGAAGAACAAGAACTGGAGCTCAAGGAAACAGTGGAAGATGGAGAGGAGCCTAGATCAGAGACAGTTGAACAAACTGTTGCCGCACCACCAACTGCTGCCATAGAAACAGATCCGATCTCATCGCTGATCAATTACAACGATGGTCAATGGTCGCCGAGTAATCCGAGTGGCAAGAAGCAATATGATCGCGAGCAATTGATGCAGTTGCGTGAAGCAAAAGCCTCTCGCGTGCAGCCCGAGGTGAAGAACGTGTCGATCTTGCCACACCCGAATCTGATGCCAACATTTATGCGCAACAACAACAATAACAATAAGCGTGTCCAGTCGATGGTGGGCATGATTGGTGGTAATCGCAACAATGATGCGTCCAGCAATTTCGCGGGTAAACAGGTATCTATGTCCGGGGTGCAGGGCGGCGGCCGTAGCAGCATGAAGGGCATGATCCATGTGAATCTATCGTTGAACCAGGACGTTAAGCTCAACGAGACGGAAAATGCGTGGCGACCACGAATGACCAACAAAGTGGAACCGGAACCCAGCTACGATGGCAAGTCCGTTCACGAGAAAGATGAACTTGTGCGTCGCGTGCGTGGAATCCTAAATAAACTAACGCCAGAGAGATTTGATACACTCGTCGAGGAGATCGTCAAACTGAAGATTGATACACCAGATAAGATGGACGAAGTGATTGTGCTTGTCTTCGAGAAGGCGATCGATGAGCCAAATTTCTCCGTTTCGTATGCGCGACTGTGCCATCGTCTAATTAGCGAGGTGAAGGCACGCGATGAACGCATGGAGAGTGGCACCAAATCCAATCTGCAACACTTCCGCAATGCACTCCTTGACAAAACGGAGAAGGAGTTCACCCAGAATGTGTCCCAGGGTGCAGCGAAGGAGAAGAAACTGCAGCCAATTGTGGAGAAGATCAAAAAATGTACTGATCCCAATGAAAAAGCGGAGATCGAAGCTCTCCTCGAGGAGGAGGAGCGTAAGATACGCCGTCGCTCTGGCGGCACAGTGCGATTCATTGGCGAACTCTTTAAAATCTCCATGTTAACTGGTAAAATCATTTACTCTTGCATCGATACACTGCTGAATCCCCATTCGGAGGACATGCTCGAATGCCTGTGCAAACTGCTCACAACGGTGGGTGCAAAGTTCGAGCAGACACCAGTGAATACCAAGGATCCGGGTCGCTGCTACTCACTGGAGAAGTCCATAACCCGCATGCATGCGATTGCCTCGCGAACTGACAAGGATGCTAAGGTCAGCTCCCGTGTCCGATTCATGCTACAGGATGTCATCGATTTGCGCAAGAACAAGTGGCAATCAGCGCGTAATGAGGCCCCCAAGACAATGGGTCAGATCGAGAAGGAGGCCAAAAATGAGCAGCTGTCTGCACAATACATGAACTACAGCGGCTCCATGTCCACTTCCAGTCCGAATGGACCGCAGTCGGGTGTCGGCAAGCGGGATGAACGCAGTGGCGGCGCTCGCTATGGCGATTCTCGTTCCACAGGTTACGGTGGCAGTCACAGTCAGCGCGGCGACGGCGGCAACAATATGCGCCACCAGCAACCAAATAGCGGCGGCAGTGGCAACAGTGGAGGCGGCACCAGCGCCAACTCCAATGGCAACAATGACGATAACACGTGGCACGTCCAGACCAGCAAAGGTAGCCGCTCACAGGCGGTGGACACCAATAAACTGGAGGGTTTGGTAAGCTAAGCTATTTCTTTTCATGTAATTATTTATTTTTATTTTTATTCATAGACATTACAGCTCAATCAGAATTTGGATACGAAGAAGATGGGCGGACTTAATCAATTTATTTGGCCTCACAATAAACAATCCTCGACGCCGACGACAACACCTTCCAATTCATTTGCCGCGCTCTCATCGTTAGTCGATAAGAACAGCACTGATCGAGATCGTGATCGCGATCGCGATCGCAGTGGGCCCCGCAACAAAAGCTCATTTAACAAGGGCTCCATGGAGCGTGATCGTTATGGTGATCGAAGTGAGTAAATACGATATTTATATATGGATAAACCTGATATCATAACTTCACAAAATAGGCATACATTCGCGAACGGGATCGTCGCAGGGATCGCGCGAGAACTCTTCATCGCGCGTTGGTCAAAATCAACAGGGTCGCGGCATGATGAACGCTTCACTACAAAAATCTGCTAGTCACTCAAAATATACGCAACAGGCGCCGCCAAGCCGACTTTCCAACAAGGTATGTATCTATAATATATTTATAAGAATTACTGTTCATAATAGTCAAATCCCTGTACAGGCTATGAGTTCTTCGATGACCAGCTCTGCCGCTGGTGTTGGCGGCATTTACCGAGGCGGTGATCAGCAGCAGCAGCCGCCTTCCAACTCTGCCACACAGCCTGCCAAAGGCTCAGCGCCACAGGCCGTTTTCATCAAGCCGCAAGATAATGATATTACGCTGTTTAAGACAGTCGTCAGGGATATCATAGATCTGGCGGCGGCCTCGAAATCTGTCACTCCAACGGTTGTCGAATGTATCAATCGGATACCGGAGCCACAGCGTTGCGGCTTCTTGTTCTATATATTAACTGATTATTTGCATTTATGGAAGGTGGGCAAACAGTACAGGAGATACCTTGCAATCACAATTGCTCACCTCATACAGCAGAACTACATGTCTGTGGATCACTTTAAGCTGGCGTACAAGGAGTTTAGCGAATTTGCCAACGACTTAATTGTTGATATTCCTGAATTGTGGCTTTATATTTTCCAATTTGCTGGTACATATATTCTATATTTATTATTTATTCGGTATACTCGTATACGATTTACTCCTTTGCTATATACTAAAAGCTTTTTGTTTGTTTTGTTAAGGTCCATTAATAGTCAAGAAAGTGTTGACTGTGTCAGATCTGTGGAACGACAATTTAAGAGACAACGACATGGGTAAAAAGTTCCTTAAAACCTACTTGACATATTGTACTAGGGAAGTGGGACCGAACTTCACCCGCAGCATGTGGAAGAAATTTAACATGCACTGGTCTGATTTTATGCCCGACAGCGAAGCTATTGACTTTATTGAGTGGAATGTAAGTTCCCACTGTTATTTTAATATTCTCTTTATTATCATTTATATATCTGTATCTATTATGCAGAGATTAGAGTATGTGGAGAATGAGTCGAAGACGCCAGTGATTGAAGACCGCGAGTCGCCCGAAAAGCTTGTAAAAAATGTGATAGATCATATTGAGCACCTGCTTAAGGAAGGAGCAACTGCAGATTGCATAATTGATTATTGCAATGTAAGGATATTTCAAATACGTCAATTTGATTTCAAATTTGAAGTAATAAAATTATTTTCAGGGCAATATTGTGATGGCCGATAAGCTGTTTATCAGAGGGCTGACAACAACCTTAAGCAACTTCGCAATTGCCTACAAGGATAATAGCTATAAGCTGGAGCCGGAGGTTTTTCAGAAGTTTTGCACACCAGTTCTTCAGCGCTACATTGATTCCAATGAAGACCTTCAGCTCGAGTGTTTGTATGGAGTACAAATACTCGTCCACAGCTTGGAACATCCGAGAGGTTTGTTATCTCTCAGCAAAAAAATAATTATAATGGATAATAATGAATTTTTAATGAATACTTACTCTAGGCTTGTTGAATGAACTCTTCGGTGAGCTTTACGATGGCTTTGTAATACATAAGGAGTCACTCTACAAGTGGCGCGATTCGAAGGATCAGTCAGCTGGCAAAGGTATAATTGTGTTTTTAATACAATTGATTATTTATTTAAATTTTGCAATTACCCCTTTTTGTAATACAGGTGTGGCTGTGAAGAGTCTTAATACCTTCTTTAACTCATTAATTGATGATGCCAATTAATTCGTCAATATACTCGTAGAGCTGACAGACATAGCGAGTTAGAGCAAACGAAAAAAACACAACTTATTAAAAACAAAAGATAACAAAACGGAATGCACTTTGAAGCAGAACATAATATACTTTCATATATAATAAGAAAGAAGTGTGAAGATCGGGTGTTAGAACCAGAGAAAATATATTCTACTACAATATATGTATGCATATAAGCTACTTTGTGCGATCTTATAGTACAATATATATGCAATATTAAGTTAGTATATAAACAACTGTGTATGCATGTATGTACTATGAAATAAAGCAAACCTGAAGGAAATTTCTAGTTATGATTGTTTGCTGTCAATGTCAGATGATTCGGTGACAGTGCAGCTATGCAGCTAAAAGAAAATGGAGAATTGATAATGGAAAATGGCAAATGGCAAAAAAGTAGTGACACATCAAAAATGATTGTAGGCAAAATTTAATTGTGGAGAAAGCAAAACAAACACGATTCAAAAACAAGAAATTCAATCCAATCCCAACCATAAGTAATCTTATACAATTTTATAGACTTAATTGCCTAATCGTTTATATTTATATCTCTAAGAGATAATCAATCTATTTGTAATTTAAAGAGGAAATGATAAACCCGTTTTAAATATAATGTTTTTAAAAGTGAGCAAAAACAACTATAGCTATTGTCGTATTTGTGTTTTATTTTGACTCAACTTTATTTCATTTCCGCCAAATATTTTTTATAAATGGCATTTTCAACAGGCGAGCAGAAATGTTTAGCTAAACGATTTACCTGGAGAATAACCTCAAATACCCGCTCTTCAAAGTAGCATTTAAATCGGACTGCCTAAGAGTATGCAACAATTTCTTTCACTCAAAATAACAGGCGAACAGAAATGTTCAGTTCAACGATTTACCTGGAGAATAACGTCAAATACCCGCTCTTCAAAGTAGCATTTAAATCGAACTGTTCAACGATTTACCTGGAGAATAAACTTAGTTGCACGCAATTTATTTGTGTAATAATAATAATAATATATTATATATTTAGTAATAATATCATAAATAATAATATTTTTTATTATTATTCGATATTTACATATTTAATTGCCTCATGCAGCGCTTTCCATATATATAAGTTAAGAATAACTTTCCCCTACACTCCCAAATATACTAATGCGACATAAGTCAAGGCGTCAAACCCAGCGATCAGACAATGATTGGCGAAGATATGGCAGATTGAATGTGAACTCGTAGAAAAATAAATAAATTGAAAGCGTCATTTCCGCCAACTTTATTGAATACACAGCAAAACATCAACGAGAGCAGACTAAAAATCTGCTGCATGTTTTTTCTGTAACCGTGGGTGGTCCTGTTCCGCTTCGGAGCTTGAAAACAGCGAGCCGAACCCGAACTCAACGCGTCGAAGAATTTGCCGGGCTCGAGGAGCGAACGCAGGTTAATATCCCAAGAACCCAAGAAAATGATAGAAAATGGTACTGTTCGCGGTCTAGGTTAAAAATGCTTTATTTGCAGCTATTTAATTATCATAAATTGATTTTTAATAATATTATAACAGGTATATAACAAATATGTAATTTCAAGGTGGGTTGAATTTTCGATTTTTCGTTTTTTAAACTCAGTTTCATCAATTAATTTTTTAATTTTTTATTTTATTGTTTAACTCTTAATTTGTAATCTCATTTTTGTTATACGTTTGCACTTTTCATCTCAGTAGACGCTTGTTCCGGCAATGGTTGGCTAATTTCTTTACAGTTACTATTAATTTGTTCAATATATTTATTCTCTAATTGCCTTTTCTAATATATAAATATATTATAACCTACAGCCTATCATTCTAAATAGTTTCGGTTTAAACTAAGTTTATTTAAGATTAACATGTCATTTTCACACTTTTATTTTCTTTTATTATAAAAGAAACAACAATTCGCAATTTAAGTAACTTGTAACAATGTCGTTTTACGAGTTAATATTATAATCTAATAATAACAATTAACTTTCGTTATTTACATGTATTTCAGTATGTGGATAATCTGTTTCGCTCGCGTGAAATGTTTATCATTCTTCATACACGTATGTTAAGTTATACTAATTTGCAGATTAATTAAGCTAATCAATTATGTGTTCATATATGAAAAAACACTTTAACATAGAAAGCAAATAGTAAAATCCCTTCCCAATGGAGCAAAGGGTATATTGGTGTTATGCAACCCTTTCCTGATGTCTGTACTCAATCCAACTGCAATCTAATACTCCCCACGAGGTGGCCTCCGCCCAATGAAACAGCCAAATATACATATGTATATATATATATATCTGTCAATCTTCCTAACTTCATTATCTATAGGGGCTATATTTCACCTGTTATTTTTGCTCTCAGTATTTTGCTTACAGTATTGTGCTAAATTATTCTCCTATTGGTTTCAACTAATTTTATAGTACAGAGATGCAATTAAATAAATATAGAAATTTAGAGACAATTCATATTTTTGCTACTATTTTACCAGTATACTGAGGTTATTCCGTTAGCTTTAGCATCTATCGTATGTTGCAGGCCTTAAATACGAATAAACCTTAGCAAAATGGGGGGGGCTACATCAAAGAAAAAAATTGACATACAACCGATAAAATGAATAGGCTCGCTTGCATGTACAATCAATTTTCTTCCTGTGTATGCTCAACAAACATTTGAAGTAAATTTGTTTTAACTGGAAATTGAATTTGCGCCTGCCCATCCGATATTTGTTAGTACAATTTTGAGCTTGAAACTAAACCGACATCTAAGGTCTAAAGTAGTTGAGAATATTGAAAATAGCCAAACAACTGGTATGACAACATTTAAGATAAGCTGTTTTTTTTTCCTATTCTCAATTGTCTGATCAGCTTCAAGCTCCGATGACAAAGGCATAGGGAGCGATATAGAGATGTGTTTGTATAATTTATGCACAAATAAAAGCAATATGCTAATCTATTGATGTGCGTATATCAATTTCTTATAGCTTTTCTTGTTTTCTTTTTAATATTTTTAGACTATATGTATACTATACATATGTATATATATATATATGTATACTATACGCAATGTGTGCGATTTCTTAGTCTGTGTGCAGCCTGTTTAAACTACTAAACAGTTATTATTTCTTTCAGAATTATATTTAAATATGTATATGCATTTACGTAAGCATATGTACGAATTTATTATTATTATATCCGGGATCGACTTGACTGGATTAACACCAATATTTATTCTGGCTTTAGGCGGTGCCATTGTACTACAGTTTGTTTGGGTTTCGAGATCATATCCTGCCAATGTTTCGTCTCGGAGGCACCTGAACCGTTTTTACCTGTGAGAAGAATTATTATATATTCCTCAACATCTGCTTCTCTCTGAAATCAATCACAAACGCATTTCTCAAAGCAACTTTCGCTTACCAGCCAACAATATTCTGCCGATCAGCTCGTTTCGACCAATATTATCGAAATCCATAACCATGACATCCAGAGAACATTCTCGTATCTTTTCCCAGGGAACGTTAAAACTAAATGATTCATTGAAAACTGGATTCAACGTACAGGTAAAAATAGGCGTTTTTCTTTTTTCTACACGCTTATCTCCAAATTGTAGCCAAACCTTTACATAAGGATCTGTAAAATAATTGCACATTTTTATTATACAGGGGAAAATCGTATCTTTTGCAAAATGCTAGAAATACATAAACGGTTTTGATCGGGCAAATATACCTGATTTTCCATTAATATCCTTAGCTTTTAGATTTCGTGCTTTAATCAAGGTCAATGTTAAAATTGAATTTGAAGGATGATAGCATAGCGAAGACAGGAGTTCGCCGCATTTATCCTTTGCAGGGGGCTTCAAAGCTTTCCAAAATGACTGTTTTGAAGCAAAATCAACCTAAAGGCAGATAAATAAGTAAGGAATAATATATGTATATACATATAAACTAGATATCCTAAGTAATACATATCAGCATACGACTATGTTATATTTTAAGGCTATTTACCTGACATAGCGGTAAAAACACTTCTCCAATAGAATCATCTCTTGAAAAACGATCATAATCAAAGACATGCAAATGCAGAACCTAAAAATTGAATTGAAAATTGTTCCCAAACATTTGAGTTTAATTTTATTATGATTTTATATTATTTGTCAACTTACACGCGACTGAAGTTTTTGAATTGGAAATCCTTCGAAATAAAATGTTTCATTCCAGCGTGGATTCAAGGTTCTTCGTTTGATTTTGGTTTCCAAACGATGCTTTTTGTCTGGCAACAATGTAACTCGCACATAGGGATCGGAGGTGCCGCTCAAATCCTTTGCTGGTAGTTCTTTGCCTTGTAGAACTTTTAAGATTAGGGTCGTATTTTGAAAGTCATATTCCAAGGAAAAATGTATTTGTCCAACGTTTTCACTCGGATCATTGCTATCGAGGTACATGTCGGTCATTGAGATGCTTTTATTCTAGAATGTGCGGAATATGCCATTTAATTAAGTAAAATATAAATAATAATTAATCGATTAATATATATAATGATCGGAAACGTCAAATTAAGTTGGCTAATTAACTCAGAAGAACCAATCTCACCGGCTATAAGCTTATGTAAAAAGATTACGACAAGTACTGTTATATGACCAGAAAGAGAAGGAAGATTTATTAATAAAAGTCTACTACGGTAAGACGGCAAGCTGATATTAGTATTCCAATTAAAACCCCTAAGGGCAAATATTCTGTCCTGATGAACCTTGTAATTGGGTGACCAAACACAAGACCCATGTGTGTTTTAGTAATAGGGATCGATGAAACCCAGGATACCAAAGCCTCGATTAGCAGAGGAAGAAATATACTTGTCATCTAAAACAATACCAAAATGATCAACACATTCAATGCGTTCCAGTGGTAAAATATAAATTGTGATCTAAAATAATGATTTCATTAGGATACGCACCGCGGAATCCTTCGATGTACCGTCATTTGCACCTGCCCCTGCAGCAGCATTAGAAGGTTTTGTCGGTGTAGACGTAGAACCGCTCCTATAAGAAGAACTTTACTTAGTATGCGAGAAGACGAAATTGATTGGGACTATGGACTAAATGAAAATAAAAGTATATATTTGATTATGATTATAGATAGTCGTACCCAATAAGAGGCGTCCTGAGACTTAGAAAGCCATTCAGTTTTCGATTAATATTATTTTGTAGAGGAGTCGTAATCGCTGGAGCAACTGGAGCTGGTGGCTTACTAGGCGGGTTTCCAGAGTCCACAATGTCCTGCGTTGCCCTATTGTAAGATATGAAAGCACATTTTAAATACATTATATATGTAAATTTCACTTCTGATCCAGCTGAAAAAAACCCTTTATATTAAGTCACATTTAATTGAACTTGAATGCTGCAAAAATTGGGATTTTTTTGTAGTTCCACTTAAATAATTAATTATTGTTTAAACTAAATGTATAAAAGTTGGACTTAAAAGCTGTTTTGTAACTAACCTTAAACTATAACTGCTAGATTCTTCATCCTCGTTTGGTTCAATAAACTGTAACTGTGACCTTTTATGCCTCCACCAAAGGTAGCCACCGGCTAAAAAAAGCGCTATCGCAATGATTAGACCCAATATCGCTAGGCAAGCTATTAATATTATGCTCGCCATATCTGAAAATAGGTTCGAAAGCTTGTAAGTATTGTGGACTATGTGTATACATATATATATTTATACATATACATATATGTAGATATGCATATATATAGATATACATATAAAGTTACATATACATACATATATACAGATATACATACACAAATAAATATATATATATATTTGTATATATATATATACACACACTTACATATAAATATATATTTAATATAACATACGACTAAATAGGAACTGAAAATAAGTCAAAGTTGGCTGTGCTATAACTGTTACATACTTATATATGTATATAAATACATATATATATATATATATGTATTTTTTTCTTTTACCTTTTTAGTGTGTTCATATGAATATGTAAACGTTTTCGAGAAGCAGGATTTACGACTGTACCATTTATACGCATTAGCTCATGGAATAACAATTTCAGGCACACACATGTAAACAATAGTTTAATGTTTTCTTTTTTATTTTATTTATTATTATTATTCATATTTAAACAGTGTTTTCATTTTAGTTTAATCTCCATTTTTATTTTTATAAAACACTTTACTTCGGTGACTTATGTATGTATAGTAAATGTAACCAAACAGAAGGGGATGACGATGACAGTAACAGAGTACTGTAAAGAGCAAACTGAAAAACTGAAAGCTCATCAAACCAATGAGAGTCAGAGTTGAAATCGGAAAATACTGACACATACTACAGCAGTACGCGCTTACATACTTACATTTATATATACATATATGAATAACAAAGACAATATGTTAATAGTTACCACCAATTTATGAAAGTGCTCAGTGTAAATTGAAATTGTCCAACTGGTAGAAAGCTCTGATTAACTACTTCTATTGTGAATATGACTTACGAATGGTAATGTGTATTTTTCTCTAGTATTTAATATAAGAGTATTGTGCTGTGGAAGGCACATCACTTGAAAGCTCCTTTTTTGTAAGAGTTTACTGCGCATGCCGCATTATCCTATATACTGATAATCCTATTCCCAAACTAGTCGCCCTGAAAACACTCTAGATTTCCTATTTATTTCTATTTTTATTATTATTATTACTACTAACAGATCGGTGTATGTAAACAAATTATTTCCAAATTCCCTTATGCAATTGAAATTTGAATATTAGTTTAATGATTAAATTTCATATATTCGAAATTGAAATTTGTTCAGATTTATAGCTTAAGGTGAAAATTGCGAAAGCCTTCACTGCGATATTAATGATTGCTTTGTGCTTGTCTGTTTCTTAAAATGGAGACAAACAGACGGAGAGAAAGACATAGGGGAGAGAGCGAGGAAGAGAGACAAAGTGAGAGAGAGAAATTTCTCTCTAGGGCCATTCTTTCGCATGCGCGTTGTGAATTTAAATGTGTGCGCATATCATCTGGTTCACTACTAACCGATTGTCTGGCGTTACTCCACCAACAGAGTGGAGAATTTTCCATTTTTAGAACGTTTGAACTTGCTTACTTCTTAGCACAAAACATTTGACTAGCAAACAAACGATTTGTACAAAAAAACATCAATTACGTCTTGTAAACCAAAGAGACACTATTGAAAACAAAGAGCGAGTGAGAGAGAGAGAGAGAGGAAAGATACATGTATATTTATGTATGTACCATGTGCGGCTCCTCCGATAGAAATGTCTCATTTTAAATTTAGTCGAAAGGTATCCGTTTCGCACAACGCACCTAGCCTGTCACCACTTGGGTTGTGTTGAGTGCTTCAGAATAATGTATGTATATGTATGTCTCTTATACAGCCCCAGTGCATTTTCCGGCTACGCCTGTACATGTTCTAAATCTATATATATATACATATATATATGTATGTTTTTTTTATCAAAACATAAGTGCATATGCATGAAGTGAATTATATAGGTGCATCAGCTTCTAATTGACTACGCAGATATAGATATCACTAAATATGTGTGAACATTGTGTACTAATTGTGTAATGATCCAAATAAAACCCAAAGTTGTTTTATTTCGTTATATATATATATATATATATATATATATGTCTATATGTATATATATGATTATTCAATCAATGCATTAATGATACAAATCAAAACTAGCCTTCATATTTGTAAGCAAGGTTATGTTTTTCGCAGACTTTCTGTTTAAAACCCTAGATAAATAAATAAATAGAGGAAAGAAAAGCTAGACATTGGCAATTGATTGTTTCATGTTCAGTTTCGCTGTCATTTCAGCAACAATGGCTCCAATATGACGTTCAATTTGGCAATACAATAGAATATAAATAAAGCAACGAGAGAAAACAGCAACAAACAATAAACATTCATGGATTATATCACAAGTAAATAAAAGACATGCGAGAAATGGACAACATATGCAGGTGACTATCTATGAAGACAACTCCCCAGATTATTCATTTCACGTATTGTCTGCTCTTTTCATTAGATTCTTGTGGATGCAATCGGGCTTATAAGAAATTCAATGATAATTAAACTGCGCAAGGTATGTTTATACCAGATACACTGAGAAGCTGTATGATCGAGACGGACGTATCTTCTTATTTACAAACATCGTCAACTGGACAGGTAAGGAATTCGACATAGATAAACACAGTATTGCCAATTAATAATTATATAACACTCGAAGTGGTTAAACTCTGTACAGACTTTCAAAGGTCCATAAAACAGAAATGTATAATTAAAGGTCTAAGCAGGTGGTTTAGCTTCTCGTTAGATCTAGCTATTAATCGTAATGATAAAAGTAAAAACTTAATTAATTTTCCATAATAGTATAATATTTTTAAAGGAGTTTCTAATGTTTATCATAAATGTTTTATTTACACAACAATACTCACACAAATCTCATAAGTGTGATAACATGCAACTAATCGAAGTTAACCAATTCTATTGTTAGGTATAAAAATTGCTCTGGATGTTTAGGAAAAGAATTCCGAATACCATGAATCAATAATATTTCAAATGTAATTAACAAATTTTATGATACTTTGGGTTTTAAATTCAAATTCTTGGTGTCTCTTGATGTTGATATATATATATATGTATATGTTTACAATTTACAATCTTAAAAATAAAGCTCACACATGTGTACGTTGACTGCATCTTGTCGCCTTTTCACATACATTTTATTTATCCCTATGCAAGAGTGTTTCTCATCGTTATCATTATCATAACATTTCTCATTTACCATTTACTATGTATGTTTTATCCTTTTTTCCTATATAGAATAAAGTAAACTGTTGTTGTTTGTCGGGGAACCGACTTTCATGGACGTTTTCTTTAATTACTAACTCCATTTTCAAATGTTTCAAAATAATTCCAATATTTTTCTTATTTAGCTTATTTAGTCAAGCAAGAAAACGTCCTAAATTAGTGTATGTATTTATATAAGTACGTGTATATGTATGTATTGGAGGTGTATTTAAAATTTTTTCAATTATATACCGTTGAAAAAATAGCGCTGATTATGCTAAACTCACAACACACATGTTTCCACCTAAAACATACCCGTAGCTATAGCCTTGTGTCTTACATATCTATCACTAGTATACAAACATCATAACTAAGTTATTTCAACATTGGCTAATATACAAAATATATACAATATGTATATATGTAGATATGTAATATATATATATGTATGTATGTGTGTGTATTTATACAAATATATATATATAAGTAATATGTGTATTTGTATTGGAGTTGGCATTCAAAATTATTCACAATCAGTTCCACAATTTTTGCTCCATTTAAAGTTAATTTGTTCTATTTATGTGTACCACTAATTATTTATGAATGCTTGACCAATAATGTTTTGAATATTTAACTTTAATTTAAATGCGTTTGGGTGTATCACAATTTTCTTTATATATGTATGTATTCAGCAGCAGCAGACAGAAGTTTTCACTTTTCGTAAATATTATTGAATTGATTTTGTTGAGAGTGCTGATAATTTGAAAACTTTCGAAAACTGCTGTGTAAACAAAATGAAATACAATTTGTTATATATATGTTGTAACTATGTATTTGTGATTATCTTTTTAATGTAGGATGAATTTCACCCCTTCATTGAGGCATTATTACCATACGTCAAATCATTCTCGTACTCTTGGTTTAACTTGCAAGCTGCCAAACGAAAGTATTACAAGAAACACGAGAAGCGTATGTCATTGGAAGAAGAAAGACATTGCAAGGACGAGCTACAGGTATATATAAATATATATATATATATATATAAAATGAATCTTTAAATAAAATGTATTTTATGTTTGACAGAATGAGAAAACAGAAGTGAAACAGAAATGGGCGTCTCGCCTGTTGGGCAAGCTAAGAAAGGACATAACGCAGGAGAGTAGGGAGGATTTTGTGCAATCGATAATTGGTAAACGCAAATCGATTTGTGTTCTCTCCAATCCCGACCAAAAAGGCAAAATGCGGCGCATAGATTGCCTCAGACAAGCCGATAAGGTCTGGCGACTGGATCTGGTTATGGTTATCCTTTTCAAGGCCATACCATTGGAGAGTACGGATGGGGAGCGCCTAGAAAAGAATCCGGAATGCCTCCATCCTGGCCTCTGTGTAAATCCATATCACATTAATGTCTCTGTCAGAGAATTGGATTTATATTTGGCAAATTTTATCAATACGCATAACTCATCGAATCTGATAGCTGCAAGATCGCCACAGCTTGCTATATTCAGTCACAATCGCAACAATAACTTGTCAATTGAAAGAAAAGAGGACACGGAAAGCGAGTCAAAAAATAAAGGACTCAGACACAATCCATACAATGGCGTTGTTTGCAATGATATTATTCTAGCGACTGGGGTATTTTCTTCGCAAGAACTGTGGACATTATCCAGAGGTAGACCAGTAATTATTAAAATATATATTACTATTTATTTAAATAAACTAACTAGTACTGTGCATATGAATGGTATGCCAGTATTTATTTAAATTAATTATTATAATAATAGGTATTGTGTATATCAAAGGTATACCAATATTTATTTCAATTTAAATGAAGTATAATAATGATCTTTCAGATTCAATACTAGATGAGGCCAATGACAACAGTCTGCATACGAACATCATCAAGAGGGAGAATCTGGGCGCTGCTTTCGACTGCAACACAACATATCAACTGACGCCCGATTCACCGATTCCCAGCTCTCAGATCCAGGCACAGACTGGCGCCATTGTCGCCAATCCAATTCCAGGTGGTTATAGCAGTGAGTAGCTTGAGTAGTTCCCTTTACAGTGTATTATTTTAAATTTGCCCTGTTCCTTTAATAATTTCAGTTGACTTCGTCGATCAGAATCATAGAACTGTGCATTTATCACAGTCTCCGCTGCTGCGCACTGATGCAACAAATGGCTCCACAGATGGTTGCAAAATCGACCACAGCTCATCGCCGCCAGTTATTTCGCGTACAACGACAGCCGCAGATCACTGTGCCACAGGCAGTTTCTCTGTCATTCTGCGACCGGCGGACAGCATTAACTCCAACGGTGATGCAACTGTTGCCGACTCCCCAATATCTTTGCATCGATATACCCCGCTAAATAGCAGGCCGCTGACAGCCACCATGCCCCAAATTCGTTCCGCAGAAGGTAATAATATATAAATAATATTTATAGTTATAATCAAAATAATATTAATTATATTAATAATAATAATAATAATAAATAAATATTAATAGAAATTATAATAATATATAAAAAATAATAATAACCGCAGACATTATGAGCGCAGAATAGCAGATTAGCTCAATTAGCGCCAATTTACATGTTAGCCCTCGCAGTCTGCTTTTTCTTCTTTTTCCTCCATTTCGGCAACGGTAAAACCGTGTGATCGTCCCGAAGTCATCGATTTTTTCTGTGCATTTGTCTTTTTGCTATTTCGGCAACTGTTAACGCGCACTTACACACATGCACTGGAATGCAGTCTAGCTGTCGTTAAGTTAATATATAAATGACAATTAAATTAAATATATTATTAATAATATATACATAAACATTAAATATTCATTTAAATACCCCCTTATTTCTATCTTTTTCTCAGCCATTTTGCACCACAACTGTTCTACGCTGCTAGCAACCCCAGTAAGCCCCGTGAATACTCTGTATTACCCACAGCACGGCAGTCCACGACTTCAGGAGCACGAACATGCACAAACACAGGCACAAGCGCAACAACAACAGCAGCAACAACAACAGCAACAACATGCTGAGAGCCATGATATATCTGATTTTGTGACTTATGTTTGTCAAGATGCTGGCCATTCTGCGAGTTTGGCAGCTGGCGGGGGTTCTATAGAGAATCCAGGGTTTCAGCACACCCACTCGCATCAGTTGGGCCCGCACAGCCACTCGCCACACTATCAAATTCACCCACAATTGAGGAGCTCAAAGTTGAGTGCGGCTCCCTCGACCCATTATCATAGCACAATGTTGCCGCCAATGTTGCCGCCGATGGCACGACCTGTTGCCATTATACGATCCAGTGGCGATCTGGCAATGGTTCAAGCGCCCCCAACATCGACAGCCAATCAGTCTTCGAGTCTTTGCATGCCAAAGGCCACCTTGGTCGACGATGAAGGTCGCAACGATCCAGCTAACACCATGGAGAGCAATCATAGCCCAATTAACAGCTCCGAGGCGGATCCAAATACAAATACGGATTGCACCACACTTGTGGCGAGAAGTTCGCCGCAACCACATCCGCCAACGAGTCCTCATATTTCTGCCGAAGTGGGTCGCTGTAAAATACCACCAATTGGCTCAAATGCTCTCACTCGCATCGCAGCGCCAATGTACCCCTCAACCAATAGTCGGGAGTACTTCAATCACTTTCACACTCAATCCACATCGGTAAGTTGTACTTTTAGCATTTTTACACAATTATTATTTATTTATCAACTGCTCAAATGTCATTAACATCGAATAAAAAAAACCCCAGTACTTATATACCATATTGAACTTGCAGTTACTGGGCTATGCTGGATCTATATCGACAATGTCGGGTGTCATAAGTCCGACAAATCTAAGCCTGTACTCAACACCAACAATGGCTGTGACTTCGGCGCACCGTTCGAGTAGTGGCAGGTCCCGTTGGAACACTACACTTACAGAAGACGAGTTCAACTTAATTCCGCACTCTGTAACTAGTACAAATATAGAAAATACACAGGTTATATTAATGGAAGATTGTAAGTAAGATTATTTATAACATATAATACAGATTTACTTAATATACTTAATTTAATTATAGCAACGGGCCGTTTTACTGATGAATACTCCACAAATCCGAATCGAGACTATGTATCGTGATTTACTATTACAAAATCTGGGCTTTGGGCAAGCGACATATATATACAAATATAAATATTTTCACATATTGTATTGCATAATTGTAAACGTTGCTAAATTGATAACTTAAGGAATTGTACATAGTAATATTTAAGATAAGTGGTATATTATTATACTACTACTACTAGCTACTTATATATGGAACATAAATATATAAATATATGTACAATTGCAGATACATAATATGCATGGTCTTATCAATGGTCTGACGATAAGGATATGCTTTCATATATCTGCAAATATATATATATATATTTCTAAATATATATAAGAATGTCTGCTTTATTATTCGCATAAACTGAAATATGGTAATGACTGAATATATATTAAGGTCAAGTCACAATTACATACATAAATATGTACTGATGTAGATTATGGGATGTACAATTTAATTTGATGATTATCTATATTAAATCAGTCATATTTATGTATGTAATTATACTTTCTTGCAGTAGGACTTAGGATAAGATTATTTAAAACACAGACAAGATGATAAACATAATTGAAAACATGTGAAAAATAAATATAATGTAATATATTTAAGTAGGGTCATATACATAATTTGAAGACTAACAACGCACGGCAGATATTATATATAGATATTATATATAGATTTGTAGCTGCATATTGCAAAGAAAAGAAGGTAGATTTAATTGCGACAATATTTAGATATAGTAACAATTGTGACAAATAAATACATATACATACATAGGTACATTTTGTGGTACATATGTATGTATATGTGATGCTAACTGTGAGTTTGCAATGTAAAAATATAAATATATATACTCACGCATACAATGTAATGTATACTATATATATACCATATATATACTATATACAATATACTGATTTTAAATAACATACTCGAGTAGCCTTGAAGCCTACAGATAGTGGTCAATATATATATATATACATTTAATACAAGAATCGAATTTTGATAGTCGTGGAATAATTTTAAATATCTATCAGTCTGCTGCATTAGCATATATAATTATATATATAATAACTAACTAACTGTTTAAAAATCAAACAAAGTTACTTAGTACAATAATAGTACTAAGACAAAAGGCAAAGGGCATGTGCAAAACATTTTAAAAACATTTATTGTACGTTGACAAATTGGCTGTGAGCATAGTCTATTGCTAAGAATGCTGGTTAGTAAAATACTTATGAAGGCATTATTATTACACACCTGTACATCCAACAAAGGTCGCTTATATATCTATCGTTTAAACACAAAATCAACATACACGAGTGTTATCAGTTACTTTATCAATACATAGCTATACGACAATTCTATGTATGTAAATTCAAAAATTGTAAACTAAATAAAAGCAAACATTCAAAACAAGCAAACAAATCAGATTTTATAAACAGGCTGTGCCAATTTTCAGCTGTGGGTTGGGGGAGCAAAATAGCTGTAAATCATCGAAATTCGGCAAAGATTTCGAGCATTGGAAGCACAAACTGCATTTAGGAATGATGGGATCATCAAACATAATTAAAGTGCTTATTTCAATTAACAGGTAAATTTATTATATATTTAATATATATAATTGAGAAAGGGCAAAACAAACTGTACGATTCTCAAATAAACAAAAGGATATCTAAAATAAAGACATCTGGAAATTGGAAAAATTCGGAGGAGCGAAAATAAATTTCGTATGAAGCGCCGAAGATGTGCTCATAAATTAATCATCTATTAGTATAAACTAGAGAAGCACCTCTAACATTCTCACTTACAATATGTATGCATATATTTCGACATTTGTATTTATCACTTTATATAGATATACATACATCAATATACGAATATATTCATAGGTATTTTCACTTAATGAACATATATATATACACAAGTCCACACAATATATGCACATATATACATATGTAGAGTGTCTGCGAGAGAGTATATTGATGCATGAGTAAGTGTGTAGACTCACATGTGTATGTATGTATGTATGTATGTATGTATTTATAAACATTTGTATACATACAGCCATATTTTCTCAAGAATAAACTGATTTTCTTTTTTTATGTATTCTATCTTTTTATGCGTGCTCTCAAAATATTTTACGTTATTCTCGAGACATGAGTTTGTTGAACAGTCTAATTCGTTGTGTTTTTAAGATTTGTAAAATAAAAATATCAACTTGCAGAGATCTTCGTTTTATTTTGATTTTTTTTTGGTTTTAGACAAACGCATTCCAACCGAAAATGTGTTGCATAAAATTATAAATGAATAACAATAAGAAATTGCAAAGTCGGCATACAAATATCCCTCCTTATTGGATATAATAACGTAATAATTACTGTAAGTATTAGCCCACTAATTTTTCTGAACTTCAATACAAATACACACATATATATATATATATATATATATGAAGAACTATATATATTTATATATCGCTCGAACATATGCAAAATGAGAAGAAATGAAAATCAAATCAAAGTGAAATTACGTATTTTTGAAGAATGTGCGTATGTTTAAATATAAGCATATTAAACATATATGTAATTAAATATATATATTAAATACTCAAGCGTATTTTGTGGAAGAAATGATATATTGTTGACATCGCTAAGTTAATTGTGAAATAAGTTCAGCTTTGAAATTCTAGTAGCATTTTAGTGTTTCCTATACGGATACTTAAGATCGGTTTTGATTTTGAGCATGTTTAAATAAGTGATTTCTTTTTGTGTACTTAATTACACAAGGTAAGTAAAGTATGTGTATCTGGGGTGTATTTGATGTTAAAGCATAAATATTTAATGACCATAATGCATATTTTAAAGGTATCTAAACCATAATAAATAACAATGGTGGCCTATTAAATGCATATAACACATATCGAACCTGGCAATATGATTCATGGATTATGTTCGTTTCAGATGGCATCATCGAACTCAAATAAAAAAGCGAATAAAATGTTTGGTTCGACGGGACAGGTGACGAGTACTTTGCGTCGACCTGTAACAGTGATAAAAAAACGATCGGGTCCATTAGATGGTATGATCGATGAGCTCAATCGAGCCGAGGATACAACCACAACAACTACCACGAACGTCTCGACAACGAGCCCTAACTCCAACTCGAACGTAACTGACACCAATCAGACGGAGCGAGAGAGAGCAACAACAAAGCGCCTTGGCTCCGGTAGAAATTCGCCAACTTCAGCTGGACGCCGGCGTTGCCATACCAAGGAAAAAGAGAAGAAACGTGAACGTTGGCTCTTAACGCGCAAAACATGGCGATATATGACAGATGCTGGTCGAAAACTATTACCGGATGGCATACAGCATGGGGCGGATAGTCTGCCCCACATCGAGGAGCAGTTTCAGCGTGTCTGCGCCTCGGAGCCACGATTTATATTGTGGCGGCGAAAGTCCTCGTTTCCAGGTGCATCGAAAAATTCCAAGAAACGACTTAAAATAATATCGCGACATCGGAGTAGCTATGCGGCCTACTCAAAGTCGGGCGAAAGCGAACTCAATGAGAACATAGATCAAACAATTGAACTATTGCAAACCTATCTTAAAATACGTGACTCTTATAAAACAACCACACTGCTGGGCACAAAAACAATTCGGCCCGATCAGACATCATCGCCCAGTTCTCAGCGCCCAAATTACGATAAGCAATTATTGAGTTCGAAGAGTTCTTCGAGTTCCCCGCCTGCATTCGATTCGAATTCGAATGAGCAGCAGCAAATCGAGTCTGTGCTTTTGGAGCGTTTGAAATTTCTAAAAAGTTCCTCACTCAGCGTCATCCAAATGGGCAATGTGACACCGGAAATTCTAGAAGATAAAGCCCATCTTAGGAAAATTTATAATATATTAAAGAAACAGCAACTGCATCGCATTCTACATTCCTCAGAGCCAACAACAAAGTCGAATCTCAGCGGAGCAACATCATTATCGAGCCTATTCAATTTTAACACTGATTACGAAAATAACCATACAGAATTTTGCAATTTTGACAAGCGTAAGGCACAAGAACCCATATTAGAGGGCCAGTATGATATTAGTGCAAAACTAATACAAAGTCCAACAACAGCAACAACAACAAAACGCCAACAAAAACCCCCAGAATCCTTGGAGCTCAGTCACAGTACAAAAAATATGTCCAATAAGACTCCAATTGTATATGCAAGGCCAGTACAAAAACCCACCAATTCTTGTGGAACGCAAACCAATTTTATACAACTAAGCGAAATTAAAATAATTGCAAAAAACTATGAATTGATGATGGAAAATTCCGAGCTATCGGAAGCCGAAGAAGGGGCGGCGGCAAGCAATGCGAGTCGACGGAGAAGTTCCATTGATAACGAGGATGTCTCCCAATCCGTAAGCGATACAATTAAGCGATATTTAAGAATGGCGAGGAAGAAAAGCGTTAACGATGGCGATGCGAGTCGCTTCAAGTCGGTGAACTATGATCGGAATCTGAGAAATATCAAGGCAAAGGGGGAAATAAATCTCCCGGGCATGGATGAGGACAATCATAAGGCAGTACAAACATTAGATGCTTGGGCAGTGGTCGCCTTGGATTTTATACGGGGCAATGAGACTTCGAGGAACTTGCAAAATGCACACATCGCCTGGCAAAAGGAGCTCGACGAGCGCATTCGCAAGCGGAATGAGTGGGAAATGAAACGGCTACAGGAGCAAAGCAATGAAAACGCCAATCAGTGCAAGAAGCACTTTCCACCTGTCTCGGCTCCAACTTCGCCGACTAGATCTTTGCAGAGTCCCAAGGAGAAGAGTGGAAGAACAGCCGGCGCCTTGCTCAGTTCGAGTTCCCAGTTTCTATCCCATTTGTGGAACACAAGCCCAACTGAACAATCCACTTCGCAAAACTATAAGAACGGGAATGTAAGCGAGACATATCTAAGTAAGTAATGCTAGTAATAAATAGTAATTAGTATACAGCAAGTTTAACTGTTTTTATATTGAGAATGTAATAAATAATAAAACTCATTCACAGCAATAATGTTTTAAATTGTGGGCAACGTATACATAGATACTAAATTAAAGATACAAAAATCAAAACTTTTATAAGTTATAAACTGAGAGGCTTATCGACCATTCATAAATTTAAAAAATAAAAATCGTTCCGTTTCTTAATTCCCAGCTTTGATTTGATTTTTATGGATCTTCTTCCAAATTTGAAGTTTTATAATTATTTTTTAATTGTTTAAACTCTTTATAGATTCTAAAGATGAAACAACAAATATGCAAAAATCAAAGTCGTTGTCAAATGTTGGACAATATGTTTCAAGAAAGATTTGGGGAAGCCGCTCCAAATGTCAAAGCAGGCCGGATCAGAGCCAGGACTTTCTGGCGCAGCGTGAAAAATGGGCCCCTTCGGTAAGAAATAAATATCCATTAATCTGCCATTTCTTTTAATTTACATTAAAACTTTTCTGAGTTTTTAGGAGAACTGCACATGGATATCGACGCAAGGACAGATCCTACAATTAACGGATACATCCTTGGAAAAACTATCCGATGTCGAAACAGAGATGCTTATGCATATTGCTTTAGAGAAAATTAAAGAACTAAATATTGGAATGAATATTGGTAGGTTTATTAAGCTAACTAAGTAGAACAAATAAAAACAATATTGTAAATGTGTGACACACGCATAGTGTGTAGTCAACACGATGGGGCGACGTTTAGAATCGAACTGACTGCTCTGACGAGCAGGCCCTTTATTTATATAAAATGCTTAGACCTAAATACATACAGTGGCTCACAGTTAAAGTGGATCAGTGTCAAAGAAAAAAAGTAATTGCCTGCTAAAGTTAATTATTTTCAAAAATCCAAAAGCCGATGATAGGTACATGCATTAACCACCAATATGAATGTATGACCCTAATAAACTGAGGTTTCCCCACCTGCTAGGTAGGATTATGTAAAAAAATACCCTATAGCAGTCTTAAAAATTATCCACTTGAACTGCGAGCCACTGTATATAATATTATGCAGCCGTTTGTAAGGCGTCCGCTTCGGCGCCTAGCACCTAACGGTTGAAAATAACGGCGAACGTGCGGAGGAAGAGGGTTGATAACGCCAGCTGTTTGCAAGGCGACCGCAGTCTCACTCCATCGACATCTCCCTCTAACCTCTCTAAAAATAGCTTAACCCCATGCAAGCCAGCCTAAAGTTAAATTTGAGGGCGCTGCATGAGCCAGCTATCAGCAGCTGAGAGCGTCACATGTTCATACTTGAACAATATAATAACTAAATAAAATGATGTTAATTAATAGATTCAAATATTTTTCAGATTTGCAACGCAAAGGTCCGAAAAGACGAGTAATCTCAAAGAAAAGAGCTCTGACAACAAGTTTCTTTGATATTGGCAAAAAAGATGAAAACAGTAAGCGATAAATTTGAATCTTGAATTAATTAATCCTTAAGCCAAACAATTTTATTTAACATATGTTTTATTAAATAAGATGGACGGGATATTTTATTTGGAGCCCCGCTGGATTATTGCCTTTCGAGGGACAGAAAACGGGCCGGAGATTCGCAGCCCGGCTCAAAACATTCGCTGACCTCAGTCTTTCATAGTAACAACGAGAACCACTGTCGTCATGCTGGACAATCAAATGATAATGTAATAATATTCTCAAGTATTTATTTAATCATTTCATTAAGGAAGTTCCCTATTTTTGTAGATACGTTCCTATGAAAGTTTACCAACGAAATCGTTAGATTGCGGTCGCTGTAGTCCCTCGGAGCAGTTTATGGAGCTTAAGAAATCGTCATCGATATCAAAGAAAATGTCCTGTAGCCAGTTTGATATGCGACACGTTGAACTGGATCTCGATCGAATCTTATTCGAAGAATCGAAAAATTGTTTCATGTTAAATGTGCCGATATTCATAATGATCTGCATAGAATATCTAGAGGAACATGGACTACAGAAAGTGGGTCTCTTTCGAGTTGGTACATCCAAAAAACGGGTTAAACAAGTAAGTCGAGCAAGTAAGCCCATATCCAATAAACCAATAAATAATTCTGATTTTTTTGAATATGAATGTGATTTAAACTTATTATTATTGATAACGATTTGCGTTGGTTTATTGCAGCTCCGTGATGAATTTGACAAGAATTTGAGCATGTGCATTCCTGATAATACCTGTCCACATGATGTGGCAACATTGCTTAAAGAGTTCTTAAGGGATCTGCCAGAACCCCTGCTCTGCAAAAGATTATATACAGCATTTTTGGAAACTCAACGTAAGGTTGATCGATTTAATAAAAGCTGATCAATTGGTTTATTTTATAATTGATTTATTTGTAGGTATACGGAATCGTCGCCTGCAGCTGGAAGCAATATCACATCTTATTAAATTGCTACCGATTGTGCATCGCGACACATTATATGTTTTGCTCAAGTTCCTGGGAAATGTTGCAGCCCATTGTGATGATATATGTGCCAGAGATGGAACCGTTCAAGAGATTGGCAACAAAATGGATAGCAATAATTTATCCACAGTCTTTGCGCCAAATATTTTGCGTGACTCAGGAGCTCAAGAGCAGGGAAATATGGGAGATGCAATTAATGTTATTAGGTATACTATTCATTATATTTGTCGAAATAAAATGATAATTCTCTCTCGCTTACATTTCTTGCACAGAATACTGATAGACCACTATGAGGAAATCTTTAAAGTGCCTGTAGAGATTATGGATATGCTTTATTCGCATATGCTGGATACTTGTCCGGAAAAGCTGCACGACTTAATAACAAACAAAGTGGATCAGTCGTTAAGGTATACATTTGATATTCTTTAATATGCTATATAGGTCATATATATATATATATTCAAATACAACTTACCTATGCATAGTAACCAAGTTGATAGCTCTACGCCAACTATGGGCCCGGTTCACTTAAGTGAGGCCAGCTATAATTCGGCTATTTTACCTGATGAAAGGCGACAATCAACTCCAGTTTTACTTGATCATTTGAATGTATTCTCAGCCCGTCTACAAATATCAGTGCCGGAGGAGGCCAAGGCAGCTACTCTCAAGGGTAATACTTCTTTATAAAAATAAATCACAACAGGGTTGCAAATTTAAATATTTATCATTTAGATAGTAAAATACAAAGTGTGACTATGGAACCAAAATTACCAGCGAGTATATCCAATATTGGTGGGGCAACAATGCATGCAAAGACTGCGGAATTTGAGAAAACGCCGCCTGCTGAGAATACCATCTATAATGGAACACAAGTGCCAACAGCCAGAGCGAAACCACTCTATAAACGGCAGCAATTAATACCCAGTGCAAGACGAACAAATTAATATTTATATATATAATAAATAATATTAGAAAATATAAGCAGCATACGATTTAGTCAAGATTGTAAATGGAACATATGTGTAGACATAAGTATGTGTAAATTATTAACAAGCAATTTTTGTATCTGTATACGTATATAAGTATTTATTATTATTGTAAGTTTTATTACATAAGACTATAGGAATTATACTTAATATGTAGTATCTATTATATATATTAAACTTTCTGTAAACTTGTTCTTTTACAATCGTTCCATTGGAATATGCTTCTCTTATCTCTGTTTGTATATAATGTAATAGAAAGAAATTCAATTTAATTAAATATAATATATATTTGTATTGAATGGTATACCTTTTAAAGAACATCTTGGGTCTATTGCTAAATGAACTAAGTTAGTCATCTTGAACTTCGATGTACGACTATGTATTCGGCTAGGCTTAAAGTGTTAAACAACAACAATACTTCTTCTGATATGATGATCCAACACGTAATTCGAATTGCAATCGATGCATTTAAAATATTTCCAATGCTCGTTTGCATTGCAGCCGGTTGCTCACCTATTAAGTATTCAAATCAATTCCAAAAATGATTAAGAATTTTTAATTTATAAAATCCGAGGATGATTTACCGGTGAGCACGTGAACTCGCACGGAGGCCGGCACGGCTGCATTGGGTACGCATGTATAATTTCCGGAGTCTCGCAGCGAGGCACGGGTCAACATTAATCGGCTCGTTGTGCCAACTTCGGTTTTTTCCGTTTCCAAACTGATGCCACCTCGCAACGAATCAAAGTCAACAATCGCCGATCCATGATACCTTGAACGATTATAATTAATTACACTGGCAAAAAAGAAAGCGTTATTTATGCAAACTCACCACAGCACGGATGAGGCGTGTATATTGACGGAACAGGCGAGTGCAATTGTACTATCGCGTTTCACGTGTATCTCTGTGGAACCCAGTATTTTAGCACGTGCCGCTTTAATTTATTAAAATATATATTATAAATAGTTATTAAAGGTTGGAAGTGTTATAATCTTTGTGAGCGTAAATCAAACCTTTTGAGTCATAATAGAGTTTCTCCGAGTTTCTTTCTCTCATATCACTTTCAGCTGCAAATAAAAAATAAAAATAATTAATTATCTAAAAAATTGAAAACTGATCCCGTCAGTGCCAAGCAAACATTTTTACACCACTTTACAAAAGAGAAAGAAGAATGAGTAGAAAAATACGCAAAGTCAAGCACAGAGAGTGCAGCTGCTGCTGCACATATTCTAGGGGAAGCTGCCATAGAAGTCATACTCAAAAACAGGGCGAACTCTCTCTGCTCCCCGAGGACATGCAAACGCAGCGAAGGCGAGCTAAACACTGATCTGCGTTCGCTGCTCAACACACGAGGCCTGCTTAACTCTCGACGCGCTACCTTCGGCTCGCCGCTCTCAGCTGCTGCTGCACATACTCTAGGGGGAGCTGATATAGAAGTCATACTCAAAAACAGGGCGAACTCTCTCTGCTCTCCGAGAACATGTAGACGCAGCGAAGGCGAGCTAAAGACTGATCTGCGTTCGCTGCTCAACACACGAGGCCTGCTTAACTCTCGCGCGCTATTTTCGGCTCGCCGCTCTCAGCTGCTGCTGCACATATTCTAGGCGGAGCTGCCATAGAAGTCATACTCATAAACAGGGCGAACTCTCTCTGCTCCCCGAGAACATGCAGACGCAGCGAAGGCGACCTAAAGACTGATCTGCGTTCGCTGCGCAACACACGAGGCGCTACCTACGCGCTACCTTCGGCTCGCCGCTCTCAGCAGCCGCACTCGCAGCCGACGGCCAGAAACCTTAATACCCTATTTAATTTAATGTACCTGTGATTTCTAAAGTAATTGCCAAGTTGATTTTGGGCTCCGTGTTCACTTGGCACTCGTAAATGCCGCTGTCCCTGGCTTGGGCGTAATCGATCTTCAAGTCCCAATCGTCGGTGCTTGGCGTATGAATTACAGAGAATCGTTGGTCACCGGTATACGTATAAATGTTCGTAGTTAGAATGTGAAGATCCCGTTTGCGCATCCAAGAAACCTACCCAATAAACTCATTAATACCATAGTTATGCGAAAGATCTTTTATAGTCCATATACGCTTACAGTTCGGTTGCCTTTATTCTTAACGCGGCATCTCAAAATTGCCGTTTCGTCGACAACAGCTGAAATATTTCTGGGGCTTATGTCATCAAAATAAGGTTGATCCGCATTGACCAAGTCTACAAAAGAGTGTCTTATTTTAAGAACTTGTTGATAATTTATATCAGCTAATTAATACATTACCATTGACATTTAAAAAGGAGGATGCGCTGATATGCTGGATACGACTATTAAAATGCAAAATGAATATGATGATTTGTTTTATTCGATTTCCATATGAAGACACCATTTTTGTTCACTTGAGTTCCTCTATTATTAGTATATTGACGTTTAAATCTGCAAAACACAAAATTCTCTACTTAAATATAATCTTATTTGTTTTAAAGACATATATCCAAAACACAATCATAATATCTTAACTATAATGATTTTTAATCATCGGTGTTCAGCTTAAAGTCATATTGTATTGTATGTATATATATATATATATATATAACTTGCATATACATTTTTTGTTGCTGGTAAAATCACTACAAATTATTGGCATGTGAAAATGGGAAATACATAAATTAAAAACAGTTTGGACTTAGCTGAAAGTCTCTTAGAAGTAGCACTTGATAATAAATTAATTTACTTACTTTTTCAGTAGCTTGAAACCCCAGCAATTCTGTTTATAAGATATATATTATAAAATATGTTGGCTGCACTCTGGATCCACATGTTTTTGTCTTTTATGATTTGAACGAACGCTTCTTAGCGCAGATAAAGTTAAGTAACATTTTCTGTGGTTTTTCTACTTAATGTTTAAGAAATTTTTGGCTATGATTTGATGAGGAAAAACTTGTTCAATATATTTTTTATTCTTGCAATTTGTATGCACAATTTATTTGATGGGGTTTAGTGCGCAACTCGGCTTTGTTCAACCACCAAATTTACATCGGGCCAAGCTCGGAAGGTCCAAGAGAGAGAAAGCTTTTCTTGAAAGCTTCATGCAAAAGCTTTGTCTCGATGTGTATTATGTATACTTTTCTTACAGAGCTCAAAGTCTGAGCAAACGACTAATTAAAGCTAAACAAATCAAATTGCCTGTCTCCCACTCCCACTCCCACTCTGTTTAAATAAGGCGCACTCATTTTTTCATAATTACATATTATTATTTAAAAGACGCAAATAAACAATCGCAATAAAAATTAACATAAATATATTATCGTATGTATTTAACGAGAGCATATACACATAAACCTTTAGGTGTATGATAATTGGTATATATATTTATTATTGAATTAAATATATGCAAGTTGTAAATCGTAAATCGCTTAAAAAATTCAAAAACTTTCATTACGTCGGAAACTCCAGTTTGATTATTTTAAAAGTCCGAATAGGGCAGACCTTCTGCAACAACTGGAACCCTCGGACAATAGACATTTCGTTGGGGTTGCGTCGAACCTGCGCTCCAACCCCGTGCGCTATTGTTAAAGCACTGACCAGGAGCGGAACGCACTTGAGGCGACGCTGTTAGTGGGGCGCTGTGTGTAATATTCTGGCCATAGCCGCCAAAATGCTCCTGCTGCGATTTTATTGGCGTCGATCGATGATCAATAATGCCAGCAGATCCAAAGGGAGTTGGGGATGCATTGCGTACACCGCTGCCATATGTTGGCATTTGTTTGTTCACATTCAGATATTGTTGATTTTGCGCCGATTTCTGAAATTTCGCCAACTTATCAAAGGACAACGGTGAAGGATTGAAATTGACCTGGGGTGCTGATTGCATCGAGATGGGCGGCACCTTCTGATAACTTTGTGGGCCGTACAATTGTTGTTTGGGTGGCACTGATGAATATGGGTTCGTGGGGGTCGATATGGGAAACTCAGTCGTCGAATTTTGATAGCCCTGAGAATAGTCAACGTTTGTTGAGCCCGGGAAAGTATGGCTGCGTTGCTGCTGATCCTTCGACTGGACGGGCGGAGGTGCATAGCTCGATAATGAGATTTCCTTCGGCACATATAAACCTATATGTATATAAAACAAATAAAAGAAAGCTCTAGAATTAATGGAGTGGTAAAAGTATAAACATAAACATATATATTTATGGGGTCTTTTATAAAGATATGTTGAGAATTAAAGAAAGACAATTTGTTAAAGCATCACACATTAATTATATATACGCAGAGATGAAACTAAATTGGTTTTTGTTTCGAGTTTTGTGATTTTTCCATCACCCAACTCTTAACTTTAACAGAAGACATATTTTAGTATTTATTTCGACTTTCCGACTTGAACAATAGATATATATTTTAGTTATAGTGCACACATATATTTATTATCAAGGACATGGGAAAATAATTGAGGGGTTCTTGCAATTCGTGCCTTCGCTTTGATTTAGTTCCTTTTCCAATTGGCAATTGTCTTCATTCATTCGCTTTTGGCATCGATTCATTTGCGATTCTTCCTGTTCTTTTATCGATTGTTGCTCAAATGAGTAAATCAGTTCACGAACATTAACTGGTTCTACTGGTTCTTTAATATCACCGTCTTTCTCTGCTGCACTCTCTGGGACAATTGGTTTACTTGGGGCTGGCATAGTTGTAGTATTTGAAGGAGTACTTTTTGTATTTATTGGCTTGATATATTTCGATTGTTGGCCTCTATCAAAAGTTTTTATATTTTTAGAATCCCTATTAAAGGCAGCCAAGCTTTGCTGTTGCATAAAGCATTGCTGAAATTGTTCTAATTGTTGTAGCCGTTGCTGAATATCATCGTTGAAATTCCGAACTAGAACTTGTTCATTTGAGTCAAAATAATATTCATTTATATTATCTATATTCTGGGTTTCACACTCTTCAGAACGATATTCTGTAAATATTTAATTTACCATTACATGGAAAACAGAACGATTTCTTTATATATATATTCTATTTATACATATATATTCTAATTATAATAAGAAAAAAACAGTTCATTGACATTTACCTCTTGGTAGTTCCACATTTCGACCGCCCCAGCCCTGGGCCACAGTTGGCTTATACGCCAGTTCTCTCTGGGGATTGCACGGCTGAATTGGTGTATCAAATTTCTAAAAAAAAAAACATAAAAAAATAAATAAATAAAGGAATACTTGGAAAATGACAAAGACTAACCGTTTTATTCAGATTATACAGATTCTGTTCGATGCAAGGCGATTGGCTGCTGCCCTGGTAATCGGTGACATCTCGATTAAAGTTGACCGGTGATGCCAACGAAGCTGTTGGCGTCTGGGCGCGATAATTGGAACCATCCAAAAATGCTGTGCTTGCCGACCCGGTTTGAAGAGCCGCTTCCCAGGGGGATTTCACAACTTGAACGCCGGGCTTTGAATATTTCTCAATCAATTGATCCTGATGCAGATTGAGCTGGACACGATGCTTGCCCGCATCCGAATACGCGGGTAAGAGATTGGGCGAAGTTGGGGGTCTTGCCTGATATTGTTGGTAATCTGGAAGACCAGACGGACTGTAAATGCCGGCATTTGTCTCATCGACTACCCAATTTTCCGCCTTTCTACGACGTTTGGCAAAGAGCTCAGCTCCTTGAAAGCGATTTGATATTTGATTTAGATTTGATTTATTTGTTTGTATTTATTTGTTTATTGTTGAGAGTAGCGCGCAGATAAGCAGACCGAGGCAGTGGCAGGTAAAGCGGATTTATTGTGAGGTACATGTTTGAAGAAATTACAGATTGATTAATTATGGCTTGTCAACAAGTGTTATATTTGTAAAACTAAACAACAGGCTGTCAGAAATTAATTAACTTAATTAAAACACTAATAACATTTAATTTATGGCTATATTCCTTGAATAATGGACAATTAACTACTCTAAAATGCTGGCAATAACGGAGAAACGACCTATAGACGGACAGATTAACCCCCGATAACCCCAAGAGAGAAAACACCTTACGCTTAATACTATAATTAATAATGATAAGCTTTTTAATTAAAATTAATAATAATCAAATATATAATCCAAATGTTATTATTATTAATTATTACCTCGGCCCTTATGCAGTTGCAGCGCAGTTATTAGCTCAGCGCAATTGTCAGGTGATAAGAGGCCAGATTCAATATTTATCGAGTCTTTCAGTGAGTTATAGTCGCGCATTTGACCCCGTGGATTCATAACAAGTTTTAATGGAGTTTTTTCCGGCGGCTTGGTTAGTTCCGACATCATCAAATTTAATTCAGCATTTTCTTTATTTAATGATTGCGTTTCAATTATATCATCTTCTCCTATATTTATGCAATACCGTTATTCGTTAATTACAGATTTTCACATAATACAACAATAACATTTAATAAATCACAGAGAATGTGTAAGTTTTCTTAAGCATTTACTTTGAATGTACAGTGAGAGACAGCTCAAGTCGACCAGTGTCAAAGAAAAAACGTAATTGCCTGTCTTTGACACTGGTCCAACTAAGCTGTCCGCCACTGTATATTAATTATTACAGTTATCTTAAGCATTTAGTTTGAATGTACAGTGAGAGACAGCTCAAGTCGACCAGTGTCAAAGAAAAAACGTAATTGCCCGTCTTTGACACTGGTCCAATTAAGCTGTCCGCCACTGTATATTAATTATTACAGTTATCTTAAGCATTTACTTTGAATGTACAGTATTTTTTTTCTTTGACACTGGTCGACTTGAGCTGTCTCTCACTGTATATAAAGGAGTGTTCTTACTAAAATACTTTGTAATCAATTTTATAATTTAAATTTAGTCATGCTATTTAAAGTATGTTTAAGTCGGCAATGATAAATCTATTTAAGAGAAGATGATTTTAGTTAGTTATATATTTTTAATGCAAATATAAAAAAAAAGTTTATTGATTAAATAAATTGAAAAAAAAAGTTTTTGTACTCAAATTCATAAATTATACTTAATAAGTTGAACTGAAAACAAATGCTTAAATGTGTGTTTTTTGATTATTATTATTAATAACTGTTTTATCTGAAAATTGTCCAACACTTGAGAAGGCTGCTTTTCATTGACTCAGTTTCCAACTTGTTGTTTTGTGTGAATATGTGATGTATACACCATAATAATAATAGGATAGGTCCTTAAGCATGCATTGACAATTCTATTACCTTGACCACTAGCCTCGTGTACCCATTTAACAGAGCGTTTCTTCCGATTCACAAACATTGATTGACCCTTTGATTTCTGATTGCTAATGTCACTCAATGAATGTGAGATTCGGCGAGCGAGCTCAACCTGGTCCTCCACAGTGGGATGCAGTGTTGGCGAATAAAATGCCGATGAGGCATATAGCTTTCCTAACAAATTGAAACAAATTTAACATCAATTCAACAAAATAGTCAGTAGATAGTTAAAAGGCGATACGTAATCCACTCTGTGTAAGTCCTAACTAAGCAATAGAGTGCATGCATTATACTTATATATTAAATGTACAGTTGCGGTCACTATCATAGTAATTATGTTTTTTTCAAGTATTTATTCGAAATATTTCTCATTAAACTATTTTCCAAACACTAAATATAGTCAAATATAACCAACATTATTTAGAGAGAAAACTTCACTATTATTCCACTATTATAATGAAAAATTGCATAAAATGAAATACAAAAATGTATTCAATATAATTGTTAATTAATTCGAAAGCTATGGCAACTTTGACTGTTTACTTATGTCGCAGTATTTACTGCTTGTGTTTGGCTCAAATTTGCATTATTGTTCCACTAAATTTTATGTATTTTTGTGTGCTCAACTAATATTTTGACCGCAACTGTATTTTTGGGTTATCTTGATGATGAATATGATGAAAATGGCAGAAGACAATGTAAAATGGCATTTGGCATAAATTGGGTAGCCGTTGCAATAAATATATATTGATAGGTATTAACATTCATGTTAATAATCTGAATCTCCTTTTTTTTACTTTTTTATTTTACGTATCACCTTTTGTTGTTGTAGTTTGTTACTTACGGTTCTTGGGCAATATTTGGGGTGCATCAGTAGCTGGAGTAAATATTTTGCGCAAATCAAATGTCCTCGACACGTTTGATGATTCCTATATATTGATTACATACATACATACATACATTCATGGTTTCTAATTCAAATGTTGTATGATTTATCATGCACATATATGTATGTATATATATACATTTCTTTAAATTGATTTTGGTAGTAGCAGAGCTACGTACATTTTTTCTTTGCCACAGTTTTTTGCTCAGCTCGAGTAAAATTCTCTTTTTATGTTCGTCGTAACGATCGCTGGGTCGAAAACCACGTTTCCGATCTATTGACGAATTCTTGGACCACATAGATTGGGGTAGTCCCCCCCTAAAATGGCTGGGTGTGCAGCCTTTTTGCATGTTAGTCAATTAAATTGTGGGACTCGCTCCAAGCAAATCATAAAATGTGCTGTATTTTTCGATACTAGTCGTTCGTACAGATCAAATTGTTTTTAAAACCGAATCATTCACACACACATAAATAATTTGAAATGTATTTGTTGGGAATTGACTATATCATACATCTATGTAAAGATCTCTCTCTCTCTCTTCGATGCTAATTATAGAGATACTCAGAGAGAGCGAGATACTGTGGGTAAGATGAACTCGAATAGTACGATATATATACAACACAATATATATATATGTATGCGTATAAACAGAGACCAAAATATTCTTTATATACATATAGAGAAGTGTACATAAGCATGTACTTATATCTCTTATGTATAGATATAACTTATTGCTTATAGCTTATAGCTGATATAGCTTTTAGCTTATATAGTATACAAACAAATTATTCATTTAACGGGAGTTTTCAAAAGGGGCCAGCTTGGATAATAGCGGTGAAATATATTTTATATTTTATGTTATTATTATTATAATTATTATTAGTATTATTATTATTATTATTATTAATTATTAGTTATTTATTTATTTTTGTTTTATTTTTTGGGAATGTTTTTTTTTCTTCTCAGATTGGAAAATAGCTTTGATATATAAATATTTATATCATATTACATACATATTTATTATTTTATTATTATTATTAAATAATATTTGTTATAATTATTTATTTATTTTTTTTGGGTACTTACTTGTGAGTCGTAGGAATCTTCTTGACGGCTATAAGTTTTTGTATATTCCTGCGATAATTTCGGAGCTGCCTCCTGCTGTGGCAGTTGCTGCTGTTGCAGTTCCTGCTGTTGCAGTTGCTGCTGTTGCAGTTGCTGCTGTTGCAGTTGCTGCTGTTGCACATGCTGCTGTTGCAGTTGCTGCCTTTGTTGCTGTTGTTGCAACTCTTGTTCCTGCAATCGATTCTGGGCAATTAGCCTTTGGGCCAGCAACTGTTGCTGCTGTATCTGATTGGCCAATTCCTGCTGTTTCTGTATGAGTTGCAGCTCTTGCTCCTTGAGCTGAGTTATCTTTTCTTGAGCCTTGATATTGATATCGATGTCAGATATAATGTTCTCAATTTGATTATTGATATCCTTCTGCAAGTTTAGTACACGCAAAATATATATAATAGTTTTTGCACTAGTAGTTTATATATTTATATACAATTACTAACATGACCTTTTCCATCTGTCTCAACTTCCGTATTCTGAACTTCCGGTTGCTCAACAATTTTAGCTTGAACTTGCACATCTTCGATCTATATTGAAAAAAATTTATTAAAATCAATTAATGCAAATAAATATTTAAATGATTTCCCGGCTAAATTTTTCCATTTAAAATTATAATAAATAACCAAAATATTTTCCATTTAAGGTAATAATCAGTATTATAAATAAATAAATAAATAAAATAGTTATTGTAGCAATTGCATTAGGGTGGTTTTTAGAAAATGCGCATATTAATTACATAGTTAATCAAAATATATTTATACTTTTTCCGCGTTGATCTTCGGCTCGGGCTGCGGCTCTGGTTTCGGCTCAGCCTCAGCCTCAGCCTCCTCCTCTGTCTCCTCCTCCTCCTCTTCACTAGCACTTTCCTCGGATTCGTCAGCGACAACTGTAGCTGCAACGGGAACCGGTGTCTTCTCTGATTCAATTTTCTCCTTTTCTTCTTTCACATTCTCGTTCTCCTCCTCCTCCTCAGCTTTAGGCTTTTTCGTAATGACAACCGTTGTCACTGTTTCGTTCTCTGTTGGCTCCGATTCGCTCTTCGTAATAATAACTGTACTTGTTGTTGTTGTGGTTGTTGTCTTCGCTTCTTGTTCTGCTTCGTTTGCATCGTTCTCCTTCTTCGACACAATAACTGTTGTTGTCGTTTTTGTCTCTGTTTGGGGCTCTGCTTCATCATTCTCCTTCTTGGTGACAGTCACAGTTGTTGTTGTCGTTTCTTCTTCATCGCCATTCTCGCTCGTAGCGGCGACGACAGCCGCAGTCGCAGTCTCAGTCGCAGAAATAACGGTGTCTGCCTCACTGGCAACAGTCTCCGCGACTTTATTGCTCGATTCGCTTTTCTCCTCCTTTTGAGCTGTTTGTAGTTCACCTGTTTTATCAATTGCATTTTCTTCGGAATCATTTGCTAGTGGCAAACTTTCCGTTTCATTCACTTTTGTCTTTACCGTTGGAATAAAAAACAATAACAAACAGTTATATACAACAAAAAACAATAATTCCTTGTAAGCAAGAAAAAGCAGCACCATTCTCTTGAATTATCAAGAAGCAATAAAGTTTATAACTCAAACTATATTCAGTTGGGTTATATTGGATATGGAAATTAATGAAACACATTTTTATAAATTTAAACACCCATTTGAATACAACTAATAATTAAATATTTTCCAATCAATTCCACAATTAAGTTAAAGTTAACTTCTATTAAAAAATAATAGGGTATTTTGTTAAAGTGGTTCTGAACTGGTTATTCCAGAATTGAGATAACATCCAAAAAAATTCATTCAATATAACATTCAGTTTTGCAAAAAAGTAACTCCTAAGAGCGCTGTAAAAATATAATATAAATATATCAAGTAATTGTCAGCAGTAAGGCAACTTGCTTGAATATATTAAATTAAGTAAATAATCAGTCATGATATAAATAATATATCATGTTATCTTAAACTTACCATGCCCTCAGACTCCATTGCTTACGATAACAACAAGTACAATTCCCTAAAAGAAAAAAAAAGGTTACAAATTAGATAACAATACTAATTATATTATAATTAAATAATAATAATATTAATTAATTATGCAGCGCGTAGAAAAAAGTGTGCATAAATATATATGAATTCAGGCATGTTTTTTTGCACGTTTCAAATATTGCATTTAGCACCTGTTGACACCTGTCAATCTATGTTAAGAACGCTATATAAATTCTGTGTATTTATCTGCGTATATATATATATACATATATATATACACATATCTGTCCGAGTTTTTATAAAATATTAATTACATTTATAAATATATGTGGGCAAATTAAATTATTTAAAAAGACTGATGTTTACCACTGTCACATTATATAATCCCTGTTAATTTGAATGCATATATATTTTTTTCCATATTTATTACATCACTTCATGTACTTAATTATTTACTTACCACAAATAATATTTTTTTAATTTCTTAAACTTGCAAGTGAATTGCTGCAACTTAAATTTAGGATACGAAATAAAATTAAATTCGGACCGAACTTATTTAAATAATGACCTCGAATGAATAAAGTCTAGCTACATATGTGTATAGATATGTATGTAGTATATATATATATATTGCCGATTTATTTGCCGATTCAAAGAATATGAGTGCACATCAAAGATAGCGTCCACACTGTCCACATTCTATTTTTTTACTACATTGCCAGCCACAATTTCCGCGCACATTCACAATATCGTATTCAAGTCATGTGTGCATGTGTGTATGCGTGTGTGTATCCATTCATACACACACGAAAATAATTTTTCATTAAATACAGTCCCGTTTAAAAATACATGCACATAAAATCGGGCTACAAAAATACATATGTGCATTAATATATAAATATATATATATGGATAAGATACATAAATGCTGCTATTTAAACAGTTGCCGCAGTTGGGCATTAGTTGTCAAGAAGGATAAATTCCGCATAAACTGCTATAATTGAAAGGCATCTAAAACAATTGATATATTTATATTTTCCCGGCTGTTGCAATGAAAATATTTAATTTAACAACTCAAAATAACGGCGAATGATCTTAACAGCGCAGATGCCAACATTTAACAGTGTTGTTTGCAATTGACAGCACAAATCGATAAATCATTTTGGCAGCACCATTTTGAGTAATTTACAGTATTACTCTCTCCTTTTCTTTATTTAAGCGTGCAAAATGTAAAATGGTTTGGCTATGTTTTTCAAATTTGTGCCTAAGACTTCCACATTAATTTATCCGTATGGTACTTAAAATGTATGTTGATAGTTTTTCAGCAGTCTGCTGGAAATAATAAAACTAACAGCAGTGAACTTAACGAAGCTTAAACTTAAATTCGCTCTCAACAGAGCGCAATGAGCAGCAATAAGATGAACATTTTTTTATAATTTGTTCAGTGTTTTCATTTTGGGAATATTTTTCCAACAGTAGAAATAGCCATTATCAGTTTAGATTAAAATATAAAATGAGAACCCTTTTAAAAAAAAAAAAACGGGCCCCTGGCCGTTGTACATTTGAGCTGGAGATGCGCAACAGAGTGCTATGTTAACAGTGAACTGCGCCAGCTGGTTGCCAACATTCATGTCTGATAAAATCAATGGAAGTAAATTTTACACCTATCGATGTATCGATACAAGAGCAACATCCCTAAACAAAGTTGTGGAAACATAATGTAAGAAAAACAGAGACAGCAAAAAAAGGAATAACAAAAAAAATGGGGGCAACGATGGTAAAAAATGGCAATTTACTGGATGCCTTGCCTTCACAGGTCAGCCATAAAAATAAAATTCACATTTATAAATTGCACAGCAATCTGACATTTACAGGGAACGCTGCATGTAGTCATGCTGGGCCTGGATTCAGCTGGCAAAACAACAGCGCTTTACAGACTCAAATTCGATCAGTATTTAAACACAGTGCCAACAATTGGCTTCAATTGTGAGAAGGTAAACGATTTGAAACGAATTACAAAACAAGAAATAAATATTTAATGCTTTATTTTGCAGGTACAGGGCACACTTGGCAAGGCGAAGGGGGTTCACTTTCTCGTTTGGGATGTGGGCGGACAGGAAAAACTACGACCGCTTTGGCGGAGCTATACGCGGTGCGATTTAAATATCATCAGTTCAGTTTATATTTGTTTTTATACTTTATATTATTTATTTTGTAGCTGCACAGACGGAATTCTATTTGTTGTGGACTCTGTGGATACTGAACGCATGGAGGAGGCCAAAATGGAGCTGATGCGCACAGCCAAATGTCCTGATAATCAAGTAAGTATATATGATTAACATACATAATTTATGTATTTATTTGTATAATTTTCAGGGGGTGCCTGTGCTGATATTGGCTAATAAACAGGATCTACCAAATGCTTGTTGCGCCAAGCAGCTTGAAAAGTTGCTGGGCTTGGCGGAGCTGCACAATCCAATTTCGAATATATCAACAACCAACTCGAGATCGACGGGCAACATTGTTAGCTATAATAATAGTAGTAGTAGTAACAGTACTTCAAACCAAAGTTATACAACAACCGAGCTGGATGAGAGCAGCGATAAGCGCAGGGACAAGGCTGCCAGTTTGCCACACGGTGCACCACTTGCAACAGCCACAACGGGGATAAACTCCTCCTCCTCGCAGTTTACAATAAAGCACAATACCTTCAGCGCCTCTTCCTCCGCCTCCTCGTCGATGCACCTAAAGGGCTGGTATATCCAGCCAGCATGTGCTATAACTGGCGAGGGACTGCAAGAGGGACTAGATGCTCTATACGAGATGATACTAAAGCGCCGTAAAATTAGCAAGTCTCATAAAAAGAATAAACGGTAATATTGTTTTTCATTTATATATATATATATCTATATATATATATATAGTTTTAGAAATTAAAGTCTGCTTAGCACAATTAACAAAATGTACATGCACTACAAATAAATATCGCCTGTGTACAAATGTACGTAATCAACAATCATTTCAATATTTCAGGAATTATCAGCTCAATCAATTTTAGTAATTTGTGCAATTATTTTCACTATTTAAGGGATTCTCTGAAAGAGTTGCTAAACAATTGAAACACATTTTATTTAATTTGTTTTTTTCGCATTTTATTTTTGAAAGATCCGATACAAAAATAACTGATTCTGTCAAGCCAGTTACACATATATTATGTGTACGTCATTTCCGTCATTTTCCGAAATCAATGTTCTCAATTAAAATAGTTGTAATGAACGCCCAAATTTGGCATTGTTACATTTGAAACGGGGACATAGGTGGAGCCAGGAGCACATTTTAAGCAATCTCGTTTTATGGCTGGTCTCTGCTTGGACTTGGAACCCTGGCAGTGCATCGCGAAGCGCAGCTCCTCAGCCATTTCCGAGCACAAGGATTGATTGTCGGTGTGCAAGTTCTTCTTGGAATTCCAACAAAACTCAAAAATGGCCACCACAACAGCCAGCGCCAGGCCGCAAAGTAGAACAACAAATACGCCACCTAAAATAAAAGATATAATTTAATCAAATTAACTAGTAAATATATATAAATATTTAAAAACAATGTGTATATATTTGAGCTATCGATAAGCAAAATTCGATATATTGATATCTTACCGATGTTTTCCACACCCAACGCATTGGCTTTTGATTCTTTACTTTTGTCATCTCTATTGCAAACATCTCCCGTATTTTTCCACCATTTGTCGTACAATATCTGAATTATGCCTTTTTCTTGCAGCTCCAATATTGCTAATGATATTTTATCGCGCCATGGCGAACCTTTTGGTGTTGCAATACCATAACCCTTGGAGTCTAGTAGGCCACCAATTTGTGTTAAGTTGCAATCCCGCTGAACAGCATAGTCCAACATCGTAGATTCCATTAGGAAGGCATAATTGCCCTCCATAACACGTTTAATGCCGTCTTCGTAGGTCTTCACAAATACAGATGACTTGCGGTTTTCCATATAACGCCACATCTTTTGATATATACCAATCTTGGAATCCTGCAATGAATAATATTAATATTTTAAAATATCAAATTGCTTTCCCCAAAGTCCTCACCCTAAAAAATGTCATTGTTGAACCGCCCTCCAAGGTGCCGTAGGATATTTCCGTTTGATCTGCCAGATCGGAGGCACTCTCAATTGGGGTTATCATACGTTCGACAGTTAGAAACGCAGCTAAATTAGCTGTATACGATGAGATTATAATCAGACAAAAGAAAAACCAGCAGCCGCCAACGATTCGCGTAGATGTAGCCTACAAATGTAATGAGAAAAGAATTTGCTTTAAATATATATCAGTAAATAAAAAAATATATGGAGATATATCAATATTTATTGTGTCAACCAATTTCTCTTATTTTTCGCTGAAATATGTTACCAATCAATTGAGATTTAATTTGAAATATTACTTTCAATTCAGTTGAAATATTTGTACTTGTATTTTTGCATTGTTTAGTTGACATTGAATAAATAAATAAATAAATAGATATAGAAATGGAATAAATGAATACCCTGGGATATAGATCGGCCCCCTGCTGCATTAGGGCGCCAATTGCAAACCAGAAACTATTTTTCAGTGTAAAATCATTTTGGACGCTAATTAGTTCCAAAGTGTCATCGGAATCGTTATCGTTATCTTTATCATCATTATGCTTGTCAGCCAGTAAAACTGATTGTTTTCTTGTTGTTGTTAGGCAATCCACAAGATCAGCATCTGTATTATCTCCATTATCATTGTTTAATTTTTCATTAGCAGTCGCTAAGGATTTCAGTTCCAATTGATCGTATATATAATTGGCTTTTCGCATTTTATACAACATATGATCGCAAGCCATGGAACATGCGGGCTTGGCACGGACCCATTCGACTGGAGATAATCGGGCCACAATCCAGATACAGATCGAGACTAGAATGTAGCCAAATGCTATATAGAACCATATATCGATCGCGAGCGGATTCATAAAAGAGAAAAACTTCGTTTGAGCACGATCTGAGATCTGAAAGACAATACAAAACTCATAATAATAATATAATGAACAAATGCATAATTTAGCCATGGGGAAAATATATATAGAGAATACTCCATACAAACCTTATAATTTGTAGAAATCTGAGTAGCTGATCTTACCTTTGGATTAAGGCCGGATCCTTGTCGTAAGAATGTGCCCGTTATAAACCAAAAACTATTGGAAATGGAGAACTGATTCTCAACGATATCGGTTTCCTTGTAGCAGGGATGCGGATTTTTCCATTCGTACGGCGAGAAGCGTGCCATCACAAATAGTGCGAACGATACTAGGATATAAGCAGCTAGCACATAAAGCCATATCTCGATTGCCAATGGGTTCATAAAGGAAAACAGTCGTGTGGGTTGGCTTGTCGGTACCTAAAGGATTACATTTGAAATCTTGCATCTAAACTAACTAATATTACCCATATATATATGGGTATTTACATAGGGGCTAAGAGTTGGACTAGTTTACCTTGAAGAGTATGCCAATTCCGAGATTCATAAATGGTTTTGTAAAATCTATAACACTTTCCCTAGCATAATTTATGGTCATTGAGGCGACAGCCAGATCTGCGCGCTGAAATTTCAAAGATACAATTAATTAAACAGAAATTACTAAATATAAATATATATATATAACACTCAATATATGAAATACTCGCCCTTTCCATGAGCTCCTGTACGATGCCATTCCAGGAATTGGTTTCCGGTATATAAACCCCATACATATTATCTGGAACCAATTCGATTTTATATTGAAATCCCACCTGCTGTGCGATGGCCTTTAACAGATCAATGCAAAAGCCCTCAAATCTGGCGTTTCCTGTTAGGTTAGCGTCTTCCTTAACCATTACATAGGGCCGTTCCTACAAAAAACCCACCCATATATGTAGATATATATTTATATATGAAATTATTTGAACTAACCTCTCGAGTCATGACGACCAGCGTTATATTTGCAATATTGGAGTCATAGAATGCTGTGGGATCTGATATATTAACGCCCACATCCGGTTGCCAATAGCCAACTTTTTGAATTATTTCCTGCTTCAATTTGAGTATATCAATTTTGAATTTATTGCGACGCCCCTCCATAAAATTAACTCTGCCAGTCAAGCCATCAACGGTGGCCTAAATAATAATAATAAATAAATAAATAATTAAAAAGTAGAAATATTTTGGTCTTTAATATATATCGTACCGAATTTATATAATTATATAGTGAGAGTCCGTCGCTCCACACTTGATCGGAGTTGCAGGAAAGATTCTTGAAAGACAAAGTGTGACTGCTATCCAAATGTTTTAGGCCATAGGCAAAGGCATATACCGAATCGAACATCAGAGCCGATTCCGTCTGAAATAAATTATATATATATATATATAAATATAGATATATTGTAGAATACGATTCAGAAAGCTCACCTGTATGTAGGGTATGCCGTTGATAATATCTAGACCGCTGTGCTGTAGCTTTTGCATCTGATCTATAACTTCCTGGTAACGCTTACTGCCAACATCAACCAGACGAAAAGCAGTGATATTTACGCTGTTATAGCGAAAGTCCTCAAGATCATATGTCTCCAGATCCTATGAACTTCATTTATAAAACTCGTATCTTTACAAAGAGTATCCCATTACTTACAAATGTTGTAAACATATAGTGATAGCGATGATCATTCATTTGCAGCTGCAGAATCTGAAATACCATGTCGAAATATGTATAAACTTTCTCACATTACCTATATATATATATATATGTATGCATCTAATAATAATAAAATTTCAAATCAAATTGCGATCATTTAAGAAAGAAATATTAAGCGATCCATGGATCGGGTATTTCAAATGAATATTAATAAATTTGTTTCTTAGATCACAGATGCATGCACACATATTTATGACATATATAAATATATATTATATATATAAATAATAATTGATGCATGTTGCGTACAGATCGAAAAAAAGCTTTGATATTTGTTGGATTTGTGTCAACAATTATTTTGTAAATTTCCTTTTGGCGAATTGCGCGTAAAACTTGTCGATAAGTCTCCGGATTTGCTTGCCTTATATACATTTCAGTTCTCATCTCCGCCGATGAGTGAATCAAATCCTGCTGCTTGAAAAGTCCTGCAAAAACATGTTTGACTGGTAGTAGAATAATATCACTATTTAGGATATAGTTACCATAGTCTTCTTCGTAAATAATTGCAACTTTTGTCCAATTGAGATACATCATCAAGTCCCGATAGGCCAAATTCATAATATTCTGGGACGGATACAAATTAATAGAGAACTCCTTGACACTCATTTCCAAATCAATCCGGACTTCAATGTGCGGAATATCAAAGGCTTCACAAATCGATTGAACATGGGTTGCGAGCAGTGGATCTGTGGGTCCAAAGATGGCTTGGACACCATCCTCCAACTGGCGACACACTTTTTTGGTGGTTCTGAAGGAATCATCGCGGGGCACATATTCAATATCATAGACAAGTTGGGTGTCGGGCAGCAGAGATTTCTCCTTGTTGATGCGATAAATGGCATATTTAAAGGCTGACTCGATGCCGCTCTCACGTTCCTCCTCTGTAAAAACAGCTCCTAAAATAAAATATCAAAATAAATAAATAATGTAATATAGTAATATCATAATATATAATTTACTTACCAACACGTATTACTGGTGGCAGTGCATTGGCAACCAATAGCATTGATAACAAAACTAAATGGATTATAAAGTAGATCCCGTAGGATGCGTTCAAATTAAGGGGCTCCCTTGTCATTAAGGTATATCTCCGTTGTCCATTAATATTAGCTAAACATTTGGTACAAGCATCTTGCATATTTTCATCCCTTTCACTGTGACAACTCAATTTCGCACTGTCTTACGCCATTTCCATTCACAATATAAGTAGAAATATAAAATATATAGTATATAGTGTATTTCGATATATATTATTAAGAGGGCAAATTGAATTTATGCAGCCACAAAACTGTAAATTGTATCACATTTCATTTTATTGGACACAAGCTTTCGTATGGCTTTAAAAATCTTTCAGTGCTAAACAAAGCGCATGCTCGAAAGCTCAGCCACTAAAACAACGGTAACAGTTCATTACACCACTTGCACTCTTATACCAAATTATAAGAGTGTCATACATTAATATTTCATTATTTAAACAGCCTCATGCAATGTTTAACTACAGATTTGAGTGCTTAGTTGTTAAAGACTATCGATTATATCGATTTGTAGGAGCTGCTGGAGGGAAAACCAAACAAATCAATTAATTGTACATACAAATGGCGTCGTAATTGTCATGCATTCGACCGCACATGAAAACAAATAAAAGCGCTGTAGCGGGACATTGCCAACTACGTGATACTCTAATAACCGCAGTTACAGCTAAAAACATTTAAGCACAGCTGCTACAAGTGATACTCTGACAACTAAGCTGCCAACTACATGATACTCTGTGAGCAGTTAAAGCTCACATAACAGAGTAGTAACGCAAAACATATTCTGTTGCAACTCTGTTGTCCGAATTTGCAAATAGTTCAAGTTTAAAAATGCCATAATCTTGTCAGAGAGCTTTGCGAAAACAAGAGCTTACATTCAAAGTTGAAAACGTGACCAATCCGAACAATATGCTCTTTTACTGTAACACTGCAACAACTGCACATGTATAATTGTGTTTAAATCTATGTATGGCTGTATGTGTGCACAGAGTATAGATGTATGGTAAGTAGCACGTTCGAATATTGGTTCAAGTTCAGGTCATTGATTGGTCAACACGGCCAGTTAGTATAAAATGTCCTTTCCACATTATCGCATTGCAAACACGGTCAACAAATAATAGAGAGACAAAATGGGCGAAAATGTTAAAGTCATCGTGCGCTGTCGTCCCATGAATATAAAGGAATTGGGCAGCAAGTGTACTGTATGTGTTTTTAAGCAAATAAATAATGATTAACTAAATGAAAATAAATGAATAAAAATAAATAAATAAATATATAATAAATAAATATCAGATAAATTATTCTTAAGGAAATTATTTTTTTAAATAAATGAATAATAATCAATATTAAAAATTAATCAGCTAAATTTGTAAATATAAATTTGAAAAAAAATATAATAACCAACTAAATAAAAAAAATTATCAATAATTTTTTTTTTAATAAATAAATAACAACAAATTAATGAAAAAATATAATAAATAAATAAATTAGTTTGTAAATATTTGCATAAGCTTATTATTTCCAATCAAATAATCTGCTCTTAATTATCGATTACTCGATTAATTTCATATTTAAATCCCCAGAACATTGTGGAAATTGGTGACTACTTTGTCTCAGTGTCAAACCCCTTGGCGCGCAGTGCACCAAGAAAATCATTTACATTCGACAGCGTTTACGATGGACACTCGAATACGGAAAAAATCTATAATGATATGTGTTACTCGTTGGTCGAAAGTACTTTGGAGGGCTATAATGGCACCATTTTTGCGTATGGCCAAACTGGATGCGGCAAAACACACACAATGCAGGTAGGTAATGAATTGATTACAAATATGTAATATATCATTAAAAAATTTGCAATTTGAAAAAGGGTAACGGATATTCCGGAGCTGCTGAAAACAATGGGATTATTCAGCGTTGCTTTGATCATATATTTGAAACCATTTCGATAGCAACAACTGTTAGATATTTGGCATTGGTCAGCTACTTGGAGATTTACAATGAAAATATAAGGGATCTGTTGAGTGCCAATGATCCGACAAGCATTAAAAATCATCCACTTAAGGATGTGCCAGGCTTGGGAGTCACAGTGCCAACATTGACCACTCAAGCAGTGATGAGTGCAACGGATTGTTATAACTGGCTAAATATTGGTAATAAAAATCGGATCACAGCTGCCACCTTGATGAACGAGAAGAGCTCGAGATCTCATTCAATATTCACCATAAGTTTGGAACAGATACAAGAAACAGGCTCGCCAGCAACAAGTCCAATAATCGGGGGTATACGTAGAGGGAAATTAAATCTAGTAGATCTGGCGGGCTCAGAGAGACAGAGTAAAACGGGCGCATTTGGTGAGAGATTAAAGGAGGCAACAAAAATTAATTTATCTCTGTCGGCACTTGGAAATGTAATCTCAGCATTGGTGGATGGCAAATCAAAGCATATACCTTACAGGGACTCAAAGCTAACTAGACTACTACAGGTATTAATTATCCATTTATATATATACTATTAACTAAATTCAAATAAATATTTAGGATTCTCTGGGTGGCAATACAAAGACTCTCATGGTGTCCTGTATATCGCCAGCCGATAACAGCTACGATGAGACTTTATCCACTCTACGATATGCCTGCCGGGCGAAGAGTATATCAAATATACCCACCATCAACGAGGATCCCAAGGATGCACAGCTGCGACAATATCAGGAGCAGATTATGAGCCTGAAACGCATGCTCGATGAGAATCAACAGAATATTTTAACAAACGATAGAAACAGGGAATTTTGGCTGGAGGAGGAAAAGGCCAAGATGCGACAACAAATGCGGGACGAGATGAACGACAAAGAGACCGAAAGGGAGCAAACACAGGAAAGAGTGGAAAGAGAGGAGAGAGAGGAGAGAGAGGAAATCAAGGAGAGTGATGAGGATTTTCAGTTGCATGCACGCAAACGCATCGATTTGATAAAACATGCACTCATTGGTGGGGAAAGAGTCGATGATTTACAGCTGCGAGAGCGGCACAGAATGCGCAAATTGGAGGCGCAACGACACCTGAGTGCCATTGCCCATGCCCTGAGCCGCATGCAGAGCGAGGATCGGGATCTTTTGCAGGGACATTATGCCAGCATTCAACAAGAGATCAATAGCAAAAATGAACGCATTAAAATATCCAGCCAGAAAATCAAAATGCTGGAACGAGAAGTAGCCGATCTCAATTCGGAGTTCCAGTTGGATAGGGAGGATTATTTGGACGAAATTAGGCATTTGAGTCGCAATCTCAAGTTCTATCAGTTACTCCTACTTAAGGCACAGCCAATTCTGCGCAAAAATGGCAAAAATTGGTAAATATAATATATATATATATATACATATATATATTTGAATTGCAATTTCTTTCGTTAGGAATCCGGAGAAAATAATGGAAAACTCTTTGTGGAATGATGATATTAAATCGTGGAAGCTACCCAATTATATAGAAAATAATATCAAATTACCACCAGCGGATCTGCGAGTAGCTTTTCAAAAAATCAACTTTATCGAAGACAAAAATTTCAACTTCGGAAAAGATATAGGTTCTACTGAATCAGAAGATAGTACCGTAAGTGTTATTATTATCAATTTAATTTAAATTAAGTAATTTAATTTAATTAATGCTTGCCTTATTAGTTAATAACTGAGGAATCACCCGAAACTTACAAGTCTAATATATTAAAAAATTACTTTCGACCAAATCGGAAGTTAAATGATCAATTACTGCAACGAACTAAAAGCTCCCAAGTCTATATGCGTGGTAAATACATAAGATATATATATATATATATATATATATATATATATTTTCTTCAATATCTTTACAGATTACACATTACGCAAGAACACGCCGCTGCCTATTAATGAGCATCAACGGAATAAAACCTATAAACATGATTTCCCTAGAACAGATCATCAAATAAACACCCTATAAAATCAGATTTAAAATATACATTTGAAAGATCTTAATAAAGAAGAGCAACAGCTATGGCAAAAAATGCAGATTTTATATAAATTTGTGTTCTATTTAATAGTAATCATTTTTTGAGAAAATAAATGTATCTTAACTAACTTAGATAGTTTAGCTTTATATATACTATATACACACACTATGTACCTATAATAATTGTTATTAATATTATACTTAAATGTAGTACTCCTAACGAATAATGATGTTAATCGGCATACATTACGAACGAGGCGGCGGCATGGGTGTTATCTGGAATCGTAGTACCACTATTTGTATCACGCAATTCGACTTTAATTATATTTGTAGAACTATCCCCGGGACTCAGGGGCTCTGACTTGCTGAGACAATTGCTATGGCGCGGAGTGCCAGTATTACGCCTGCAAAAAATAACATATATATTATATATATGGATATGCACAAGTATTTATATTTGCTTACTTACTTGGCCTTGGCATGGGTTAAAATATGTGATTTCAAGTTGGTGGACTGTGCAAATTTCTTGTTGCACGCATCGAAAGGACAAACGAAAGGCCGATCTCCCGTGTGGATTCGGACATGCGTTCTACATAAGTATTATTATTATTAATATATATATATATATATATATATATATGTTTGATATATTATTTATACCTTAAGTTAAAGTCGAGCGAAAAGCGTTTGCCGCAGCCTTCGAAGGTACATTGAAATGGTTTTTCGCCCGTGTGGACCAGTTGATGCCGCTTCAACTTTGAGCTCTCCACAAATGCCTTGCCACATTCGGCACAAACGTGCACCCGCGGCCCGTGTGTATGCAAATGTTTGCGCATTGCGGACGAATCCCGAAAGTATTTGTGACAACCCTTGTGCGGACAGGCGATCTTCTTATCGTTGCTGTACTGAGAAAAATCCGAAGCATCCCCAGCAACAGCAGTAGCTCCATTTGCAGCCGAGTCTGTAGCTAAAATGAATCAATTAATTAATGTAACGCAATAATTTAAGGAATTATTCACTATATCTAATATTTAATAGTTAATAATTATAAGTTATATTTAATGGCTACGACTTACCTGAACGCACTATGCTATAGTTGGAGAGTGTTGTTCCATAATTAGTCGTCCCATTATGCTGATTGATCAGATCGCAATTATTTTCGTTGCTTAATAGGGATTGATTTCCGATAGGAAGAATTCCGATGGGATCACTGCTAATCAATTGACAATTCTGCGAGGAAATGACGGCAAATGTTGATGAAGATACTGTTGGATTTCGCTTCGATTGTTGCTGTCGATTGTTGCATTTATCTGTTACTGTTGCTGCTGCTGTTGTTGTTGCTAGAGTTGTGCCACTTAAGGGTAGTATCATATGGGGTTGTAATTGAATATATTGCTCCTGTTGGAATAGCAATTGTTGCTCGAGCTGTTGCTGTTGATGTTGCTGCTGTTGACTTAATACTGTCTCTGTTTTTAGTATTACCGATTGTTCTGCGGCAGCATTTAAATAATCAACTTCATCGGCAGTTTGCTCGGAACCAGAATATTCATCATCCGAAGTCCCAGATGCCCACATTGTGACACTAAATTCCCCTTCCATTGTCTTAATTTGTACGAGTTTCTGTTCCCAGCGTCGACATTTGCCACTCTTTCGGTCCATCATCATGTCAACGTCTTTAATTTCTACCTCTTGTTGATCTGGTTGTTGCTGTTGTTCTTGCAACTGTTGCATGCAGTTGACCAAATCTTCGTCGTGTTCTTCGCTTCTTTTCGAGGATTCGTTTTGCTTTCTTTGATTGCTACAAATAAGTGCTAAATAATTAAAACAAAATGAGTAATTAGTTATTAATTCCAAAAAATTTTAAGCGTTTGACCTGTGAAGCAGCTTGCAACACTGATTTGTATTCTACAAGCAATTAGTTGTTTAATTTAAATATGCACATTTTTAGTTTACTTTATTTAAATAAATAAACAAATATGTAGCTATCTACTTACCATCATTTAAATGCTGTGCATTTAATGTGTTTAGTTCATCGCTCTTTGAAATATCATCGTCATCGTTTTGAACTAATATACCATAATGTTCATAGGCAAAATTAGTTGGATCCATTACAGACGGCTTTACATCAATTGCACATTGCATTTACATATGTTATATTTGCATACGTTTTATTTACATTTCTTATCTTTGCAGTGTATCCTGATTATGTTATTTACATATGTTGTGCGCTCATTCGCGAGCTTGCAGCATTTCCTGAGCGTTGTTCTCTACACGCACACATACATATACATATGTGTGTTTATGTTATTTACATCTGTTATGCGCTTATTCGTTAAAGCGTGTCGCTTACATTTATTTATGGATGTTGTTGCTTGCTTCTTAGTTTAGTTTGGTAAATTTGTACATTTTTGCCTTTGCAGCGAGATCAAGAGAAGTAATTAATTATGTGGTCCATCCGGTTGCAGATATTTTCATACGAGGCAAAAATGCCAGCCAAATTCATGCAAAACACACCACAAAAAATACCATGCTATGTTATTGTGTGTGACTGTGGGATTGTCCTTTGCCAGCGTTGTTCAAAGTTGCTTAGTTTATGCCTTCTTGGGAACCGAGTTGAATAATAATGTATTGTAAAATATTTGCGATGAGAAGACAAACAATTGTGAACTTTATTTCGATCGCGAAAATAATTTAAAAGGAACCAAGCGAACAAAAATGGATGCGATGAATAACTGACGATGTGACCAGAGTTTTAATGCCGTAAAATACCACGCTTTTTACCAACACACATTATACAAAAACAGTGTCGATAAGCTGATGGTTTATTTGCTTAATGGAACAATTGGGAAATTTTGAGTAACGAAAATTATGAGAGATTTATTATTATTATTATCTTAATTAAGTAATTTAATTCCTTTGTTTTTGTGGTTTTTAATAAAATTATTTAAATACAAAGTTCTATATTTATTAAGCTATATAACAAAAATTATTTATAAGAGCTGTGTGTGATAAAAATATATAGAAAATTAATTGGTTTATTAATTTAAAATAATAAAAACTATGACAAACAAGTGTCTAACTGTAGCATCTTGTTAATTCCATTAATTTTAAATAATTTACTAACCATAATATTTGTTTTATTTCATTAAAATAATATAAACTAAAACAAACCTGTATTTGATTATAAAATTTTGTTAATTTTATAAGATTCTGTTAATTCAATTAATTTGCAAATATTTTAAAAAGAGTTTATGATTAATATACAGTTTAAAATAACATATGTAAATTGAATGTAACCAATCTGTTTCATGTCTCCTAATGTTCCAATTACGCCAGCAATGTGTCGCATGTTTTTTTTGGACAGCTAACAACACTGTTTGCTGGCTACCATCTTTTGACAGTTGTGCCAACGTGACTCTACCTTTTCCGGTTCAGGCGTTCATCATGGCGGTCGGCAAAAATAAAGGTCTATCAAAAGGCGGCAAGAAAGGTGGCAAAAAGAAGGTAATCGATCCCTTCTCGCGCAAGGATTGGTACGATGTCAAGGCACCGAACATGTTCCAAACACGCCAAATTGGCAAAACCCTCGTCAATCGTACGCAGGGCCAACGCATTGCGTCCGACTATTTGAAAGGTCGCGTTTTTGAAGTTTCGCTGGCCGATTTGCAGAAAGACATCGATCCCGAGCGCTCCTTCCGCAAGTTCCGCCTGATTGCCGAAGATGTGCAGGATCGCAATGTGCTGTGCAATTTTCATGGAATGGATTTGACCACCGATAAATACAGGTGTGTGTGTGTGCAGAGCATTTAAATGTGTGTATGTGCTGAATATATGTATTTATGTGCATGGCATATTTACACTGTGACATATATACATATTAGTAACATGTACATAATGAATATGTGTATAACTATGTTTATATTGCAGTGGGTGCATACATTTGTAACATATATAAGACAAACATGTGCATGTCAATGTGTACACATGCGTTTATGTTACCATTTACATTACCTTAACATTTTCCATTCTGCAAACACAGATCGATGGTCAAGAAATGGCAAACGCTGATCGAGGCAATTGTCGAGGCCAAAACTAGCGACGGTTATTTGTTGCGTGTATTCTGCATCGGATTCACATCGAAGGATCAACAGTCGCAGCGCAAAACGTGCTACGCTCAGCAGTCGCAGGTGCGCAAAATTCGCGCCCGCATGACTGACATTATTACGAACGAGGTGAGCGGAGCCGATTTGAAGCAGCTGGTCAATAAGCTGGCATTGGACTCGATTGCCAAGGACATTGAGAAGAGTTGTCAGCGTATTTATCCGCTGCACGATGTCTACATTCGGAAGGTGAAGGTGCTCAAGAAGCCCCGCTTCGATGTCTCCAAATTGCTCGACCTTCATGGCGATGGCGGTGGAAAAACTACAGAAGCCGTCGTCTCCGCCGAGGGCGCCGTCATCGATCGCCCCGAGGGCTATGAGCCACCTGTACAGGAGGCCGTTTAAATAACTAAATTATACACTTTGAATTCCCATTTCAAAATGTCAAACAATTCAACAAAAAAAACAAAAAACAAATAAACGTAAATTGTGTTTTATATTTTTGGGTATTTTACGGGCTTTTTTTTCGATTTCTTTTCAGACATTTGCTCAACAATTTGACTGTCTTCTAGTAAGGTGAGTAAAACAAATAAAATTTTTGAAATTCGTTTATTAACAATTTATTTTTAACATGCAGACTTTTCCAATCAAATTTTGTGTTCTTTTTGATATTGGTGAGTTTGCAATTTGAATTGAACTTCGCATATTTATTTTTGTACATGATGATTTCATTATTTTTCGTCTCTGTACAATTAGTTGATGAAAATCTAAAACTAAGCTGAAAGCCACAAAGCAATTTTCACTTTCCGCCTTTTATCTGCCTTTATTTATTATTAATTCAAGTGTGTTTTTAACTACTTTTGCAGCAATTACTTAATTTACTTCTCCTAAAAATGGTAAGCTGTCTTTTTACATATATATATTTATTATTATTTATATATGCTGATGATCTTTTATTTGCTACTCTTGAATAATTAAGTTGATGAAACTTTTCACCTTTGCAACTGATGAATTCCTACTTGAATTAAATATTTCTATTTTTTGACAATGCTTATTCAATTTACATTTGTTTTTTCATTTTCTTTTTACAGAATTGCACAAAAAATTGAATTTTAACAAATTAAATCTTCAAATGGTGAGTTCCTTATATTTTTAAATATTTATTTTAGTTCTGCTGATGACTTTTATTTATTTGCTACTCTTGAATATTCATTCTGATGAAACTTTTCACATTTGCAACTGAACTTAAAATTACATTTTTCTATACTTTAAGTTTTTCCACAAGATTTATTCAGTCTTCTCTATTATCTCAGATAAATCCGTATTGCAAAAGGGCTTGCAGTTGAAATAAGACTTGATCTCCTCCAAAAGGTTAGTTAAATAACATAAATAATATAATAATAATATTATAATGATGACAAACTTACCCAGCTCGCTTTGATCCATCATGAAGAGAACTGTTCCATATCCAACGCTAATTAATTAATTGCTGATAATTAATTTATAATAATGCATAAACAAATAAAAAAAAACCTTTGTTAATTGCGCTTTGTACACTTTTTTAATTACAGTGTGGGCCATGACGAGACAAGCAGTTTCCACATCTAAAAGAAGTTTCAAAATCTAAAAGTGAGTTTTTAATGAATATGCAAGAAATATTAGTATGAATATGAAATTTGATGATTTATCTACGGATTCCCCATCATTTGTGCAATAAATGAATAATCCAACTACTGAATTTAAATTTTAATGTTTATATTTATCAATTTATATTTTTAAATCTAAATATTTAATAAAAAATCTTTCATTTTGCAGTTGAAACAAGACTTGATCTCCTCCAATGGCGTTCATTTAGTTAGCCAAAAGGTTAGTTATATTTATATATAATAATATTATATTAATTATAATGATGACAAACTTACCCAGCTCGCTTTGATTTATCATGAAGAGAACTGTTCCAAATCCAACGCTAACTTATAAATTGCTGATATTTAATTCATAATAATAAATAAATAAACAAATAAAAAACCTTTGCTAATTGCGCTTTGTACACTTTTTTAATTACAGTGGGTGGCATGACGAGATAAGTAGTTTCCACATCTAAAAGTAAGTTTTTAATGAATATGTTAAAAATATTAGTATGAACATTAAATTTGATGATTTATCTACGGATTCCCCATCATTTGTGCAATAAATGACATATCCAACTACTGAATTTAAATTTTAATGTTTATATTTATCAATTCATATTTTCAAATCTAAATATTTAATAAAAAATCTTTCATTTTGCAGTGGAAACAAGACTTGATCTCCTCCAATGACGTTCATTTAGTTAGCCAAAAGGTTAGTTATATTTATATATAATAATATTATAATAATTATAATGATGACAAACTTACCCAGCTCGCTTTGATCCATCATGAAGAGAACTGTTCCATATCCAACGCAAACTAATTAATTGCTGATTAAATATATTTTATATATTTTTTTTATGTCAAATAAGTCATTTTTATTTATATTTATTTTCTTTTGCTTGCAGTTGGAAAGTTCTGGTTTCTAGAAATATGTGTAAGTAAAAATAGGAACAGAAAATAAAATAACTATTAAAAAAATATAGTAAATGAATGATGAACATTTAATCGTATTTGAATTACTCATGTAAACCCTTTTGGTTAAGATAGTAGAACTGATCAGCATATTGATTGCTTAAATCAGTTGTAATTAGCTTGAAATATCTTATCTTAATGAGCATTATTTTCCTCTTTTTTTTAGCAACTATTTTAAATCAAAAACAAATTATGATGACATACTTATCGAGATTGCTTCGATAAACCATGAAGAAAACTGTTCCAAATCCAACACAAATTAATTTTAGCGATATAGAAAGTAAATAAATATTAAATTTACAAGAAAACGACTGAAATTGAATTATATCTTGCTCCTTTTCATATTCTCTGGTCAAATGTTTGGTTTTTTTTTCAGGTACTTGCTTTAGAAAGTGCCATCACTGGCAGCTAACCGTGCAGCACTTGTTAAATTAGTTTGGTTTGAATATATATATCGATATGAATTTCAGCTCGTTTTGGCTACTAACATCGTTTATGATACACACGATAGAATCGATAGCAAGTAACTTGTGCATGTTGAATTGATCGATATCTTACCTGTCAAATATCAGCTGTTTTCTGTGCATCAGCGAGTAAGGCTTGTTAACAGTCGAAGCAACTTGTCTGTTATGGTAACAGTTCCGTTTTGAAATACGTACACTGCTATGGCTGTTACTCTTAACAGCCTTCAGTTGTGTTACGGAAGCGTTGGAAGCTCTGTTAATTTCTCAGTTTTTGTTGCGCGAGGTTTGGCGAGCGGCTGTGTGTGATATTTTCAAGCGTTTTTTTAATATTCAATTTACCGCATTTCAAAAATTGCACTTGCTACCGAAAATAGTCGTAACTCTTTGATGACAATTTAAAATGAAAATATATATACAAAATTAGGTAAATAATTGATTATATGCAGGAATTAAGTAACGAAAGAAAGAAGGATCGTGCCGACGAAATTTTACTTCTTGACAAAATCAAGATACATATTAATATATACACTGGCGTGTATAAATGTATGTGAATGTGAATGTACACACATGTAAAACAGCAGAAAATACTTATGCATACACACATGCATGCATGCACACATATGAGCGTATCTCGTGAGTATGTGTCAATGTGTGTGTAACGTGTGGCGTTTTTGATCGGGATCGTCGTCATCGTCAGCGGCTGTTTATGTGTGTGTATATGTGTGTGTCTGTTTATATATGTATGCTTTAGCTCTGTCAATGTATTGGTGGCATGTGCGTTTGACGAGTAAAAGTTGACAAAAAATAAAATAAAATACACAAATAAAAAGAGTGCGAAAAAATTACAAATCAAATCAAAACAAAAAAAAATGGTGTGTAACAAAAATATATATAAATATAAGAAATGTATGTGCTACAAATCAAATGTAATATTGTTTTAGAGTTTACAATTTACATATAAATGTGCAAGTGGATTAGTGTATATGTGTATGCGAATGGATATAAATCATACACAAAATATATATACATATAGAAATCTAAATAATTAAATATAAATCTACATATTAAAACGAGTGCCAATTAAAGTTAAATAAAACAGAACGCATCTGTTGTTTTGCCGACGGCAAATTACAATTATCAAATCGTAAGTTTTTACTATATATTGTACCTAAATACTTAGCCCAAATTGTAGATTCTTTGAATTCACGCAGTGCTATTTGTTTATGTGTGCGTGTGTGGGTTTATTTGCTGAAAATACAAAACATTTTTCATATTCTCTGCTCTTTGAGTTTGAGTTGATTTTTTCTGTGTTCTTCTACCTGTTGATATTTTATCCTACAATCACGTCTCTAAATAGAAACTCGTTGTGTCATTAGTAGTAGTGTTGTTGTTGTTTTGGGTTCGCTTGTTACCTTGAACTAATAGTTAACCTTATTCCCTGCTGTGCACATACACAGACACAGAGACCCGCACCTCATCAGGTACATGCTTATGTTTGTTTGTGTGCATGCGAGTGTGTATGAAAATAGACGAAACAATGTTCGAAACTTCAGCATAAGCCCTACGCGCACACGCATACACACATATACATACCTGCATATATTGCGCTTGTGTATGTTCGTTTTCCATTCTTTGGTTGTCTCTTCGAAAGAGACAGTGACAGCAGCAGCAGCAGCAGCGGCGGCGGCTCGCCTCGGCTCGGGTTCGACTCGGCTTGACTCGCCTCGGCTCTGCACACTAAAAACAAACAACACAAATACAAATGCAAACAGTGATGAGATTGTTCTAGGAAGTCGTTTCGAGATCGGCTGGCCGCAGTCGAAAACGAAGACGCAGGCAAAGAGGCAAAAAGGCCTTGTGCATTTTTACTTTTAACGAAAATGACAAGTAGGACATCGAAAATACATACATACACGCAAACACATCTAAATATATGTGTACTTAGTGATCGTTATACCTGCCAACAGAGAAACTGATAATAAATAAATACAAATGTCTGTCTGAATAAGTGTTTGCTTTTCTGCAGTGATTAAAACTAGTTTGTTTTATTTTTTATTTATAGTTGAGAACCACACACACCTTAAACAGCTGATCGTCTTGGGCGCATTTCGCAGTTTTATTGCGTGGGTTCAATAGACAACTAACCGAGCTTTTGCCGCTGCTTAGCAAATTAAACATATTTATGCATTTACACAATGGGAATGCAAATTCCAGCATTCCAATTGGAAGGCTTAATTAACATTAAGGAAATAGCAAATGTTACTTACATAATTTAAATAAAAATAGACTGATAGATCACGAAAATGTTTATGTACACTATTTATATATATATTGATATGGTTTATGACAATTTTTTGGTCGGTTATTTTTTGGAATAACACGTAGTAGATCCTACTTCTGCTCCCACTCCTTCTCCTCTGTGTATGTGTTGTTATTTTAAAATTCATTGCTTATACTACAGAAATAAAAATATATTTATAAGATGTTTCTAATTGTGGTATAAGACACAAATATTAATGGAAATCTTTTTATTGTTTACAGGCGTGGACGTTTGGACGAACTTTGATGTAAAGGCGCATTAAGGAATTATTTGTTCTGTTTTTTGTTTGTTTTTTTGTTTGTTTTTTTTGGAAATCTGCCGGTGAATGCGCTTGAAGCGATATGGCCGGCAAATTAGTAAATTCGGTTATAATACAACTGACGCACTTTAAATACGGAATAGTAGTTGTGATGATGACGCTTATGATGACGTCATATTATGCAGCATTTAGCAAGAGCTTCCCGAAGGCAATATTCAAATAAATTTCGTACTGCTAATCGATCTGGAAAGTGGCTGGAAAGTGTCTGGCTGCTGCTGCTGGTGGTGGTGGTGGAAAGAGTATTAAAACAATGCCGCATACACATTCGCGTCATGGTTCGTCCGGTGATGATTTAGGCAGCACCGACGAGGTGAAGATATTCAAAGATGAAGGCGATCGCGAAGATGAGAAAATATCATCCGAGAACCTTTTAGTCGAAGAGAAATCCAGCCTTATCGATTTAACAGAGAGTGAGGTAAGTTATACTTGTTGAAATTTTATTTATTTATTAAATTGTAATTAATTGTACATATTTTAATTATTTATATATATTTTTTTGCCAGGAAAAGGGCAGCAAAACAGTGACGAGGCCAGATCACAGTCCCGTATTCAGTAAGTGCCATTCATTTATTCGAGTATTTATATTCATCTTATCTTTACATCTTTGCTTCACCTCTTGCCCTGTAAACCGCCGGTTCTGAACTAAATACACCCACTTACACATTTATACATATTTATATAAATAAATAACACAGAAATATAACTGTCTGTTTGACAATTTCGGGTAAAAGCTGCACTGCCCATCGCTAATTAATTTCTTATTGTTATTGGGTGGGGAATTGTGCATCGATAAAATTAAATGCAGGCTGATTGGCAGCAGTCCGCGAATATTATTTGCCACCGGCCGCGGCTGACGAGAAAATAGTGAAAAAAAACTTACAAATCTAATTAGAACTAAGCAAAAAGACTATTGGCCAGCACGCTGAAAGAAGCAGAAGAAGAGTTACTGATTGCTTGGCATTGACAGCTAATTGAAGCTTTAGTGTCAGGAGAATTTCGCTTGTGGAGAGAATAGCTTTGTTTTTAATATAGCGAGGTGAGTTTGACTTGCGGGAGAGGAGCAGAGAGGTGAATTTGACAAGCACATGTCCAAGCGGCAAATATTGGAAGCAGGAGCAGAAACAGCATAATTGTTTTTTTTTAAACACCGAGGTGAGTTTGGCTCTTGGGCAGGCGGTAAATATTTGAAAACGCGACAGGAAAAGAGTAGCTTACTTCTGGGTAGTCACATTGAAGCACCAAGTGTTTTTATTTCGTGTCATTAAAATAAATACATACATACATAAAAAAAAAAATATATATATATACCAACACATTTAAAATAAAGACATGAACGAAGAACGCATTCGTCATGCACTGTTTTTATAAACAAACTTAAATGAGACAAGCGGCAAACATATGCTTACATTTTGAATACGCAGTTGTTGTTGTTGGGGCGGATAAATAACCGGCTGCTGCCGACGCCTCTGCTGCTGCCGCGGTTGCTATCAGAGCTGCTGCCAGTCTCTTTAGCTTTTAGTATTTGTTGCGTTCGTTTTCGTTCCATGGTTGGTGCTAACAAGGTGATGCAGATCGCCTCGTCGACACGCTACTTCATTTCTTGTTTTCTTGTTGTTTCTTGTTTTTTCTGTTTGCTATATTGTGCTTTCTTTTCGCCGTCAGCGCGGCTTATTCGAAGCGTGTCTGTGTGTTTGTTCTTTTAAAAAGAACGAGTAAATGGGTATATATCGATATGTGCATGCATTTATTTATGCATGTGTTAGTGCATGCATGCATGCTTGTATGTATAATTTTTAGGTTTGCTTGCAAGACACACACACACGTTAACATATGCATATTATGTATGTTTTCATGTGTGTATGCAAGCGCTTTAAATTTAATTTGTTTTGCAGTAGATCGTTAAGAAATATAAAGCAACTGCTTAACATAAAATTTTGATATTTATTATATAACGCAGTTTATATATATTCAGCATATTTTCTAGCATTGTTTTTTAATTCTCTGCTTAGAAATAAAATTTTGAACTAGCAAGGCGAAACTCTCTGCAAAATGACGAATGTGACAAGTGCCAAAGTGGCATTAATTTTGTATTAACAGTAAATGTTATACAAACATAACACTTAACATAAGCAAGTTTAATTGGTTGAATTAGCAATCAATACTTACCACTGCAAAGTTCACAATTGTACCTACTTATTACCGTGCATAAGCATGCTTCAAGCATTTGCATATAACGATCAATACTTAAAACTGCACACACACCTCACATGCACATATTTTGTACATTTGTACCTACTTTTCTATGTACATTTATAAATACATATCTACACTCACATATGTGCTCAGTTCGCAGCAAGCGTCGATTGCGACTTCTAGACAGGCAGACAGACATACATAACTTGTTAACAACCCGACGCCGCCGTCTACACTTTTTTTTTGTTTTTGCTGTTTTTTTTTTAAGCCCATAACAAAACAGTTAACGAGCTTTTGCCTTTGGTTCCTTGACCACACTCTGCAGGAGAATTCTGCGGAACAACGTTAAGCAGAAGAAGAAGCAGCAGAAGAAGAAGAGACGTAATCAGCCCAGTGGCTTTTTTGAGAAGGGTTGCTTTTTGTGGGGCCCCAAAATTGATACAAATAAATATATATAAATAAAAGTACTTGTGCATTTTTAAATATTTATGTATATTAAATTTGAATACTTTATAATTTGTTATGTATGCATAATCCCTTGCGCTTTAAATCGCGACAACCCTGAAAAAGTCAGTGTGTGTGTGAGCATTCAAAAAATTTCAGTCATGCATTCACAAATACACAAAAAATACATATAAGCGCACAACATGCATGTGTAAGTAGTATGTGTGTTTTTGAGGACAACTCATTTATACATGCATTTATTGGAATTGAGTTTTATATAATGCAACTGCTGCAAAATATATTTTATATATGTATATAAAAATAAGTATAATATATATTAATAATATATATTAAATGTCGGCTGCTGTACTCAACAGCATTCGGCTTGCCTGAAAACACCTTATTCAATTTCGAGACAATTTTAAACTACTTTGCCCACTGTGCGTCGATCAGTTCAGTTTAATATTGAGTTTGCTTGAATGTATGATTGTAGCCCTTCTTCTTCTATACATGCATAAGCGACTTGCGTATGCATGTGTGTTTGTATACATATACATATTCTCAAGTACGTCTGCCTTGCTTGGGTATTGTGTATCCTTGGAAATTAATGAGTTTTCGTAGAATCGACGAGTCGCTGCCACCGCCGCTGCCGGCGTCGAAATTGTTATGTGTGTGTTTGGAAGTTCTTGCTGGCTGGATGGCTGGATGGCTGCCTGGATTATTTTGTTACCCACTATATTTTTTTGTACCTTTCGTACCTTCTTTGCTTGTGCATTGGCTGATTCTCATTCCGTGTTTGCGGCGTCCTCCTCCTCCTCCTACTTCTCCTGCTTAACATTTTGATTTAGGAAGATATATATATATATATTTTGCTTTTGTTTTGTACATTGCTGGGGTTTTTAGCGTGTCTTTTGTGCTTGATTTTCTAACAAGCTGTGAATTATTTAATGATACGACTGATATTTTCCCAATGTTAACATTATCTTTGCTTTCTGTATGTGTGCATGTATATTTGTATATGTGTATGTGTGTAAATTGTGAAAGAAGAGCAATCAGCGTTGGAAAAATCCCTATTCATGCTTCTTTTGCCAGTTCGCTTAATAAATTAACACAAGAGAGAGAGAGAGAAAGAGAGAGAAAGAAAGAGAAAAAGAGAGAGTGGGATAGTGAGTTTGTAGAATTAAGCATAGAGGAATAAATGTCGGTCAGCGACTTAAATTGAATTCTTGAATGATTTTCTTAATTGTTTCAAAGTGCGAGCTATAACTAATACACACACACACGCACATACACATGCAAACAACTGAACGAAGGCCACACAGAGAGAAAACAAGAGCTATGTAGATTCCTCCACATTAACACTTCCACACAAATTCTCCTATTCAATTTCATTTCATTAATTTTTTTCATCTCTTTTAATAATATGCTTTTAAAAAAGAAAAAAACAAAAAAAGTTTTTAATAGTCACAATTTTGGTTGGTTCTTTTCCAAATTTCAGATAAACTCGAGCCGCATACGCCTACCTTTAATATGGGCTATTTGGTGTCTCCCTACTCATATGCCAATGGTGCACCGGGTGGACTACCCGTAACAATGGTAAGAACGCTCTATAACATTTTGTTTTACACAAATATATTAATAAAACAAACGACAAGTGATACAGAAAGCAAAAAAAGTCTAAAATAATATTCTAAATAGTAATAAATAAAACCAAAGAAAAAAGTCAAACAAAAATTAAAAGTTGTCTAATATAGTGAGAATCAAAAAAAAATCTCACATTCCTGCGGCTTTTCAAATGATATCCACAAATTTTGCATGAGATTCAAGACAGCTTATCCCAAATCCATTGCCAAAAAACGAAAGAAAAAGAAGAAAAACCATAAAAAAAGCATAAGAAGACTTATCGCTGTAAGAGCATTAGAATAAAGAATAAACAAGCTCACAAATACTCATTTATGAATGAGAATGAGGATAACAAAAGAGAGGCAGATACAAGTAACCAATTTACCGTATAAGTATTATTATTATTGAGACGACAAATATAATGGAAGATAAGGATAAGAAAGAATTTGATTTTCTATTGAAAATGTGAGAGAAGGAATGACGACTAGGAAATACCCTGGAATTATTAATATTAAATATTATTCAATAATAAATATTAAATTATTAATATTGAATATTCAATGAAATGTTTCCTAATTTTTGGACAATGTTACATTTTATTAATATTTGAAGTTTGAGTATGCGCCCATATACCATATACAAATGCCAAGGGATGACATTATTATATAGTCTACAATATACTCACTTGTCAACAACAAAAAAAGGGTAATTACATTTAAAATCCTCTTTGAATGAGGGGTGAGGGGCTATTAGGGGAGGGTTCTCTCAACGTTTTATATTTGTCTTTATTTTCTTTTCTTCTTTTTTTATTACGGGATTATGCCATTCTCCCATATGTGTCAATATCATTTCACCAACCCATCATCGACCCCAACAGCATTTGTTGACAATCCCCGCATATTAATTAAAAAATAACAATTCTCGGCTATTTTGTATAGTTTGAAGATTATTTGTTCGCTACTATTTTGCCAAGTGTGGTACTAATATTTTGACCACAACTGTCGTTGAAGCATTTTGCGTCGAGTTTGGTTTTTGGATTAGAAACGGATATATATTCGATTAGGGCCAAACCACCTGATGCCAATTGGCAATTTGTTGTTGGTGTCAATTGAATTTTTGGGCGTTCAACCAACGACAAAAAAAATACCTTTAATGTATTTGCGAAAGCCAAATAAAAAACAACAAAAAACTATGCGCGCAGACAAATAAATCCAAGTGGTCAGTTTGCTGGTGCTGCTGCTGCTGCTTCTTCTTATCCTTCATCTTCCACTTCTTCATCTTCCTACTATACTTGGAAGCACGCCTGGGCGCTTCTTCTGTTGTTGTTGCTGTTGTCAAACATTAGTTTTGTGTGGAGCTTTGCACCATTTCAGACAATGATAACAAAGAAAGGTTAAGTACAAAACACCGGCAGCAAACATCCTCTAAACCAAAAAAAAAATAAATGCTGGCCCTTCCAGCCCGCAACAGGTTCACTGTACTGACTGGAAAGAGGGTGGGGCAGTTCTAGCTAAGAATTCGCCCTTGTAGAAAATGTCCCTTTTCCATTTATAATATTATTTAATTGAGGGGAACATTTTTCTGCAGATAATTTTTGTTTTTGGATTTATTTTTAGCAGAGGAACATTTGAACATTTCATTAATTATATTTATTATTAATATTAATTACTATATTTATTAAATTGAACTCAAGCAGAAGCTAAATTTGACTTTAATTTATAGATTTTATTAAATGTTTATCAATTGAATTTTAAATGAAAGCTAAGTTGCTGTTTAAATTATTTAAAATTAAAATGCTTAAAACTGAATAGACGTAAACATATGATTATAATATTTAATTAATATAAATTTGATTTCATGTAATGTAATGTTATAAATTAAAGTTTTATAAAAACGACCCTGTACAAAAAAAACTTCAAACCTATTTTTATTTTATATATTTTTTAAGTCAGCTTCAAATCTTTAAGACTTATGCATTTAAAAAACAATTTTACTAGTTAGGATGCCCAGAATTCAGTAGCGCCGAAAGACAAATACCAACAAATATGCTTTGACACATCAGTTTGGAAAAAATGAAAATAATCAAGTATTTTAATTTAAATCTCTTTAATCGACGCACGGCGAACAGCGAACAGTGTTGCACAGTGCAGCACACACACCCCCAAAAAAAAGAGAGAGGAAAGAGCTTTGCTTTGCTCCACCCTCTCCTCCACCTCGGCTGCTATCGGTTCTCTGTACGTCGTTGGTTGTGGTGCGTTGTTGTTGTTGATACTTTAAGCATTTTTCGTTCGTTACACACACACACATATGCATACACACATACATACAGACGTCGCTGACTCTCTTTGGCTTGCGTTCCCTTTCTCACTCACGCTCTCGTGCTCGTGTATGTAAACATAATCAACGGATTCTCATGCACACTAACTTCTACTACTACTGATACTACTACTACACATGCAGGCACACAGAACTAGCGTCATTGTGTGCGTGCGTTGTTCCGCACAAAAAAACCCCATGAAATCCAAATATATAAAAAAGCGCGCGCCGACTAAACAACTACAAAAACTAAGCAGCAGCAGAAGAGCAGGAGCAGAACAGCAGCAGCAGCAGTAGAATAGCAGCAGCGGAAGAAGAATCAGCAGAAGTAGAAAAGCAGCAGCAGAATAAGAAGCAGCAGTAAAAACAGAGAAGCAGCGGAAGAAGAAGCAGCAGCAGAACACCAGCAGCGCAGCAGCATCAGAAGCAAAAGAAGAAGAAGCAGCAGAGAAGCAAAGCAGCAGCAGAAACAGAGAAGAAGAGGTAGCTGAGCAGCAGCCAGCAACAAGCAACAACCACCCAAAAGTGTGTGCCGAGTGCTGAGTGCTGAGTGCTGCTGTTGATATGCCTTTTTTAATGCGAAAGATAGAGAGAGAAACAAAGAACAACCCCAAAAAAATATATCTTGCGCTGCAGTTTTACAATTTTAAACAATGGCGTCCAATTCCAATTCCAATTCCAATTCTTACAGCATCTCCCTCTCCCCATTCAAGTCATTTTAAAAATCATTTACAAAAAAGTGTTAATGCAAAATAATTGATGCTGTATATGATTTAAGAAAATAAATAATCAATGCATTTTCTAATGAAAAATTACTTAGTATGATATCCTTCAGCCTTAACAACTTCCCTTAACCTAAGATTCATCAAAGATACCAGCTTCCTGGTAGCTTCTGGGCTGATTTTGCTCCACTCATCCCGCAGAGCATTTTTAAGGTCCTCTTTGCTAGATATGCTGTGCTTCCGGATGTTATTTTCCAGCAGAGCCCACAAATTCTCAATAACATTTGAATCTGGAGATTGGGCCGGTGGAATTATCATGTGGGGGCAGCTCCCGATGAGCCAGGACTGTACGATCTTGGCCTTATGCTTGGGATCGTTGTCCAGATAGAACCGGAAAGTATGTCGGATTCTTAGCTTCTCGGCACTTTGGGGTACATTTTCCTTTAGTATGTCGAGGTATACATTCTTGTCCAAATTCCCGACGCCGGCTGACGAGAAACATGCCACCAACCATGTCACTTCCTCCAACAAGCATGACTGTTGCCTTTACGTGTTTCGGATTCAGCTCAGTATTGGACTGTCGCCACACATAATTCCGTCCGTCAGAGCCAAAAATGTTGAATTTGGACTAATCTGCAAATATAACAGTGTTCCAGAACTCCAAATCCTTGTCCAAGTCGGTCATCCAAGCGAACGTCATCCTAGTCCCTTTATTTTTTGCGCTTATAAAGGGCTTCTTCCGTGGTACTCGGGCATTGAAGCCATGTTTGCGCAGAACCCTGCGCACAGTTTCCGCATTGCACTTTTTCCTCATTTCATCCTGCACTTGTTGAGTCACTTTTGGAGCCGATAGCCTGGGATTTTCCCTTATTTTCCTGACGATCCTCCGCTCCTCCGAATGATGATATACACAGTTGAGTTGCTCAGAATTTTTGAAAAATAATGAATAATTAGTTTATGGCAGGCAATTAAATTTTTTACTTGACACTGTTTGAATTAAGCTTTGAGCCACTGTATATATACTCAAATATTTAAGATCAATGGCAATCTTCTTCTGAAAATCGATATATGGGCATAGGTCGAAACTTCAAAAAGTCAAGGCTTCGTCAAAACTGAACTTAGATTAAAAAGCGAGGGCTTTTTGATCATAGTTTTGACCCTAAATGAATCGTACATTTAAAGTTGAAAACGTGATCTGAGGTCGGAAGACAAGTACAAATTATAGCCTTAAGATCGATATATGGGCATAGGTCGAAACTTCAAAATGCCATAGCTTCCATAACCTAAACTTGTTGCTTTCTGGATAGCTGATTTAAATAATAATTGATATTCTTATTACTTATTTAGTATGTCTGCTAATTACAGAATGTAAAATGTGTTTTTCCATTTAAAAGCCCAATCAACCGCGTATTAACAAACAGCTGTAAATGAAAATGGTCGCTGCACCAAATTTAATACCAATATTAAATATATATATACAAATTAATAACAGCGCACAATAAATGCTTAAAAATTGTAATTGTTGCTGCGTTAGTTTTAACCTTAAATTAAACACGACAAAAAAAAAACTAAAAAACAGCACAATCACAAATGACGCAAAAAAAAAAAAATTAAAACCCCAAGCAGTCGGAGGGGGGGAGGGGAGCTGGCAGTGTCGTGTAGCGGGTGGAGGGAAAGCGACGGCGGACGCGCTGGCAGCGTTGGCGGCACTTTTTATATTCGTTTAGCGGCGGCAAACATTAAAGGCATATTTTCGGTTTCGCTTGCTTTGTAGCCGCTGCTTGCTGCTGCCGTCGCTTGTTATTATTCTTGTTTTTGTTATTGTTGTTTTTGTAGTTTTATTCATCAAGCCACAACAACAACATTGATGATAATACGCAACAAACTTACAAATATGCATACAAACACACACACACACACACATAGCATTATCTAGCTGCATATTTGTGTATATGCATATGTGTATATATATGTATATTATTATTACATTGAACGTAAAAAGTTGACAACAACAACTCGGACACTGAGTCCGCCGTAGCTAGGCAACTGTTCCTTATACTCCGATGTCCAGACAGAAGCATAGAAAGAGGATGCTCAAATGATCTATGAGTAGAGAGAGAGAGAGGGGGGGGGGAAGAGATAAAGCGCCAAAAGTGTAATAGAAAGCAATCGAAAATAAAGAGATTTAGGGAGGAGGAGACTGCTAATTGAGAGCGCGCTTTGAACATTTTTAACCATGTTTAAGCTGTATGAACAAACGTAACCCAAATATTTTCGCTTATATTTAAAGGACTAGATATAGGCAGGGAACTCTAGGCGAGAGACCGCTTTTAACATATGTATCAATGCTCAAACTGATCTGGAAAGCAGCAGAGATTTAACGCAGATCATTTCGGTTGCACTTAAAAGAATAGAAAAAGGCAGCAAGCCCAAAGCAAGAGAAAGCCTTTTCCATTTCTATTTATGCAGAGCTCAAACTAAATGATCTAGAAGGCGGCAAATATAAAGCCGAAATGTATGGAGTAGAGAGAGCGAGAGAGGAATAGAGACAAAGCCAGAGAGCTTTAGTCAACGGGAAAGAGAGCTTTACCTTTTTTTTTAATTATTTTTATTCATTCGCTAAACATACAGTTTAAAAAAAGTTCAATTTTTAATAGCGATATTTTAAATTGAAAACTGTCAGAAGAACGCTCGAAACAATTTATCAATAATGAATTATACAATAACGAATTAAATTAAAATAACTAATTCAATTAAATAGAGAGAGTTTTGGCCATTTTTATCCATGCCGAGCTTAATTACGAGATCTAGAAAGCTGTACAAATTAACGGAATAGATAATAGAGAGAGTCAGAGAGCTCTAATCAAGAAAGAGCTTTTACCAATGTTGTCCATGCAGAACTTAAACTAAATTATCTAGAAAGCTGTAAATATGTAAAGCTAAAATTTAAAGGAATTGAGAGTGAGAGCTTTAGCCGCGAGAGCGATCAAGCAAGTTTTTGCCACTTTTATCCATTAAACATATTTTCGATTATATTCACAGTCCCAATAAAATAGTACATTAATGTGGACTGCCTGTCTTTAAATTGATAATGTGCACTTTGTGAACAATGCCAGCGCAATGAGCAGGGGCATGGGAGGGAGAGAAAGGGACAGAGAAGATGCTTGCATAAGAGGGGGGGAGGAGAAGCATAGTGCATACTGCGTTCTGTTTACCAATTGTCCGCTCTCCTTTTAACCTCTCTCAACCCACTCTCTCTCTCTCTTTCCTTCTCCCACTGCTTTTCACCCGTTGTTTATCTTTGCGCATTTCTGCATTGCCTGCTTTTGCTGCAGTCGCTGCCAGGTTAAGCGAAGTCACCGCTAGAGGTCAACAAAAGTCCAATGAACTCTGACTCAGACTCGAACTCGAACTATTTAAAATTTGTAATGTTTCCTTAATTTATAAACACTCTCAAAGATGTTTGCAAAGCTTTAATCGAGTAATGTTATTGCTAAATATGTTACTCACACATAGAGTTGACAGTTATCGAGCACAGTTTCGATATCGCTTAACATGTTATCGAAATGTAGTCTGTTGATCTCTTTTACACATATTTACAACAATTATTGTTATCAAAATGTTATATTTTACTTTGAATGTATTTTTTTGATTTCATATTTGCAGGCAAATAAAATTGGGCTGCCACCTTTCTTTTGCCACAATGGAGATCCGTTAACAACACCACCGCCCGCCCACTGTGGAATACCTCCCTATCAGCTGGATCCCAAAGCAATTGGTAAGCAAATGAAATCATCGAAACTAAGTCATACAAAAAGTTACATATATAAATAAATAAAAATAAAATAAAATAAATAATTAATAATTATAAATCTGAAAATAATACTAATTAAAATTTAAATTAATAATAATAAGTATAATATTGATAATAATAATAATAATAATAATAAATATAATTACATAAAAGTCAGTAGTTCTCTACAGTGGGTCACAGTTCAAAGCAAGCAGTGTGAAAGAAAAAACGTAACTGCCTGCCATAAGCTAATCATTCATTATTTTTCAAAAATTCCAAAGACCGATGGTAGGTATATATATTAACCACCAAAATTAATATATGACCCTAATAAATTGGGGTTTCCATACCTGCTAGGTAGGATTATGTAAAAAAGTTGCCTATTTTCTTTCACACTGCTTGCTTTGAACTGTGACCCACTGTATATACCTTCGACTGTACTTTAAATGTCTTTACATTATATTTAAATACATTTGTAATCTGGCAAATACATTTATGAAGCAGAATTTAAAGGCTAATCAAAATCGGAATGCTTTTTTCTACGTTGACTTTATTCCTGCCGATATTAAAATGCAAATTTTATTCCAGCTCGATTTCGTTCGACTCAGCGGAAAATGACATGAATATGATAATTATTTGGCAATTGTGTGGAAAATTGCAATCATTGTTTTAAGTACTCATTCACATATATACATATATTTAATATATATTTGGGGAATCCAATGTAAATGTGGAAGATGCTAAGAAGCTTGAAAATGAGGAGCCAAAACTTGAATTGTTTTAATATTAAGCGATACTTAATTAAAAAATATATTTCTAGAAAGTAAAAATGCTAATACTTATAGGTATTTTAATAGAGCTCAATAATCGATAATCGATAATCGATAATATGTTACCGATGAGACACAATTGATTTGAGCATTGCAACAGCACAACGACTCAAGGATCACCAGTAAAGTCTCTGCAGAACCATTCAAGACCAATGGAGGCATCGGGATGGGATGACCGGCCCAGTCTCCCACACGATTGAGAATTTGTGGTGTGAGGACACTTTGAAGGGGTCTTGGTCATCGATGTCTCTAGAAATGGGCCAACGTTTGGTCGGTAGTTTCCAGTGCAACCAAATACTAAACGTTGTGTAATACATCCACACATCATAACTACTTCTTAGGAATATATATATATATATATATACTACTAATATAATATATATATATATATATATATATATATATAGAAATATAATTATATGAACGATGTACGTTTAATTTGAATAATAATTGCGCGCACGCTAAGCACACTTGAAACAGCACTCGCAACAAGCAATTAACAAGTTGTCGATCTCAGTTTTATATACATATATAGGGTAACAAGAACTACCGAACAAACCTGACAAACCGAACAAACCTAACAACAATGAAAAGTAACCCAACCGCAAAGCTATTGACTTTATCACCCTTCACCTCTTCAGCACTCTCTCTCTGTAAATACGAAATTCAAACAAATTATGAAATAATAATTGCACATGATGCGATTTTCCCTACTATGCTCGATTACGGCGTATAAATTCATACGGCATTCAATACGGCATTCTTTCTGCCAAATTTCCCTCGCTTCAAAAATCTTTCATGGGGTTTTTTCTGTTTTTTTTTTTGGTGGTTGGCCGCTTAAGGGCCCAGTTAATGGTCCGTCTGTCTGCCTGGCCGTGTGTCCGTCTGGTCGGATCTAATGAGTACCAACGGCGTAAATAAAAGGCATGCACTTAAGAGCCTGCCTGGCGGATTACACGGCATTATGATCCTTAACAATGCCAAACTGCCATACTAATAATTGAATAACACAATAAAATCTCAGCCGGATTCTTTCTGCCTGCTTGTTGATCGAGGGGGGAATTAAATAATACCAAATAATAATGCATGCACTTATTCATATGTTTGTGGTGGGATTTCACATATAATTACATATTATATGAGTGGCGTGTAATTTATTATGTTTATTTAATGATTATGCGTGGGCAAAATGTCGATTTTTTAGAGTTAGATTGTGAATTGTCCAAGTTGTCCAAGTTGCCATTGCTGGATGTGGAATTAATTGTGGCAAGCTAGTAAAAACAATAAATTATCTATCTATCAGCAAGTGTTTAAATTAAGTAACTGTTACCATTAAAAGTCTAGCTAATTTCATTGTTATCGATTACTGCAGTGTTTAAATTTAGTAACTGTTACCATTAAAAGTCTAGCTTATTTAACTGTTATCGATAACTGCAAGTGTTTAAATTAAGTAACTGTTACCATTAAAAGTCTAGCTTATTTAATTGTTATAGATTACTGCAAGTGTTTAAATTTAGTAACTGTTACCATTAACAGTTTAAGTGTTTAAATTTAGTAATTGTGTGGGATGTGCATGCTTTTATATATTTATTTTTCTTTTTTTTTTGTATTTTTATAAAAATTATTATTAGAACTGCACTCAGGAAGAAGACAGGTATTTAAATAGGGTATTTTGACAAAATCTATTAGCGCTACATTATGATTAAACGCCTAATTGCTGGACTATTAGTAGTGCTGAAAAGGGGGCGTTTTTTCAGTTCCCCACGCCCCTTCGATTTTCCCTTTTGTCTGTTGCACGCCACTCCAGCAAAGGACTTCGTGTGGTGTGTGTTATGTGTTGTGTATGTTGTGTGTGTGTAATCAACCCTCGTGACCCTGAATACTGAGCTCTCTCTGGTTGCTCAGGATCGTAGTTGCAATCCCAATCGGTATCGTCATCGGCACATGCCTCTTTTTAGCAAAGAGATGCCATGGTAATGATATGCGCAGCTTAGCTTAAATATTACCCAAGTATTGCCTGGGTTTGGGTTTGGGATTGGGATTGGGATTGGGTATGGGTTTGGTATCTGGAACGGACTCTGCCCATTTTAAAGTAATAAGCCTTAAAATGACAGTTTTCAGCGAGGGGTTGACAATTTAAAGCTGGCAAATTGCTATGTGAATTGTGGATTGTGGATTGTGGCAGAGTTGACTGAATGATACTCTATATTTAAATATTATATACGAATTACTTTTTACTCATTTACTGATTTATTTTAACTTTATATTTCACATAAATATATAAAAATGATTTCTAAAAAACAGCAGATTCAATAAATATAGGAATATGATTTTTGTAGTAAATCAGACTTTATGAATATAGAAAAAATATTTGTATATAACAACATATAACATAAATATATAAAAATCATATAGAAGAGCAGATTTAATAAGTTTGGAGAAATCATTACCTGAGCAGAGCAGAAGGCAGGTTTCATACACAGTTGAGTGTTGTCCGACGGCAGTTAGGGTATTCCCCTACAAATACATCAGTATATCAGTGTATATACTGATGTATATCAGTATCACTAAAACTCATTCAACTTGAAATCTAAAATACAAGAGAGAAAAAAAAACAAAATGTATAAGGAAAAATAGCCTAATGAATAAAAAACATGTTGCACACAACCACATAATAATGATGATGACATCCTTTTTGTCGTCACTCGAATTGTAACCCCGTAACCCCCTACCCCTACCCCGATCCCTACACCTTCACCCCTGCTGAGGCGGCACACGCACTTCGCCCGCGGCTGATTGCTGGGAATAGTCGCCCTTCCCAAACCCGAATAGAACCAGAACCCTAGAGCATTTTCTACACCCCTTTCCCATCCCATCCTCCCATCCTTTCGTCCTTTTTCTTGTGACAACCGCTTTTTTCATTTTTTACACAACCAACTTTGGTTTAGTACAATAAAACTTGAAAATGACAACAAATGACAAAAAGGGGGAGCGAAAGATGCGACAACAATTTTTCAATTAAAATGAAAAGGACACGAGAATAGACTATATATGTGTAGAGAACAGAGTATATATAACGGTGAAAGTACAAATCGCTAAATAATCCGATATTTATACGACTACTTTAAGCACTACAATAAAGGCGGCAAGATTTCCTCCCCTTTTTTTTGTTATCAGTATTATCTGCATATTGCAGTTGTTCTTCTTCTCTCTCTCTCTCTCTCTCTCTCTCTCGCTCTCTTTGTAAGGGCACCAACTGATTTGTCCTATAGATAAACAAATGTTCACAAAAATGATTTGGTGTGTATTCCAGTCGAGAGTGCTCGAGTCCAGCTGATCAATTTGAATTGGTTTGTTTAAAAGTTGTTTTATTTAATATGAAAATTGTTCATTAATGTGCAAATAAGCTATATGATTAACTACAAAATAAAACAATTACACTTTATTTAATTTAAATTAATTAAATAATTATTTTCGTTTTTCTGTTTTCAGGTCTTACACGTCCAGCTTTGTATCCATTTGCTGCCAGTCAATACCCTTATCCGATGCTAAGTCCCGACATGTCTCAAGTAGCATCCTGGTGAGTTTATAATGAAAACAGATGAATAATAATAAAGTGAAATATATATTTAAAATAGTTAAGTATATATTAATAAACGTATTGATATGTGTAAAGATTAATATTTATGAAGTTAAATAAATGAATAGGTGAAAATGTAGGGGGGTGTTCTTCCTTCCTTTTACTTTAATAGTTATTTATATTGAAAAGTTTTTCACATGAATATTTTCTACTTCTTGGTAGTTTTGCGGTTACAGTAATATTAATTTAATGTTAACATTTTAACATAAATGTTACTAATAACAGCGCTGAGTGCGCTGAGAGGAGCTTGCATTGCAAAGAGAGAGGATGTGGATCGTAGACACCAGCTGATCAAGCCTGGCTTAATACAACCAACCTAAACAATAGGCAATGTACAGTTTAATATTTATTCAATTAAATATATATGAAATATGAACAGACTTCAATAATATTTAATATCAAATAAATCAATTGTAATATTAACATGAACATTAATTCATTTCAGGCACACACCGTCGGTTTACTCAGCATCTAGTTTTAGAACACCTTATCCCTCCTCACTACCGATAAATACAACGTTGCCCAGGTGACTATATATGTCTTATATATGCACACATTATTTATATTATTGAAATTTCTAGCGATTTCCCATTTCGATTCTCACCGAGTTTGTTGCCTTCGGTGCATGCCACACCGCATCATGTTTTAAGTTCTCATCCAGCAATTGTGGCGTCCAGTTCCAAACAGGATTGCGGCGTACAGGATAACACAACGAACAATCGATATTCAAGGTGAGATCTCCACATAAATACACTTCAATAAAATACGTAACTATTAATTAATTAATTTGCATTAAAGAATAAATTTAAAGAATATATATAAATAATTCTTAGCCTATAAATGTATATTTTTAGAACAACAGATTAAATGACATTGAATGAAATGCAAATTTAAGCTAAGGGTTTTGCTGCATATTAAAGGGTATCTCTGAGTCGTACACTCTCTGCTTAGGGTTGAATTCTAGCTTTTTTACTTATTTATTATTGTTTTGTTTTGTTTTGTTTTTTGTTTTCTGTTTTCTGTTGTTGTTTTTTCGAATCCGCAGTCAGTTAGTTTCACACTCATTAAAACATCGACACAAACATGCGCATGCATGTAGACATACATACAGACACACATACACTCACACACACGCACATACACTTGTCAACATTTTAATGTGTGGGTGTGTGGCTGCATTCTGCTTACAGACGCCATATTTAATTTTAACCCCGCTTCACACTCTCTCCAACATACAAATGTATGTATGTATATGTGTATTTATGTATGTGTTATGCACACACTTACAGAAATATCAAGTTTTCCATTGGCCAATTGGCAATTGGTTTGCGTCTGCGCCTTTAAAAATTCAAAGCTTACAACCCTTAAAAAGGAAACATTCCCATCAAATATATTGCAAGATGGAATTTACGCATACGAAAAGAAAAAAATAGAAGAAAACCCAAAGTATTTTTTGTACTTATTTTAAAACTTGTGTTATATATATAAAATCTAAATTAAGTTTTTAGTTTATTTAGATTTGAATATGTATTTTATTTCCATTTATTTCATATCGAAACACAATTAATTCATTTATCTCTAGCAATATTTGCTGCACTTATATAAAATGTTTGGCTCTGTTATCAAAGCTGAAAGCAGAAATTAAGATTGTATCTTATCTGCTTTTTCCTTCGGTAAAAACAACACACACTAGCACACACGTTAATAACATAAAAAGGGAAATTTCCAATCGCTTTTCCCTTAATGCAGACTGGAAAAAATTCGTGCAATAGATGGCGCCGCCTGTGCATTACTAGTAACAGTTCCACAACTGTTTGCATTAACGAACGGCATTTTATCAGTACTCCACTCCCTGATCTGGGAAGTTTGTTAGTAGTTGTAAATAAATAAATAAACATGTGTATTTATTTAATAGATATTATATATATATATATATATATATTTATTAATGCATATAATATCTTGCACAGCACGCTGTAATTTAAATTAACAGCTAATATATTTAGCTTCTTTTCCATAACGAGATCTGTTATTATTTACAGTTTTAAATACATTTTTGTCTGCCGTCCTGCTGTCTTCCTTTACCAGCTCTCTCAGCTATCGCTAGAGGCTTGCTGAACACAAATAAATTTGACATTGCACTCCCCCTCACAGATGGCGCCACCAGCCCCTGCTCTAATTCTCAGACGCTCTTACACGCACGCTTTCTCTCTCGCTCTCTCACGGCGCAAACCTTTGCTGCACTAGCGCACGCCGGCCTCTCTCTGCAAGAGAGCGTTAGCGAGTGAGAGAAGGACAGAAAGAGTTCCAGGCGAATAGAGTCTTGAATAGCAGTGCAAATTTTTAGCTTTAAAAGCCCCCAAAGTCGGAAGTAATTCGTCAAATTGATGGGCAGACAGTTTTATACTCGTTAGCGAAAATACCCAAAAAAATATATAAATACAAATAAAAATATAAGCTGTGTGCAACAAAAAGACAACAGTTTCTGATTATAATAAATCTATTGAAATCGTAAAACGTTGCAATGCCAAAAATCTTCTCAACATATGCTGAAAATCAAAGCAAAGCTAAACGAAAGCAAAACGAAATTCGGTTCTAAATGCATTCGATGCACATGTGTGTGTGTGTGTGTGTGCGTTTATGTGTGTGCGTGTGTGTACAATACTGTGAAATAATTTATTTAATTGTAAATTGCATAACTGTGAAATTTATACAAAAATGCCTTTAATGTTGTCCAATAAAAAAAATACGAGTTGTCTGCTGTAATTAGAGAAAATGTATCTACATTAAATTAACACACACATACATAACACACATTAATTGTGTTTAAAGCGTCAGCCATAAATCAGCTCACACACACATACATGCATAGACAACAGGGTACCTAACCAACTGACAAACACAAGCACACGTTTTACAGTTAGCCGTCAGCGGCAAAGAGAACATTATTGTAATACAATCATAACAGCTGAATGCTGTCTGCAAACTGGAATGTGGAATTGGAGTTATAGTTTTTTTAATCTATTTTATTTTTATTTATATAAATAAATGTGAATTAGCCGCAAAATACAACAATTAGGCAAACACTTTTCATTTTATTTACATGCATTGTATACACTGTTTAACCATTTGTATGTATGCACGCTGAAGGCATGTGTGTGTGTGTGTGCATTGGTGAATGCATGTGTGTGTAGGCATGCTCTCAAAAATATGCTTGAATCCGCAACAGGCAGGCAACAGGGTTATATTGGTAAGGCTACTGCGCCTGTCGCTCTCTCTCTCTCTCTCTCACAACTAAACACGCAAGTGGGAAATATGAATAAGGGCAATATATAATGCGTGTGCGAGACAGCTTTTTAAAAGAGAGCGCTAGCAAGCATAAAGAGCGGCATGCAAATTTATAAGCAGCAGTAACTCTTTGCAGGACTGCTTGCTCTTAGCCTAAAAATGCCGCAGTGTATATGTGAAAATGAAGAATAAGCAAAAAGGCAATATAGCGAGGCAGAGTATATTTTTAAAGAGAGCGAAAGCATAAAGAGAGGCATGCAAATTAATTAGCTGGACTGCTTGCTTTTAATATAAAAATAGTTTCAGCTTGAGAAAGAATGAGCATAGAGGCAAAATGTAATGTTTGTGTGTGCGAAAGAGAGCAGTGCAAATTGGCAACTACTCTTTAAAGGACTGCGCGCTCTTAATGTGAATGGTGTAGGTCAAGAAAGAAAAGAAAAAAAATAATGCAATAACTTAAACCTAAAAAAAATTGTGAAAAAAAACAAAAAGAAATATGTAAAAAAAAGTGGGCAATTATTAAAATGCTAATTGGCTCAACTGTAGCTCTGTTATGGAGACAGCGAGTGTAAAGAATAATGCAGAAACTTCTCTCAACTTAAGGAGGATCCTTAGATTATAGAAAGATCTGCACAGATAATAATGAAAAATCAACGATTGAAAATAGCAAGGAACAAGAAGAACAGCAGCCAAAGGACTTTTCCAAGCCAATTGGCAAACTAATCGAAGAGGCCAATAATAATAATAAAAGCAATAACAATAATATAAATAAAAATAATAGAAGTAATTTAAATAATAATAATAGCAGTAACATAAACAATAATAATAATTATAATAGTAGTAATAATAATAATATGGATGCCAGAATGGAGGATCACATTTTCCACACTCCGCAAACCGCCAGTTCAACTTTAATGTCCGAGTTGCTTTTAAGACAACAACAGGATTTGCTTCAACAATGGTCTAAAATGGAGGAACCACAACGCAACTGGGAATTGGAGAAGCAACAACAACAACAACAACAACAGCAACAACAACTTTTGGCCACACAAATGTTGTATGCACAATTTCTGCATGCGCCTCAATTAAACCTGGAACAGGAGCGGGAAAGAAGAGTTCATATTTTAGAATTCTCCGACTTGCGCAAGTCTGCATTCGGAGCAGGAGCAGGAGCAGGGGGAGGAGCAGGAGGAGGAGTAGCTACAGTCTCATCCTTCCAACAAGATAATAATAATAATAATAGAAATTTAAAGGAGAGTAAAAATCAGACTCCAAATCAGAATCAGAATCGTTCCAATCAGGATATAGTGTCCTTAAATGCCAACTGGCAAACAAGTTCCAAATCCAAAATCAAGCCAACAAGTAGCAAATCAAAAAAGGAAATTCAAAAAGGAACAAAAACTCCAAAATCCTTTTTTTTTCAAGCGCAAAAAAAAGTGCTGTTTGATATTAAAAAGGGTTTGGAGCAATTGACAATGCTCTCCACACAATTTCAGCTGAATTTGAGCGCAGGATTGGAGCAGGACAATTCCTCCAGCGCCAGTTCCAACTTGGAACTGACAGTGCAACGTCAGCTGGCCACCAATCGTTGCAAGATCGAGGCGATGCTGTTGCAAGTGCGTCGCCTCTACCAGCAATGGAGCAGCGCGGAACTTTACTATTTGCGTAGTCTGCAGAGATTAGGTTTAAATCCTATTACAACTAGGAGCAGTCAGCAATACACAGCCACACATGATGTTATGGCACTAGCAGCAATTGCCTTATCCGCGGAGAGCACAGCTGAGGATGTGCTGGAGCTGCAGGATCAGGAGCAGCAGGACCAAAACCCACGTAGCTTGCAGGACATTGAGAATTTAATATTGCAGCAAGCAGCAGCAGCGGTGGTGATGAATGGTTATAGTGAGAGCATAGCCAGCAGTGACTCCAATCCAACAGAGGAGGGAGAGGAGCAGGGGGACCAGGAGCATCTGCAGAAGGAGCAGGCAGAGGGAGAGGAGCAGCTGGAGCTGGAGCTGGAGCAGTCTTCCCCCTCAACTCCGCCCTGCATTTGGCATAGTAAATACAATAAAAATCCCGCCGAAATCAAGCCAGAAAATATGAATACCGCCGCTGAAATTCTACTTGAATATGCAACCCTAGCACAGCTACAGGACACTACGGGCAATGCATCTGGCAACTCTAGCAAAATAGGAGAGAATACTGGCATTTTAAATAGAGCCTCACCCGCCACAAATCGTTGCCACATTGCTACCAATGACTCAGTTTACTTAACCGAGATACAATTCCCGCCAACCCCCTCAACACCCCCGACGAGCAGCAACAGCAGCTGCTCTACTGTTACTGCCGCCGTACCGGCAACGAGTGCCTCGCACAAGTACCATCATCGTCGAAAATCAAAATATGCTCGACGCATCGACACGAATAATGCAAATACTACAAATTCACACTCAGCTTCAACTGTGACAGCAAATCAGGAGATGAATGCGGGCACTACGGGCTACAAGGTGCTCGCTATTTTGCCAACCAGTCTTGCTGCCTCCTCCTCCTCCTGCTCTTCCACAACGGCACCGCCTGTCTTTAGGGATAGCTCCGCCTCCTCCAGCTCCTCGACAGTTGCTGCTCTCCAGGAACGCGCCATTTCGGACATGTTTAAGGCACAGTTCAATGCACTAACTGCAGCAGCGGGCATTGGCTCCGCGTGTCCACCAGCAGCAAGTGTCCTTCATCAAGCCAATCCGGCGGACAGCTGTGTTGACGGCATGTCCTCCTTGTCGTCATTGTCCTCGGATGCACCCTACGATTTGAGTATTGGCACCAGGCTTAAAAAAATGTAAATTTTCATACAAACATAAATAAAATATATTATTTAAAATATATAAGAATTAATTATGTATATATAAACATTTATGTATATATATAGACTAATACTAAAAATATATATATAATTGATCTGGTCGTTGTAATTACAGAAACTTGGATATGAAAAGCTCATCGAATTCGCAGGGAAATGGCAACGATTGCAAGGATAGTTCCAGCGACAAGAAGAAGCCGCACATCAAGAAGCCGCTGAATGCATTTATGCTCTACATGAAGGAGATGCGTGCCAAGGTCGTCGCCGAGTGCACCCTCAAAGAGTCGGCAGCGATCAATCAGATACTGGGGCGACGGGTAAGCTGAAGCCGACCGGATCGGCTAATAAATAATCACAAAATGAAATGAAGCTCCTGTAATCATATATAGTTTTTAGAGGGGGGAAACCACTTTTCCAAAGTTCTGCGAATGTGTTTCTCAATTGTTTCAGTGATAAACTCACTCCATTTTTGCAGTAAAATGACAGAACTAACTGAAGGACTTGTAAGCCTTAATTATAGTTTAGAGGGGAAAGAAACAAAGCATTTGCAAAACAAAAGAAACCTTTTCTAAAATAATCCACAAATAATTCAAATTCAGTTTTTAAGTTTTTTTTTGGTTTTGTTTTGATACAAAAAAAAACAAATGGAAAATTAATGATAATGATGATGATTAATTTTGTAGTGGCACGAACTATCCCGCGAAGAACAAAGCAAATATTACGAAAAGGCGCGACAAGAGCGCCAATTGCATATGGAGTTGTATCCGGGGTGGAGCGCACGAGATAACTACGGTTACGTCTCGAAAAAGAAAAAGCGTAAAAAAGACAGATCGACAGCGGATTCGGGAGGTATTGCACTAAAAAAAACAAAAAAAAAAAAACACCAACAAAAATTATGCTCAAATTTGTAACACTATTTTCTTTATTCTATTATTATTATTCTATTACTCTCTCTCTCTCTCTGTCTCTCTCTAACCGCATTGAACTTTTATGTTTTTCGATTTGTGTTTCGATTTCCATTAAAACTACATTAAAAACACATGCAAAATGCAACATACAACAAAAATAACAACACACAACAATTTAGTACAACTAACAAATTAAAATTTAAATTAAAAATGAAAAATCTAAAAATGTAATTAATTATTGTAATTTGTGTAAATAATTAGCATAAATTTAACGCTTGTAAAAAACCCCAAAAAATAACAAAAAAAACCCTCGAAAAACAACAAAATTAAAACTAGACTAGACATAGACTAGACACAGACTATATATAGTTAATATATATATAGATTTAGCTGCTTCTACACATATATCTTTTGTTTAGATTTGGAATAAAGCTCGCTTTAATTTTGGTTGTTGTTGTTTTTTTCGTTTCCAGACTTGATTATCATTATCAATATATATATCTTTAATATGGAAGTATTTTTTTGGATTTGGTTTTGGTATATAAATTATATATGTTAGCTAGAAAAATGCAGCTTAGGGTTTAAGGAATAGATTTTATTATTTCTTTTTCGATTACTAGTTTAACAGTAATAAATTTTGTACATTTTCTCACCTGGCATATATGTATATCTGTAAGAAGTAAGAATCGTATAATATCATATATGTACCCAATGCTCAAATTCCACTCTCCATCTTCGATCAAGCATTTGAGAGAGCAGTTAGTATATATATATATAGTTAGGGCTACATACATTTAAATATACATCTAAGGGGTTTCAATTGGCAATTATAATAATAATAGTATTATTAATAATAATAATAATAATAAATACACTCTCACGCTCACACACAAAAAGATATATACACCAAAAATATATATACAATTATTGTATTTATTCAATTGGCAAAAGCAAAAAGTCCGGGAAAAGATAGAAAAAAAACTTCATTTTATTTAATGCTTTCATTTCCATAGAAATCAGATATATATATATATGTGTATATATATATTGAAACTGAATATATATTCTCTGTGTGGACTTTCAATTGGCGAATGCATGCATACCCGAAACCGTCTACCAGATCGATCCGTCAAAGCTTTTCAACAACAACAACAATAACTACTACTATATTTTGCGCAGTGTAAACACGTTTAAGAACCGTTGCTTTCCGTTACCAGAAACAAATAGTCGTCAGATCAAAAATAAACTATATCAAATTAGCATGTAAAAGCAATAGAAAAATACACTGAGCGAACGTTTGATTAATTTTTATGTCTATCTTTATTTTTTCAACATTTTCCAAATGCGCTTAACGCAAAAACAAAAACGAAACTTGAAAAAAAATAATAAAAAATCGAAACTATCGAAAATATTTGTCGCGTAAATACCCGCAACCCGCCTTAAAACCCACCCCGCCCATGCAGTGGCATGCGCTGGGCCGCGAGGAGCAGGCGAAATATTATGAACTGGCTAGAAGGGAGCGCCAGCTGCACATGCAAATGTATCCCGATTGGAGTTCGCGCACAAATGCCACACGTGGCAAGAAGCGGAAACGGAAACAAGACGCAAACAGCAGCAACAACAGCGAAGGCGGCGGCGGAGGTTAGATTTCCCTATATATACATATATATTCTCTCTCTCTATAACATCACATTCTCTCTGAACGACAAAAATATAAACATATATATATATAAATAAATATCGTAAAAACCAAAAAAAAAAAAAAGCCAAATTCGAAATACCAAAAAGAAAAAGAAATCGAAATCTGATCCAACAAAATATCATCCTATATATATATATGTAAAACTGAAATGATGTACATAATTGGAATCCAGATATGGACCTGAAATCGAGAAACGATTAGCAAAATTTATAATTAACTATTATCGAAAAATATATAAATGATATAGGACCAAAATTGGTAGCCGACTTTTGCCTATATAAAAATGAGTGCGTGAGGGCAGTTTTTGGTTTTCGGCAGCAGTCGAAAGAAGTAGTGTACATTATACATCAATCATGCAATCAATCGTTCAATCAGTCAATCATTCAATCATTCATCAAGCATTGTCCTGCACAACAAATATTTGAGCAATTTTAATTAATAATAAAAAATGAACATGAATATGGCATATATATATGTATATGTATTTAATTAAGTACATCATGTAGTGCATGTATGTATACGCGAAAATTAAGAAATAATTAATTAACTAATTAACAGTCGACAAATGGAAATTATTCGCTTAATTAGTAATTAGGTGGTGCAAATAGTGAAATTAATAGCTCGATTCCACTGATAAATAATAATGTTAATTAAAATTAATTAAATATATAAAAGAATAATTAATTACAATTTATGAAAAGTCGTAAACGCTTGTTTATTTATTTATCAAGTGGAAGCTAGCTAAAGAAAAAATTAATAATAATTAATAATAATTAATTGCCTTATTTAAAATGTAATAATTAATTTGTGAAGTTGTGTGTAAAAACGAGGCTGCAGCTATCAATTGATTACTAATATAATGTTTATATTGATTAATTGTTTTTCTGTCCCCATTTCTTGTAGTGCATATCTTCTCTCACTCTCCTTTTCTCACTGTGTATGTGTGTGCTTTTAATTAAACTTAGTCAGCGACTGTAGTGAATGCTTCTCTCTGCGAGTATATGTCCTGCTGCCCCCAACAACTAACAACTAACAAAACAACTACCAACTACCATATTATGTTCATTATCCAACTATTCCTATATATATTCAACTGAATACTACATCATATTTATATATATCTATATATATTGTATATTCTCCTAGGCAACAATATGAAAAAGTGTCGAGCGCGCTTCGGTTTGGATCAGCAGAATCAGTGGTGCAAGCCCTGCAGGTAAATTCTTTATTGTTTAAACAAATTAAAATTATTATTACTATTATTTATTATTTACTGCATTTACTGCGCTTATGTGTTAATCAGTATTAATCAATCTAAAGTTCAAATTAATCATCTTAATTAAAAAGCAGCTTTTTGTTGTCCAGTCAATTCGTCAATCATCATCAATCATAAGCGCAGTAAGAAATCCTCTATGTACATAACTGTAAAAGTACATATATATTAGAGTTGTGCGTGGAAAAACTAAATTTACAGTTTTCTAAAATCACAATTACAAATTTATTACTAAAAATGCATAATTATGCGGATAAACCAAAATCGACTCTCTCTTTGAATGCTAGAAATTTAATTCTTATATAAGTATATATATATATGTACATATATATGATATATACCTATATCGTCACCCAATTCTTTAAATAGATTATGCTCAATTAATTACTGATGCAGAATATTTCCCTTTTGAAAGCATTTTGAAATATATACAGTGAGAGACAGCTCAAGTCGACCAGTGTCAAAGACAAAAAGAAATTGCCTGTCTTTGACACTGGCCCAATTAAGCTGTCCCCCACTGTATATTAATTATTACGTGAGAGACAGCTCAAGTCGACCAGTAAAGTCAATTAAAAAAGGTATTTGCCTGCCATAAGCTAATTATTCATTATTTTTCAAAAACTCCAATGACCTATGGTAGGTACATGTATTGACCACCAATATGAATGTATGACTCTAATAAACTGAGGTTTCCCCACCTGCAGCCAGGTGTTCACAATGTACCTGGTCCAAATAAGTTGCAGGCAATTATTTTTCTCTTTGACACTGGTCGACTTGAGCTGTCTCTCACTGTATGTATATTGCAGGCTGTTGAAATACGTTTGAATTTTAACGGCAACGATTAATATCGCTGCATCGATTAATATGGTCATCGATTGCTATGGTCACACTGTATTGTGTTTAACTTTCTGTATTCGATTTGTCAGTTGCGTTGGCGCAAAATAAATATAATCCATTTGAACTTACCATTATCTACATGGGCAATATGTTATTCAAGAATTGAATTATTTGAAATAATAAACAAAAAGAAGAAGAAGACTAACAGCTTGTTGCATCATTTCCAAATACTCTGCTATTTCGATCTGTAGCTATTTTTTTTGCTAAAATACATTCAATAAATAAAACAAATACGAAGTAAATAAAATAAATGAATATAATTAAATAAATAAATAATAATTTTAAGTTCAAATAATCAAGTCAGATTTAATTCAAATATATATCTATAAAGTTTGGCCATATTCGAATTCTGACTCAGTAATTAATTATTCATAGTCTTCGACTACATTCGATTCTGATACAACTCTAATATAAATGTTTATCTCACATATATATATATATATATATATATTATATATATGTATGCTGGACTTATGGAGGTAATCCCCTCAATTTAAATGGTCCTATTTAAATTGTTGTATTTTATAGTAGACAAAGACACACACCTTCAAATATATATCACACAGCGTATTCCACACTCCATTATCTACACCACATACCTTTTTAAACCGTACCACAAGTACACATACACACAACATACCCGTATATATATATATATATATCGGCAAAAGTAACAAAGAAAAAGACATTTTGCATGCAAAAACTAATAAAGGTGCCTGCTCTCTCCTCCCTGCCCCTGCACAGGACCAAAGATCTTATTATAATTAGTTTAATACACATATATATGGTTTGGATATCTGAAGGGTGAAGCTTTAAGTGATTATATAGAATCTTTGCTCATGACTTCTTCTTATCATTTATTCAATGGGAAGGAATATTTAAATTGAAATAATTCAATATAAGAAAAATCCTGTAAATCCGTGTTAGATCTTTTAGAGTATATAGATTATTGATCAACTATGCTAGCCAAGTCTGCCAGTGTTTCCAAGCTATCCATTTTGAAACTTGCATAATATGTATTATATATACAGTGGCGGACAGCTCAACTAGACCATGGTCAAAGAAATAACGTAATTGCCTGCCAAAAGCTAACCATTCATTATTTTTCAAAAATTCCAAAGGCCGATGGTAGGTATATTTATTAACCACCAAAATTAATATATGACCCCAACAAACTGGGGTTTCCCCACCTGCTAGGTAGGATTATAAAAATTTAGCATACTTTCAGGTATAATTTTTCATGTCTATCAGTCTAAACAAAATAATATATTTGGCGTATAATAACTTAAATAAGGATGTTAATACTTATTATTATATCCTTTAGCCTTAACAACTTCCCTTAACCTATTATTCATCGAAGATACCAGCTTCCTGGTAGCTTCTGGGCTGATTTTGCTCCACTCTTCCCGCAGAGCATTTTTGAGGTCTTCTTTGCTGGATATGCTGTGCTTCCGGATGTTATTTTCCAGCACAGCCCACAAATTCTCAATGAGATTTAAATCTGGAGACTGGGCCGGCGGAATTATCATGTGGGGGCAGTTCCTCATGATCCAGGACTGTACTATCTTGGCCTTATGCTTGGGATCGTTGTCCTGGTTGAACCGGAAAGTACGTCGGATTCCTACCTTCTCGGCACTTTGGAGTAAATTTTCCTTTAGTATGTTCAAGTACACATTCTTGTCCATTGTTGTTTCAAAAATCACAAAATTCCCGCATCCGGCTGACGAGATACATACCCAGCCATGTAACTTCCTCCACCATGCTTGACTGTTGCCTTTACGTGTTTGGGATTCAGGTCAGTATTGGACTGTCGCCACACATAATTCCGCCCGTCCGAGTCAAAAATGGTGAATTTGGAGTCGTCTGCAAATATAACTGTGTTCCAGAACTCCAAATCCTTGTCCAAGTGTGTTTGGACGAACGTCATCCAAGTCCCTATATTTTTCACGCTTATAAAGGGCTTATTCCGTGGTTCTCGGCCATTTAAGTCATGTTTGCGCAGAAACCTGCACACAGTTTCCACACAGCACTTTTTCCCCATTTCATCCTGCACCTGTTGAGTCAGTTTTGGAGCCGATAGCTTGGGAGATCCCCTTATTTTCCTGATGATCCTTCGCTCTTCCTCTTCGGTGAAAATCTTGTTTGGTGCCATTCTGCCCTTGTTCTCAATCCGATTTGCGCCGAATGATGTTATACACAGTTGAGTTGCTCAGACTGACCATTTCAGCTATTTGGCGATGAGAATATTCTTTTTGGAAGTGTTCCAGGATGAGTTTCCGTAGTTCAATGGTAGTCTGTTTGTCCATAGTCCTTTTTGGCTTATTGCACCCGAGATGCAGGATAAAACTAAACAGACTACAAAGGATTGGTCTATTTATACCGAAAATACTCAACTTGAGGTAAAAAATCCGGGTTTTATGGCACCCAGGTGTCCACAATGTACCTGGTCGAAATAAAATTTTCCCTAAAAATTGGCAACTTTTTTACATAATCCTACCTAGCAGGTGGAGAAACCCCAGTTTATTGGGGTCATATATTAATTTTGGTGGTTAATAAATATACCTACCATCGGCCTTTGGAATTTTAGAAAAATAATGAAAGGTTAGCTTTTGGCAGGCAATTACGTTATTTCTTTGACCATGGTCTAGTTGAGCTGTCCGCCACTGTATATATATATATATATATTATTGTATTATATATAGAGCTGCTATTGATTAATGATCAGAGTTTTGTATAATTTCCAGAGTTTCTAGGCCAGCTACATATTGCAGAGTTCTGTCTCTTAACTTTGATTTCTATATACTGCGGTGATATAGTCTACCAACATATATATGTATATATATATACAGATACATGTATTGTCTGCTTAGTAGTGATAGCTTTGCTAGATATTCCGCTCAATTGATGATTTCTGTACCAAAACTCTCGAGTTCTGAGAGCCAAGTTCTGTTGACTATATCATATAGCTGCCAATAGCTGGCATCTGCAGAAATGCAGTTTGTATTTTGTTTAAACAAATAAATTTGATTGTTCTTCTTCTTCCGTATAAAATGTGAACAGAATTTTCCAAATAATTTTGAATGAATTGTTGAAAATAAGTTGCCCAATTTCAAATGCAATAAAACGATCCTTAATAAAACACATACACAACACACACACAACACACACAACACACACTCACACACAGCTACACTGAAGCCAAAAACAAAATATTTTGAGCGCTCTTTTGTTATAAACTAAATCCTTTAACCACTCAATTGTTAAGCAACTCTCTGAACCAACTTAAAAATTGCTCTCTTAACTCTCAAACTCTCCAATTATCAACTATCAACTCTCAACTCTGCAATTATCAACTGTACAACTGTCAACTCTCCAAATCTGAACTGGGAACTCTCCAAATCTCAACTCTCTAATTATCAACTTTCCAAATCTTAATTGCGACCTCTCCAATTATCAAATTACAACTGGAAACTGTCCAATTACCAACTCCTCAATTATAAACTGGCAAATCTCCAACTATCAACTCTCCAAATCTCAACTTGGCAACTCTACGATTATCAACTGGGAACCAATTATAAACTCTCCACTCTCAGTCCCAGTGTTGGCTTGGGCGTCCTTGCAACGGGCAGCAACAGCAACAGCAACATTGGCGGCATACTCACTGCCCCAACCGGTGGCATGGTGGGTGTTGGTGGCATCGGTATCGGTATCGGTGTCAATGTGATGAATAGCATAAGTAGCATAGGCATGCTTAATCCGACGACGACGCCAACGACGACGGTCATGTTGCCCAATTCATCGTCGAGTTCCTCATCCTCATCGACATCGTCTTCGCATACGACGCACCTCCAAATGATGGGCAGTACTGGCAATGGATCAGCAGCACCTTTAAATGGGGGCGTAGGAGGAGGTGGTGGTGGAGGAGGAGGAGGTGGAGGTGGAGGAAGTGGCGTATCTGCCAGCAATCAACAGCTCTCGCCCCAAGCGCCGCCAACTTATGTAAATTTGTAAAAAATAAGAGATAAAAGATAAAAGAAGAGAAGAAAATCATCATGAGAGCGATCACATCTCCTCCCCCCTCCTGCCCCCTGCCCCGCCCCGCCCCCTCAAGTGGACGGACATACCTAGTTCAAAATCAGCTCGAAGAGAGTCAATCGCATCTCAATCAGCATTTAAAAAGACTGTAAATAAATAATTAATTATAATTAATTTTACAATTTAAATTGTTGTTGTAAGCCAATAACTAATTGCATAAATAAACAAATTAATCAAGCCGCATTAGCAACAATTATTTATTAATTATTTTATGTTTATATTTAATTAATATTTTTATTTAATTAATATTTGTAGCAAGAGCACACACTCAAAAATCAAAGAAAAGCTTTATTTAATTAAATTTAATTTGCGTATTTAATTAAAATACAAATTTCACTTGAACGCATTTAATCAGCATCTTCAAAAATTATTAAAATTAATTTAATTACAAATTTAATTTAATTAATTTTTACAGAGTTCAAATAAAGAAAAGAAAATGAAAATATTGTAATTAAAAAAATTAAAGTGATTAACATGTGCTAATGCGGCAGTTAATGATGACTTTTATATACATATCGTATATATATACTCAACTGATCCCTAATTACTTCGATGTACATAAAAATTGTATTTGCTGTTGTTGTATTGGTGTATTTGATATTCCCTATAATGCATATATATATATATAATTAATGGAGGCCTATAAATATATGTAATTATTTGTGGAATATATGAATATTTATTTAATTATATGTGTAATTAAGGCATTAATATAATTATTTATATATTTGATTATATATTTACATACACATACACAAGCATCGTTGATAATTAATTACATTTCATTTGGTAACTAATTAATTAATTAAATTAATTAATTAATTTGAATTAAATTAAATAATTTGAATAAAATTAATTGATTTGAATTAAATTAATTAATTTGAATTAAATTAAATTAATTTGAATTAAATTAAATTAATTTTAATTAAATTAATTAATTTGAATTAAATTAATTAATTTTGATTGAATTAAATTAATTAATTATTTCTACTTACATCGAACTTTAATTTACATTTTTGCTAGAGCTGTTTGATACTGTTGTTGTCGTTGTTGCTGTTGTTGTTGTTGCAGTTGTTTGCCTTTTGTTTTTTTTATCTTTGAGTTTTGTTTCTTAAACGAAGAAGTTGTATTTATATAGACAACGATCTATATATATCTTCTACATTCTAATTCAATATTCGATTCCTTCGAGTGAGTTGAATATTTTTTTAATTTACGGTTTGCTTATGCCCCCAACTAACTTTATATATATATATACATATATAATATATATTTGTTTTCCTATGTTATGTTGTCTAAAAAATGATTCTGGTACTTTTCGAAATGGAATTTTTGGAGACCCAGATCCAATTGCCCGAGTTAGTTGCATTTTCTATTAATAAACAATAACAAATTCAAGTTTGAAGCCGGATTTCAATGCTTAAATCATTTTTTATTATTTTAAAATATATATCAAAATAATTAATACACAAAATTAATTCTTAAATATATATATATGAAAATAATTTATTCACATAAAAGAAATAATTAAAAATTATTGCTATAATGATGAGAATAGTGCAATCCGGCTTACTTATTATCTGTTTCTCAACTAATTTTGCTAATATTTATAAAAAAAAAAACATTTTATTGCCTTCATTTTTTGAGAGTTTTATTGTTGTGTTTTTATGTGAGATTCCTGCATGAAATATAGGAAATATATATAGAGAGAGAGGGCCCAATTAATTGATAAAAAAATAGTTTTTATATTTTATTTGATATATATTTTATTATTTGACATTGAAATTTCAATTGAAAATACGGGAAAAGTCGCCAAATGATGTATATAAATATATATCTAGACAGTCAATGCAGAGCTTTAACACGTCTCGATTTGGAAAGCACCCATATGGACAGTCTGAAAAACTGCTCGCCGTTGATTTGATTTTTTAGCATTTCATTTTTTGTTTTGCACGATTGAAAAATTGATTTTTTAAGCATGCATTTCTTTATCAATTAAATCTCAATGGTCATTTTGTGCATTTGTTGTGTGGAATGCCTTAAATATATACATATGTATATAAATATATGTATTTGCATAGAGCACCATTTAAATAATTAATTTTACACTGAATCCAACTAATCAAACATTTCTCTCTTTCTCTCTCTCTCTCTCTCTTTCTACATATTTTATTTGCATTTTTGTTGACCAGACGCAAAAAGAAATGCATTCGTTACATGGAAGCGCTGAATGGAAACGGCGGCGGCAGCCACGAAGATGGCAGTGGCATGGATGACACTGGAAATCTGAGTCAGATGAGCGACGATGACGAGGACGATGATGATTTGATGGGTGGCGCCGCCGACGTCAGCTGCGGCAGCGGTGACGAAACCGAAACGACAACAACAACGATGGCGACGACGACGAATAAAATGCCGGCCGATAACGAGGACAATGAGTCAATGAGTCAATCGCTTTCCAGTCCGGGCTGTTTGAGCGGCCTTTCCAGCATGCAGAGTCCCTCGACAACGGCCAGTTTGGCCAGTCCACTTAACATGAACATGTTAACTAGTCCAGCGACGCCAGCCGTCGCAAGCAGCAGCAACAGCAGCAATAACAATATGCTCTCCCTCTCGCTCTCACTTGCAGTGGCTGAGAGCAACAATAACACCAGCAGCAGCAGTAGTCAACAGCCGTCAAGGTTAACAGCAGCGGCGGGGCCGGCTTCCAGCAGCGGCGGTTCTTCGAGCAGTAGCCTTAACAGCAGCAGCAATACACCGAATACCTCAACAACAACAACAGCAGCAGCAGCAGCAAGCACAGCGTCTCCAACTCCGTCAACGTCAGCGTCTGAGCGTGCCATGATGCTTGGCACACGCTTCAGCCATTTGGGCATGGGCCTCAGCCTACAGGCAGCAGAGCAGCAGCAGCAGCAGCTGTTTCCAGCTGTTAATAGCAGCAGCAGTAACATCGCCAGCCGCAATAACAGCAGCCTGCCAGCTACGAATGGTTTTAGTGGCTACACCTGCTTAAAAGTAACCGCACCAACACCAGCGACTTCACTGCCGCTCGCCGCTGCCAGCAGTTTGCATCGCAATCCGATTGGTGCGAATCCGCGGGACATAAACAATCCGCTGAGCATTAATCAGCTGACCAAGCGGCGCGAAGACCACAACAATATTGTATTAATCGCTGAGGCACAACAACAACAGCAGTCAATGTTGCGACATAATCCCTATGCGCATCATCAACAGCATGCACACCAGCACACACATGCACAACAACATCTACATCAGCTTCCACATCAACTTCCACATCAGCTTCCACACCAACATACGCTCGCTCATGCTCATCACTCGCTGTTCAGCAGTAGTCTGAGTCAACATTTTCAGCAACAGCTGTTAGCTGCCTCTAACAACAACAGTAATGTTAACAGCAGCAGCGGCGTCGTCAGCTCTGTTAACAGCTCTGTTGTGCCAGTGATCGATGCGCCGACGTCTTTGACAAATATAAAGCGTCGCAACACAAACGATCCGCCGGCGGCGACAACCAACGGCAATGCAGCTGAAACAGGCGCCATAAGCGTTTCATAGCAGGCTGAAACATGCATAAGAATAATATCAACGTGCAATAAGTACAACATTCTCTACCACACTCTCTCAATCTCTCTCTGTCTGTCAAAGCCATCGTCATAACGTGTAACATGTGGCCATTAATGTTAATTGGAAAAGTGCCAAAAGCTACATGTACACCCTGTATGTATGTTTGTATGTACCCGGTACACCCTGTGTATATTTAAAGGCCAGCAAACGAATTTAGTAAGCAAAACAAACGAAAAACAAAAAAAGCATAATTCCAGTGTGAACTAGTCCTGCTATACGCACACACACACACATGTATACACCCAAAAAAAAAAATAGCTAGAGCTCTGAATACAAAACAAACGATTATCAATTAAAATACTTATGTACATATATATTTATATATATATATGCATATCCAAACTATAACCATGTAAAGAAAAAAGATTTAAACATGCATACATAACAAGCAACAAAAAAACTTTATTATCTAGCAATTTGCCACTGAATGCTGTGCATTTAATTAACAATTTTTTTGGAAATTAAGCAAATTGAAAGTGCTATCGTTTTTTTTTTCTCTTTGGTTATTTGCATAAAGAACAACAAAATGTATTTCCAATCGCTTCCAAGGCTTCCAATATGTGTACACATTTCCATTAATGTTAGAATAGAAAAGCTTAGTTTTGTTAATCTTACGAAAGCTTTAATTTGAAAACTTTAAAAACGAAGCTTTTATACTGCTGCAATAAATATATATGTATATATAAATATATATACATATCTACACACATATATATAAAAATCAGGTTTAAAAAAAAGAAGCATGTTTACTTGCATACACTCGAAAAATTAAAATATAAAATCAAATTAAATAAAAATTGTTCTTAAAACCAAAAGTATTATTTATAATTTATATCAAAAATGTATATGTATGTATGTATGTATGTATTTATGTGTGTGTGTGTGTATATATATATATATATATGTATACAAAAAAAGAGAACAACGTACGAATTTATTGACAAATCTGGACCTGATTTAGCTGCTATAGCAGATTAAGTATCCGTGTGTCTGTCTATATGTATGTGTATATGTTCATGAGTATATGTATGTAACATTCTTAACAAATTCGTTTGCAAAAGAAAAAAAATACTTTATTTTTAAAATTTTTTGTTTGTTTTTGATTACTTATTTTATTTTTCTACATTTTGTTTTTACTTATTTTATTATTTCTTAGAAGACACTGCTACTTTTGGTCAAGTGTATGCATGTAGCTTAGTTATTTAGGTGTAAAGCAATTGGAGAATGAATCATAAAAAGAAAGAAAAATAGCTTATACTGGAATACACACACGTACACACACGTGCTCACATATATATGTTAACATTTAGAGTAAGCGTTTAACATTTAAAGTTGTGAATTTCTATTAAATGCGTATGTAAAAAACTAAAAGCCAAACATTCAATGCAGAAAACAAGTATAAATATAAATATATAAATGTAAAAGTGAATTTAATTAATGCGATATTAACAGTAACAGTGTATGTAAATATTACTTACACACGTATACATATGCATATGTAAGCACAACAATGTGTGTTAAGCCATTGCCAATTATAAAAAGACTGTTAAATAACATATTTAAATTAAAATTACACGTGTACATATATAGCATACACATAACATGCATGCGTCTGTTAAGTCTGTTAAATGCAGCACGGCACGAATTACTTACATACATACACACACAGACACACGCACACAGACACACATGTATGTATGCATGCGAAACGAATCACAATCACAAAAGCCAAATACGATTGACGACGGATGAGGTGAACTGAACTGAGCTGAGCTGAGCTGAGCTGTGGTGAGTTGTCAAATGTAAGCAAACACACACACACCTATACATATATACATGTATATGTAAATGTATATCCAACATATGTGTATGTATATTTAGCTTTAGTAAAAGAGAAAAATAAGATTTATATTTAAGTTGAACAATGCTTCCAATTTTCTGTGTTTTTTTATTTGAATTTCTGTACGTTAGTAATTAGTGCATATGTGGAACCGTTTTGCAATATATATACACTTTTATTTATTTATTTACCTCTAACGCTTAAGTTTTAATAATACTACTTTTCTCATTTATGTACCTACATACATACATACATGCTGTTAACAAACAAAAGCTCCGCAAATGCCTTTATACATACACACACACACACAAAATCATCTGCTATTCTTAACACTCAACTAAACTCAAGTCAGTTAAGCGTAAATGTTGCCAATTAATTATTTGCCAAGCATCAAATTTAATGAACACACACATACTTATGTAAACATGTAAAAGTAGATCAATGTGAGCAGCTATAGATAAATGTAAATGTCAAATGTAAAATGTATGTTTACAATGCCAGTTAAATGTAAAATGTTAGATCATATTTTGCCTATACCTGTACATACACACATACCGGCAATTATACATACGCAGCTTCGAGTCGCCCTGTCTTTTTCTGAGTCTTTGCGCCTGACTTGTGCAGACGTTCGCTATTGCTTGAGCTGTGAGTCACGCTGTGCGGCTCATAATGGCTCAGTATTTTTGGTCCTGCACGAGTTGACCCTTTCTGGTCGTGTGCGCTTGTGTGTGTGCATGTGTATATCAAATGCAAGATGAAAAAGAAGCAGAGCTAATTACGATTTACGCTGGTTTTTGCATTAAAACAATAAGAATAAAACATAAGCTAAGTCAATAAGTTACACTGATTGGTTAATTGTTCCGTTTATTTTTTAAAAGCTCTCTAACTGTAAGTAGGCAATAGTAATTAGTAATATATACACACATATCTAGATTTACAAAGTATTCTATATTATATATATATATTTATATATATATATATGTATATTTATATATTTATATATATATATATGTATATTTATATATATATATATATGTATAAATACATACATAATAAATACTAAATATTAAATGTTATATACACCCATACTTATTATACAGATAATAGTTATATTATATGCATAAAAACAACAACAAAAATCAAGCATTCACATAAGAAAATAACACAAACATTAAATTGGTAAATACAAAAAATAAATGTACGATATTTAAATGAAAATATCAAAGCAAATACGGTTTAATAAAAACAACAAACAAATAAAAAAAATATGTTGACAAAAGAAAAAACAACAGTTTTTTTTCGAATTTCCCCAGCAGCAAATTCCACCACCGTAATTATTTGTGAGGTGAGTTTCATTGGCAAGTAAAAAATAACAAATGTCTGCTGTATAATTGGAATATATATATATATATATTGGAATATATAAATTCATCTATGATACCTGAGACCTGAGGACGGTGACGAAAGCTTTGTGTTTTTTTTAGAATTTCCCCAGCAGCAAATTCCACCACAGCCTCTTCGTTCCCCGAACTTCAAATTTATACAAGCTTTGTTTTTATTTCTGCAATTATCGATAATAAAAAATTACTTAAAAACTTTTTTTTTAATTTCTTTTTATTTACTACTCCAATTTATCTTTCATAAAAAACGGCATGTAAAAATTACTAAAAAATTCTTATTTTAAACATTTGTTTTGAATATTTTGTTGTTGAAAGAATGTACAGTTATATGCGTAATTATGTGAATACTTAATAATTTCGAAGTATTGAAAATTTGATTTTATTTTCAGATAACTTTACTTAATTGAAGTGCAAACAAATTCGAATTTGGACTACCAGGAAAATCATATAGCAAAAGTAACAGGCAGCCAGCAACATCTTCAAAATTATATATATAATATATAACTATATATGTGCAATAGTAATTTAGAAATGGCTATGAAAATAAAAATCAATATTTCACATGTCAACGCTTTTTTCTTCGAGTTTTCGTATTTTTCCCCACTCAAAATAACAGGCAAACAGAAATGTTCAGTTCAACAATTTACCTGGAGAATAAACTCAGTTACACGCGATTTATTTATGTAATAATAATAATTATAATATATATATATTATATATTTAGTAATAATATATTAAATAAATATATGTTATATTGTTATTAGATATATATTTACATATTGATAGACTCATAAACGCAGTCTTAAATAATTAAAGTTTTAATAAAAGCTTAAACAAACAATATTTGCAACTCATTTCCTGATCAGTTTACCTGGAGAATAACCTCAGTTACCCGCTCTATGCAACAATTTCTTGTTCAATGTAGCATTTAAATCGAACTGCCTAAAAGTATGCAACAATTTGCACTCAAAATAACAGGCGAACAGAAATGTTCAGTTCAACGATTTACCTGGAGAATAAATTCAGTTACACGCGATTTATTTATGTAATAATAATAATTATAATATATATATATTATATATTTAGTAATAATATATTAAATAAATATATGTTATATTATTATTAGATATATATTTACATATTGATAGACTCATAAACGCAGTCTTAAATAATTAAAGTTTTAATAAAAGCTTGAACAAACAATATTTGCAACTCATTTCCTGATCAGTTCATTCGAAGCAAGCTTAAATAAAAGTTTAATACATTTCGTCTTCAAACCTAACAAACGGTTAACTTATATACAATAATATATATGTATAAATATATATAATAAATTATATATTTCTTTCGCTCAGGCTTTGATTGACTGATTGATTTCAGGAGCAGGCGCATTCGACAACCTGCATATCGCTCCACGTGGATATTTTGAGTTTATCCGTGTGCTCCTCATCAAAATACAGAATCTCCAACTCCGTCAGCTTGGAGGGGGCACAACAGGGTCGAGGAACGCTATTATGATCCTGTTGCCACATCAGACTCTGTAAAAGGGCGTGATGATGAGCGGGATTGTGGCGGGGCGGACAGCGGCCACGGCAATAGCCCGCATCAAAAGTCTTTGGGTGAATGATGAACTCAAATCCTTTTATGTCCTGAAAAGCGACATTCAACTGATGGCGGCAGCAGCGCTGATGCGACTTGTAACAGCTATTGGACCACTTTATTTGGTGTTGACTGTGTGGAGAGGTATGCGAGAAATAAGTGTGACCAGTCGGCGCCGTTGGACGATGAACGCCCGCCTCACTGTGCGTGTGACCAACGTGTCCGATAATATTCAGCACAGGCGACAAACGGAAATTAGCGGGCGAATTTTCACCAGGGAAATTATCAGCTGGCGGCGAATTCAAATGAAATTCGCTCAAGATGCGCGCGCCAATTCGCCGGCATTTATCACACTGGATTTCGATGCCGAGATTCTCGTGGCTTTTATTTAGCCAACTGCGCACCGCTTGCGTCACATCGAATTCCAGCCACTGGCTGTGCGTCGTGTCCTCCTCGTTCGAATTCAAATTCGAAAACTCAATTTGACGCGCGTCGAGCTGCTGGCGTCGCTGTCGCGGCAAAAGCTGATACACTTTCAAATTTAAAATATGCTTGCGCAGTTTGCTGCGTACTGCGAATGGATGCGCAAAGTGATTCTGATTCGCAGTTGCGCCGCAATTTTGTTTCTTCTGCTGCTGATTACTATTTAATTTACGTCTACTGCCGCCGGCCTGTCCAGCAGTAGCCAGGGCTGGATTATAGAGCAGCATTAGACGCACATTTGCCTCATCCACTTTCTCGTAGTGATAATCGTTGTCTTTGATTGCCAGCGGAAAGTGCAGCAAAATATTTGTTTTATCGCCTTGTTTCTTATTATTCTTATTTGTCGCTCCGCGTTTTTTGCGCCATCTTTTTTGGGTTATGTCGCTGAAGCTATTTGTCACAATGCTCAAGATTTTCAGTGTGGACGCATTGAAAAATTCTTCGCTCGTTTTATCTATTTCCTGATGCTTGCGCAGTCGCTCCAAGTATTCGAGATATTTGCTAGAGTATTCTAATTGGCTAATGTTGGCCTGCAACAAATTCAAAAATAAATATATTAATTAACTATTTTTTTATACTTAAATCAAATAAATTGTCATGGAGTATAATAAATATTCTAAAACACTTAAAAATAAAATATTTCATTCATTAAAATTGATTAAAAATAAATCATCAATGTAAAGAAAAAGTTTCCCAAATAACATATATATAAATGCATTATTATTAGATTTATTTAATATATATAAATCATCAAGGCATAATAATTATTAAAAGCACTTACAGTAAAAAGTAAGAAATTTCCCCTCCAACAATTTTTATTTATTTATTTGTTACTATTTTGTTCTTCTCACTTCTCACCTTTTTCATATCCGGTAATTTTTTCAGACCCAGTCCGTTCATAACTAGTTTGGTTAGTTTGTCTGTATTAATAACTCGACGATTGTACATTTGGTGATGAGCTTTACGATTATGATGATTTGGATAATTATGATTATTATTGGTTGATGATTTCCTTCGCTCAAAGGCGAATTCAGCTGCTGCCTCTGCTTCTTCTTCTGTTTTCAGAATTTTTTTTTGGCTGTAGATTTTGTGACTTGCTTGCTTATCAACACTTCGTTTGCGGCGTAGATGCTTTGGTGCTTGATTTAATAATTCTTGTGATTGATTTAATATTCGTTGTGTTTGACTTAGATTAATCAGACTGTATTCGTGCAAATGCCGAGTGTTGAGCGTTGAAAAAAAATAGTTTTGCCCACTTTTGCTATTGATAGTTAATTGATTTAAATTGGCTTTACCAACACTGGTTGAGGCATTTGACATTTCTGCTTGCGAAATGAGTGTTGAATTACATGTTAAAATTATGGTTGATAATAATAATAAAATGATCCAAGATATTTGTGTGAATTTATAGAAGAAATACGTGCAAAATGCTGTTGCATTTTTGCCATTTTTTCCCAATTTATCGATATAGCAATAATCGAATGCAATCGGTCGCAAATAGAAATTAAAATTTTCATTTGTTTTTTGTTGGCTTTTTACAGATATTCGAATGTGATCATTCCAGTTCGAGTTCCAGTGCCACTGCCAGTTCCAGTTCCAGTTCCAGATACTTTGGAATGTTGCTGCAAAACATTCATTGCGTATTTGCATTTTGATACCAACACATGGCCTCCTACTCCTCCCCCTTTGCATTCCCCTCCCTCTACGTCTTCGCCGACGCCTTCGCATTCCCCCTCGCATCTGATCGTGATGGCAATAAATTGATCACCGCTGCTGCTGCTGCTTCTTCTTCTTATTTTTGGGTTTCTCCCACACACACACACACACACGTTTTTTTTTTTGTTTAATTGGCCGTCAAAGCTTTTGTATGCATTTATTTACATTTACACTCAAGCAAAAATGTGTGTTGACATTTTTGTTGTTAACATGGTGCACGAAAAAATACTGTTGATTATTTCTTGAATTCGATTAATTTAAAGATCACAGTTGATTTCATATATTATGTAGAAATTAACAATAACAATTCAACTACACACACACATTTCTTCTGGTGTGTTTGTGTTTATTTACGCACGGAGCGACGGCAAATTTCAATTTGTTTTCTATTTCACGTTCGCATGCGCATTCGTATTCGTGTTCGTATTCGTTCAGCGCTTCGTGTTCGACTGAAATGCCAAGTAGCAAGTGAATGCTTAGCTTGCTCGACCAACATCCACACTCAATATAGTTAGGGCAAAGGCATCTGCAGCATTAGCAGTGGCAGAGGCAGAGAGCAGCAGCAGCGGTAGCCGAGGCGTACTCATACTTAAACACACACCCACACATATACGTAAATTACCACAGCCTGCGTAAGTTGCTTAGCAACGCGCATTAAATATATTATGTTACACGCATGTTAATAACATTTGCAGAGGAGCGATTTGTGCTTAACATTTAGAATGTTATTATTGAAATTTATAGTAGTAATAACTGTGATCCACATTTCAACAGCTAAAACGTTAAAAGTACTGTTTACTCAATTAAAAATTCATGAATTTTAATAATTTATATACTAAAAACTAAAAAAACACCATAAGCCATTTCTATTTCTCTGTAGTGTTTTTTTTATATAATATAATATAATAATTTGTATATTTTAATAATTTATATACTGCAAAACTAAATAAATAAATCAACAGCTGCCAAACGGTTTCTATTTCTCTGTACAGATCTGTTGATGTGTGTTATTAATTTCATACCCTACGTGTTTAAATTCAGGCATCTAAATTTCAGAGTGTTGAAATCAAAAAGAAACAACAAAAGCTCCCCACGCATAACATAATTGAATACAGTTATTATTTATGAACAATATTTTTAGGGCTGCGCGCCTGCAACGTCTTCACTCGATCGTGACACGATCAGGCACGATCTACATTTATTTTATTTATAGATTGCTTATATTTATGCACAGGTGAGTGCATAAATCCTTGCGTGCGTGTTAAAGTCACGAGCTGGGAAGACCCACGCTCAACTCTAAAAGCAAACAAACATATTAATGGGAATTTGATGTGTACATGTGTGTGGTGTGTGTGTATGAGCACTTCTGTTATGAGCATGTATTTTCTAATGATAAATGTGAAATGCCAGCCAGCGTTTCATTGATAGAAGAAAAAATAGGCGTCTCGCAACGTAAACATTCTTTGTAAGCGATAATTAGTTGTACACTAAAAACAAACGGCTGGCTTTTTACATGGAGAGCCGCTGCTTATGTAAACAAACACACACACACATGCGAAAGATAAACAACAGCAATCTTATGTTTGTATTTGTGTAATCGTGGGGATTCTTGAATATTTCTGTGATTCATTTTGAATTTCGGCCGTGGGTTTTAACGTTGAGCAGGCAAAATCAAAGCTTTATTTTTAAATTTATATTTAATTGATGGGCATCGCAATTTGTTATTGTTATTCACAGATTTTTTGAATATATATTAAAACACATGGTGGGTATTTGTTTGCAGTTGCTGCAGCTACAAAAGCTTTCAAGCTCAAGCGACTTTTAATGCTAACATTGCTAAGTCGTTTGAGCTTGGTTTGCATAAGCGCCGCAGTGTGGCGCTTTAGACCTTATGTGCGCATAGCAGCCCTTTGGGTTTTTAATGTAATCGACTTATCAAAGAACTAAATATCGATATATTGATCGATATATTCAATCTAAAGCAATAATTCAAATAAATGTTAAAGAACTTAATGGACTTTATTAAAAATAGTACAATTAATACATAATTACATTCACTTAGAAATATGCTGTTGTTGCTATATATATTATTGTATATACATAAGTATGTACTACTGTCTCTAAATATAACTTAATTTATTTATGTATTTGTCTTTGTTTTGTTTTCCTCTTTTATTGATTCATAAATTGTTAATGTATATTTATATATACAGTAGTCGTCAAAATTATAGGTACGCCAAGCATACAAATATATCTGAAAAATGAAAATCAATTTAATAATTGTTAAGTTTTTTATATCAAGTTAATTTTTTTGGAGTATAACAACTGAATGCTAACTCAAATTGTATTCGAATTTGTTTTAAGGCTATTCAGACATATTTTAATTACTTTTATTCGAGCATACAAGCAAATTTTTTAAATCTAAAGAATATATATATATATATATCATATATTTTTGTATGTTTTTTTTTGTTGTAAAGAATCATTAATAATTATTAAATAGTTGTGAGGGTTATTCGATGATAAACAAGTTGATACGAATCCTTAATACAATATATATCACATGTTCTAAAGAACTTGACTCAATTTTGAGCCGAATGAAAGGGACCGAATGAGAAATCTTTAAAAAAATATACTAAATATTAAAAGCAAATATTAAATTAATATTGTTTTAAATGAAAGTTGGTTATGTCAAATTTTTCTTCTTTTTTTTTACTGACTTTCTTATATATATTTATATGGAATTAATTTCGATAAAGCACCTGCTCAAAATGCTTTTTAAAAGTATATTTCTGATATACTGCCTAATTTGAAGTACCGTATATGTCTATTTATATATATATATGTATAACTCTAAACTTAGCTTAAGCCTTAAATATTATAATTATAAATGCAATTTATGTTTTGCCTGTAACAATGTTTTTTTTTTGTTTTTGCTCAAATACCTAGCAGACTTTTTTCCAGTTGAGAGTTTCTGTACAATTCAGTCATATATATATGCATGTATATATATCTATCGATGTTTTTCATATAACATATCGGAATAGATTTAAGTATATGGATTCGAATGAGTTTCCTCTTTAAATATTCCTTTTTTCAGAGTGCATTTTTGAATACTAAATTAAATAAATTATTTTTGAATACTGCTGCAATACTGAAACTGAACTCGAAACGGTTAATTCAAATGGGATTTGTATTAAATTAAGTGCGTGATGGCTTAAATCTCGAATTGGCACTTGAAAGCATCGTTTGATGGACGATGAATGTATTCAAGTATTTCGAGTTGGAGTTGGAGTTGATGGTGGTCAGGTCATGTTGAATCACATTTGGAGCAGTCGATTCTTGTCGTCAGCAGTTTGAGGTATCCTCTCCGTCGAGGGTGCATGCAACACTCTCCAGCTTGCTCGACAAGTGCATCTTTTTGCAATTCGGATCTGCATCAAGGGCGTCCATTATCTGAAAGTGAATAATTTAATATTAAATGAGTTATTCAATAAGTATTCATGAGTATTCATGAGTATTCATGAGTACTCATGAGTATCAAATAGCGCGCACCTGCTCCTTATACTTGGTTATATAAATGTAGAGTTCTTTGAGTGCTGAGATTGTGTCGAATTCATCGATTTGTTGCACGGACAACTGTTGCATGGCGGTGCTCATTTCCTGGTCACTGATTTGGGGCAGACGGGCCACGTCCCGATAAAATTCCTTGACCATTGTGCGATAATTGGGAATATCCTGTAGAAATTTAATATATTTTAGATATGTGTAAATAAATATATATAGATAATTAACCTTCGCAAATAGCAGCTTGTTCGAGGGCGAATCCTTGCCCAGGCGATGCTCCGTCGTCGAGCAGGCATCCATAAAAGTCTGGGCAATGACACTCAGACAGGAATCCACAGAATAAGTCTTGTTCACATCGAATATAAAATCGGGATTCTTGATGAAGTTGACCCAGAAGCGCAGCGGTAAGCTATTCGATTTCCAGGCGTGCAATATATCTGTATCGGCGATATCATAACGCCGAGCAGCCTCATCGAGCAGATCAAATAACCACTTGACTGCTGGCGGCAATTCCTCATTCACCGTCAGGATGATGGAGAAGAAATCATCGACAAATTTCTGAATGGTACCTTTGGTTGCCAGCAGGCGGGTTAAATACACTTCGGGAATGGTTTTGTTCACCCGCTCGATGCCATTGCCCATGCAATGGGAGCCCCCTCCTTGGGAGGAGGCCAACACATGGCCCGACATCGCCGAATTCTTTATATTCATATAGTGGTCGGGTATAGTCGGCTTGACCAGGTGATAGAGACGTGGCTGCTGCAGTCCCGACTCAATATCATTATTGATTATAATGTGACTCTGCGAGTTGTTTATGTAATAGACTGCAAAGAAGAGGAAGAGATTATATATATATATTATATTATATAGATTATATATTAATATATAGAGAGAATTGAAATACTTACAGTTATGATAAGGCGCCTGCTGCTTGCCATATGGCATATTATAGCTATCGTTTTGTCTGGCAATCAGGGACATGACCGCCGATTCCTTGACACCATAGTGCGACAGAGTGTTCAATCGTTTCCAGCCGTTGATGGTTTTGGTGGTCAGATCCTCATCCTGCAGTGTTAAATGTCCGCCCCGACCATGCCGCCACTCCAGGTCCACCTCATGGACAGCGGGACGCATCGAAAAGGGGGTATTCTTAAAGATCGCATCGAGTATTTTGAGTTTAACTTGGGAAATGGTATCCCAATCGTTGACGCGGCACTGCACCTTCTCATCGAGATCATCCTGCAGGATGTGCAGGATAACAATTGAATGCGAGACTTGTTCGTGCAGCAAACGCTCCTCGGAGAGCGAATAGCGAGCATCGTGCGTAATGGCATCCACCAAACCCTTCTCAACCTGGTGTTTGATGGCCTTGAAGAGCAAAAAGAGACTGGAGCCGGCGTACTCCTTCAGATAATCATACATACAAATGGCCAAATAGTTGGTCAACATCTTCTCAACCACACTTTCAGTGCGTCTCAACATCAATTGCGGATGTTTGCTGGCCAGCGACTTATCGATGAGTCGCAGGAGGAGAGACTTTAATATTTCGGTGGCATATTCCATTTTGTGCATCAGCACAATCATGAGTAATGAGGCAACATTGACACGATCGCGAATGGAAAAGGAGGCCCGCTGGGATTCCAGGGTCTCAATGAAGGTGAGCAAAAAGTATTTATTGCTTATGAGCTGCTCGAATTGCATCATGGCTGTATCATAATTATTGTGCTGACTGCCAGCCCTCATTTTGGGTGAGTTTAGAATGGGATGATCGGATACTCCGGGAAAGAAGACCTTCATAATATAGTTGACATGATCTAATGTGGGTATGCCGCTGCTCTCCAAGTCAGCCGTCAGATCCGTCATGTCCGTCTGCAGCTCCGCAAAGGCCTGTTTGCACTCCGAGCGCACATTGCTCTCCAAGGTGATCATTTGGATTTGTATTCGTTTGTATTCCCTTTCGGCCTGGGTCGACTTCCGCCGGAAGATGATTAAAATAATGACGAGTATTATAATCAGAGCGACGACAGTCAGGATAATGCCCAGCATAGCATGGGATATGACATAGGGTTTATTCAAATCATATTTCAGATGACCAATAACAAACCGCAAATTGCGGCCGACTTTCACGACGACCAGAGGCAAATCCTTAGCCTGCTCGACTCCATTTTCATCTGTCGCCGCCGGCTGCTGTTCCGGCGGCATGCAGAGCAGCTGAGTCAGGGCCAAGCTGGTAATATTACATTGTGCCGTGCCAATGGTCACATTCACATCATACTCATCGGCAGCTACATTCAATAGTTCTCCCTCGATAACCAAAGTGTCTCCCTTATAAAGTTTAACGCCATCCTCGCTGGGAAACGGTAAATAGCGTGGATCGGTCAGATAAACAATTGTGCTGCGTATATCATGGAAATATTTGTTTAAATCCCGCACCAATTGCACATTATCCATCACAAAACTCAGCTGCAGATTGAGTTGGTCGTGCATCTTCACAAAGGCTGCCACATCCATGTTGTGTGCCGCAAAATAACTGGAGGCAGTTGAGCCAGCTGTGGCATAAATATTGAAATTCTCATTCAAATAAGCCTGCCTCTTCTTCTTACTGCTCTCCAATTTATCCGTAGTTAAGCCTAAGCCCAGTTTCCACAGCTCAAACTTGGTGTTGATGGGCGGCGAAGGACACTCCATTTGACTGGAATTGATGACCGTACACGAAGTTTTGTTCACACGCTCATTATCGAAGAACACTTCCAGCTCAGGATTTTGAATGGAGTCCAGATACATGCCATGTACAGTTAAGATTCGACCACCACTAACAAAACTGCGCAAGGGTTTGATTTGCATAATGCGCGGATCCTGCGTGTAATTAAAAATGGAACACGGCGGCGGAGGCGTGGGCAAATTATACGCATAAGAGCCGTAATTGGTGCGCAGCAGGGAGTGCTGGGGAGTCACCTCCAATTGTTGCTGATGACAGGTGAAAGTGCGATTGGCGCCATCCACAACCAGACGCAAGGAGCGGATCGGTTCCGGCTGCGTTGCCTCCGATGTGGTGCAGGAGAGTCGCGAAGATGAGGCCTGGGTAACATTTATGTGACACTCATATTCATCCAGAAAAGCCCTTATGCTCGAACCTATGTTTAGGTACTTTCCCAGCAGAGATAACTGAGTACCGCCGGATTTGGGTCCCACTGTGGGATAGAGTCCCGTTAGCTGCACATCCTTGAAGTGGAATTGCACACTGGACTCCGTGTAGCCAGCATCGTTGGCCACTTTAATCGGTGCGGACATTTCACGCAGTGCGGCTCCAGTGCGGCATTCAATCTTCACGGAAATCTGATAGTTGACCAGCTCGCAGGGCACGCTGCCAATGGAGATCTTGCCACGCACATCCTCCTCACGAATGCCAAGATTGCTGCCCTCAATCGTGACCAGAGTGCCGCCTTCGATGGGACCCGACAACGGCTTGATGATGTCTATTCTCGGCCGTGGACACTCGTTCTGCAACTGCACATTGTTGTTGTGCTGTGAACAGACAGTGAATAGATGAGTGACTGAGTGATGTGAAGTGAATATAATAACTGTATTTATATATATACTTAATTCATAATATATTTCATTGATAAAGAGTGGTTTTATCGATTTACACTAACTGGTGTATCGGTTTGGGGAGGATTTACCCATCACGTTTGGTGACTATATTCAAAAATGTGGGAGACTTGCGGCTTTATCGATTTATCGATTATCTTAGTGGACGTAGCATTCCAATTTGTACACTTTGTCAGACGGGCACAGATAAGTATATGTTCCATATTTCAAGTCTCTGTCGACGAACAGACAGCATGACGGACATTGACGGACACCAAACCAATATACTATTAAAGTATTCGGAATCAAAGTATAAAATGATTAAGTTCTGAGGTAATTTATGATCTATAGAAAAGTCAAGATTAATAAATATGATGTAGTGTAAGGAAACTAACCGAATCAAATCCGTGACTAGCCGGGGAGACCGCAGCACAGGTCTCATTGTAGACACAGGAGCTACCGCACCAGGCGCACTGATATTTGGGATCCCTGGTGACACAGAGACTACAATCGGCGTGCTCCCGATGCGAACCGAGCACATCGCACTTATACAAAATAACCGTGGCTGTATCCACATAATGCTGCCGATTCCACGTGATGTCCACCTTGGCCTCATACTCATGTGTATTCGTCTCATAGAAATAGGGAGTCTTCTCGCAGACAACGATGCGATTGGATTCGATGTGGGCGGGCAGCAGCATCTGAGCCGCCTCAATTTGAATGGTGCACAAATAACCAGCATGGGCACTTTTTGGTTTGGGCAGGTTCTCAATCTCCAAGCGGATCTCTTTCGGTACTCGAACGGGTAATAGGATGGGTGAGCGATTTCTTTTCAGATGTGGACATTGCGTGTCTGTGGCAATGGCGTTCTCCATGTTCCTGCACTGCTCCGAGCGATGCACGCATTTATTGTCAAAGATACACCAGTTGCAGTTCCAGGAACTTCGCACACAAGATTTGCAATTGCCGTGATGCGAGCAGTCGAAGAAGGCAAAGGAACGCGAAACAAAATCCTTATTTGTCTCCGAGCTTCTAACAGCCAAGGGCACCAAAACATGATCCATATTGCTGGCTATCTGTGGACGCTCCTCAATCGGCGGCGTGCCACAGGCTAAGCCCTGTTGCAAGATCTCCGCATCAATTGGCGTCGAGTTGCCAAAAACGCAGCGATATTTGGCATTAAAAGGCTCCGGTAAAGTGCGTATAACAAGTCTGACCTGAGTCAGTTCCGTGATGGGTATTTTGTCCGGTTCGATGGAGACAAAATCAATGCACTGTTGTCCCGAGCCCAAGGATAGCCAGCGTGAAGCAGAAGTATCTCTTTGGCACGTGGAGCGCACCGTGCAACGTTTCTCAAGCGAACACCAGCCACAAAATGGGTCCCTCGACTCCAAGCAAGCCGTGCAATTTGCATAAACCGAGCAATGTTCGATGCGTAATTTGGTTATTTTACGCAAGGATAAAACGTAGAGGAAATCCTTCCTAGGTGACATCATGGTATTGGGCAAAATACGACTCCCAGCATCCACGATAATTTCCTCATATTCGCCGGGTTTTTGACCCGAGAGGAGTACCTTCTTAATCGCACCCTGCTCGGTGCCCAAAAAGGCCAACGAATGTTGTTGATCCGTTGTTGTTGTTGCCGTCACCGATGTCACCGATACATTATCGAAATGGAATAAAGCGTGCGCCAAAATCGGGGCAACTCCACTAATCTTTAGCCCCACATTGCAAAAGTTATAGATATTCCCCAAGGAACCCACAATTGGGCAGCGTCCGTCGTTTATCGTCCCCGATATATAGCCAAGATTGCGATCTTTAATCGTGCCATTGAAACACATGTGTATATTCTCGGTAAATGTATCCTCAATATCTTTCAGGCTATATATACACATCGCCGATTTATTCTCCGGTTGATCGCTAATCTCCTTCGAGGGGGAGAAGACGGTGACGAGGACATGATCATCTCGCTTGATGCCCATTTGATGGGCCAACTTTTGACTGGCGTGCGTTATTTTTGCATCCCTTAGAATATTATAATCGATATGTTCATCGGTCGCAGTGCATGTTATCGTTATTTCCGTATAGCTATCATAATTGGGATCCGTTATGCAAATGCGTGCTAATCTCGTCACATAACCCGCCTCCTCAGCCAAATGTGATTTCTTTTGTACGAGCACAAAATATGCGTATTCCGATGAATTAAAGCCATAAACATAATCGACCAAGAAATGATCTCGATACTTTACATCGATATTAATAATCGATTGTTGTATCGAAAACTCGGCATAGTTTAAATCATCCAAACGCCGCGAGGATATTGCCGGCACATCGTGTCGATAATCGCCGACATTGGTGAATGTTGTGCCCACATAGAGAATATCCTCCTCCTTCCACAGATATCTGGCGGGACCCACAAACGCATAGGTTGAGGCATATTCATCGTTGGCAGCCAGCGGAACTGCCACAAATAGGGGCGAGGCCGGAAAACGCTGCAAATTGTAAATTTCACAGGCACCTAAATGAAAGATATTAATTAATATTTAATATATATATATGTATACATAGATTTATAGTTAAGCCGATGCCAACCTGATTAATATATATAGATATATAAACGTACCTTGGCGTATGCTGCCGCAAGATATGAGAATACCTTCGTTATTCGCACCATAGCTCACCACGAGTATTTTATTATAGTTATTCACGAGTGAGGTCTCCACATCCTCCGGACAACCCCCGGCATGGCACTGTGGTGCATCTTGTTTGGGTCCCGTTTTTGCCTCCTCGAGGACTCTCAGATTCTCATTGAGTTTGAGGATTTTATTTGTCGCCCCGGCAAAAAGCACATTATGCGTAAAATCAAATGTTAAATGTGTGAAATAATTTTTCGCTTGTGCAGAGGATGAACCAGTTCCAGTTCCAGATCCATTTGCCGTACGATTTGCCAAATTAGCCACTGTTGAGGTGGAAGAGGAAGCAGAAGAAGACTGCTCAAAGTTGCCATTCAAAATCGGTGGCAATATAAACTGAGCAACAATATCGCTGGATGCAAATTGTTTTGTTTCCAATTCCGGTGAAGACTTTATTCTGGCTCCATGTGAAAAATTAATTTCGTTAAATAATAATGCATAGCTAATAATAATAATATAGGCGGCGCCATTTTGTTGTTGTTTTTGCAACAGCATTCTAAAATTGTGTATGTTTTCTTTCTCTCAGTGCACGTATCTTTTTTTTCTCTTCTCTTTTTTCATAGGGAGTTTTGCAGGCGGAGTGCGTTGTGCAATTTGAACAGCCAGCGATTTATCACTGCTCTATTTTGATCAATCACATTCTGTGCTTAACTTAACACTCGAGTTTCACATGCCGAATTGCTTTTGTCTTAACTTAGTTTTTGTACGAACCAAAAAAAAAATAATTCTGGCTTAAGCACGCACGCACACGCATACAAACGACAACACACATATACAACTATATTGGAAAAAAGTGTATACTTTCATAATAGTGCCCGTCGAAATATCGATAATACCACAATCGATACACAATGCAGGTATACTCTGCACGTTTACACGCACTTGGCAGTACCGTTTGAGTAAACTGGCCAGGCTAGTTGTATATATTTATTTATGGTTAGTGCGCAGCTTGGGCACTTTAACAGTACCAATTGAGCAGGTTAAACTGTTAAAATAGTGTGCGAAGCATTTAAGTATTGCAGACTTTATTAAGGAAAATGCTTTATTATTAGATATTAAGTATTCATTATAATTAATTTATAAATGTATTTAATTTATTTATTTATAACTGCGCAGATCGAGAGCACACCAAGAGGAGTGCAACTTGAGGATTAACAGTGACGATTAAGCAAGTGACCAGACCGTTCGCATTGTGGGCGAAGTATTTAAAAGTATTAATAAGTATATTTAATCGAATTAAATACATTAAAATGTATATATGGAAAGCTTAAGCTGTAGACTTTATGAATTGGAGTGGCTTTATTTGCTGCATTTACCATATATTAAATATTCATTACCTTTTAGTATAAAATACAAAGGGCAATTATTTTATTTATTTATTATTTCGCAGCTTCAGAGCTTCAGTATAAATTGAGCCTTAACAGTGCAGTTTGAGCATAGCTGCCAGACTGTGCGCAGATTTAAAAAATTTTAACTAATAATCAAAAAGTAAAAAATTGCTGCTCATCGAGAATAGTCTATATTCTTTTTCCTAAATTTGCCATATATTAAGTGTGCATTAGCCATTTGCATAGTATACAAAAGGAAAATATATATTTTATTTGACCGATGCTACAAAATAATCATTTAAAATTGGGAAGACATCGTATATTAATTAACATTAGTATTTAGATCATAGTTTTAAAAGCTAAAACTTAAATAAGAAATGCAACTTGGTGTTTATGGCTTAATAATTTAACTAGCAATGAATGTAGTGCGTGTGTAAGCTGAACTGAAACTAAATAAGTACATTATGTGATTTATGCTCTAAAATTTAGTTTTGGTTTTCAAATGAAATCAAATTCAAATCTCCCAAAGCTTATGTTTAATATGTGTTTAAAAATTAAATTGAGGATAGGTCTTTTAACGAGATACGTAAGTATGTATTTTAAGTAAATTAGTAGTAGTAACTAGTATCGAAAACATTATCGATATTGTATTACTGCATCATTTGCAAGTATCGATTCTCTTCGAGCAGCGAGCTTAATGAAGTTGTCATATCATTGATAATCATATTGCCGCCCGGATGTGGATGTGGATGCGTTGAGCTGCTCACATCCGGCCAAATATTATTGTTTTGTACTGCTGCAGCTGCTGCTACTGTTACTGTTCTGTTGACAGCCATTTGCGCATGAGCTGACAGACTGTTATTGTTGCTGTTATTGCTGCTGTTATTGTTGCTGTTGCTCTCCATCCAGTTCTGACAGCTCTGCACATATTCCAGCGTTCGCTGATATGTATCCGATTGCATAGATGTCTGCTGTTGTTGCTGCAGCTGTTGTTGCTGCTGTTGTTGTAGCTGTTGTTGTTGCTGCTGCTGTTGTTGCTGCTGCTGTTGCTGCTGCTGTTGTTGCTGCTGCTGCTGCTGTTGCTGTTGCGCATTCTGGCCGTTAGCTGGCGCAGCAGTGGGCGAAAGCTGTGATTGGCTGACGACGCCACATTGAATTTCAGCCGCTGCACAGCTGAGCTGCTCACTTTGGTTCATTTTGGGCAGCGTCGGAACCAATTCCGGCAAACTTGTCATTGACGAATCAATGACCTGATTTTGTTGCGCATTTTGTAAATTTTCGGAGTGTTGATAATTATTTTGATTGTAGAGATTTGCGGGCTGATAGCGATGACTTTGGTGACTCGCTTCCAGTTCATAGTTCCGTTGAGAGTATGGGCTGCCCAGGGCTGACATAGTGTGATTTGATTGTGGCGATAACAGTTCCAGGCTGGGACTGGCCAGGGGAGGCGGCAATTTAGAAAGATTTGCATTTGTTGTTGTAAATGTTTTAGTGGAACTTGATTTTAAGTTTAGCAGTTCCTGTTTGCCAGGCCTGGTTTTGGGCTGTTCCGTTTCCTTGACCAGATTTAAATATTGCAACATTTCATCAGGCAAAATTAATTCCTCAACTTCGTCCAAATTCACAACTTGCTCATTGGGATGATTTAAATTTGCAGCTGGAACTGATATTGGAACTGGTACTGGAACTGTTGTTGTCGTGGAACTGCTGCGATTGCGTGGCGTTTGGAACTGGTTCCGGCAGGCGATTGGTTCCGATTGGCGTCGAAATGTTTCCAAGTCGTTTTGCGAATTTTGATAATAATTGGCTGGAAATTGCAACATTCCACTGGAAAAGCGAGCAGTTCCAGGCGGCTGTGGATGCTGTTGTGGGTTTTGTGTATGCTGTTGCGGATTTAAGCGCTGCAAGTGACTGGCTATGAGGTGAGAGGAGGGCGGCGGGGGCAGACTCAAATTCCCCATGCCAAAAACACTTCCTATGGCATTTCCGGGCCTCATTCCCGGCGCCAGACCAAGCCCATTTCCAGGCCTAGTTCCAGGCGCCATTTCAAGACCATTTTCAGTGATATTTCCCGATCCAGTTCTACTCCCATTTCCCGTCCCATTTCCAGTGACATTTCCCGTCCCACTTCCACTACGATTTGCCGTAAAAGTAAAGCCGGAATTGGTATTGAAATTGGAAATTGAATTTAAATGTAAACCATTTCCAGTTGTTGCCTGAATGTTTGAGAGCTGACTGGAACGCCGGGAACAGCCCGGCGAAATGGGATCATAGAGTGATGGCGTCGCTACGCCCGTATTATAAACCGTACCCGGTCTCATAGTGGAAATCGAGGAGAGCTGTGAACATTGACTGCTCCTGCGACTTGGCATGCTGCAATAATAAGTGCTTGCATTGGAATTTTGACTATCCCGCCGCAATTGCGGATCCGCCGTAGTTGTGCCCGGTTCCATTTTGAGCTCCGTAATGCGCTGATTCAGTTCGATGATGCCAATGGCGCGATTAGTTTCGGGTATATTCGATAACATGGAATTGTTTTTGGTTTGGAGGCGACTACGAAAAGGCTGGCGGCAAATTGAGGCAGCAACTGTTGCCGTTGCCGTTGCTGCAACTGTTGCTGTTGCTGTGGCTGACGCAACAACTGTTGTTGTTGTTGTTGTTGCAACGGTTGCTGTTGCAGCTGCAACTGTTGCTGCTGCATGGCCATGTCCATTAACCATGGCCCTTAAAACAATTGGCAAATCGGCGGCATCAACATCAACATCATCGTATGGCCAGTGATCATCCGTCTGATGGCGATAGAGTTGCAACAAACAATCGGAAGCTGAGTTGCCACCAATAACACCCCCTCCTCCGCCTCCTCCATGTGTTGTTGTCGTTTCGGATTCGGATTTGATGCTGGGACTGGAGACACTTGTGGGACTTGAATCAATATGCTGCTCCTGCAGCTGCGGATGCTGCGAATGTTGAGAATGTTGAGAGTGTTGGGTATGTTGAGAATGTTGGGTATGTTGAGAATGTTGTGTATGTTGTGTGTGGTGGGTGTGAGCATTATTTGATTGTTGCTGCTGCTGTTGCTGCTGTTGTTGCTGCTGATTGTTGTCTCTTTCTCTGTCTCTGTCTCTTTCCCTGTCTCTTTCTCTGTCTCTATCTCTTTCTCTGTGCCCGGCGTTGTTGGCATCGTGCAGCGGTAAACCTTTGTGCTTTTTATTAGCATAGAACTCCGCCCCGTGCACGGTTTTCACGTGTTTTCGTAGCGAACTGGGATCCGTGTAGCGCTTCGTGCAACCAGGTGCCTTGCAAATGTACGGTTTCTATTTGGAATTCGAATTAAATATGTAAATAAATATAAGTCAAATTAAAAAATTAAATACATAATTCAAATAATAAAAAAAAAAACAAATAAATAAATATAAATACTAAGTTACGTATTCAAATATATAAACAGTAATATAAATAATCAAAATAAATATATATCGAAATTCTCTACAATTTAAAGATTTAAAATATTAACATAAATCAAATGCTGCGCGTGCAAATACAAATAATGTTAGTGAATGTGTAATGTTCATTCCAATTACAGCAGTCGGCAACGTTAGCAGCGCTCTGTTAAATACAAACTTCCTAACGTTAGTTGTAATTACAATCGCAAGCGCTAACAGCGCTCTCTCGGAGCACCGTCCCCTCTCAACTAAAGGGCGCTCGCTGATCGGCGGCTGACAGCAGCTAATTATTCCTTTCGTATCACAATCGCTCTCGCTTGATTGAATTATTAACGTGATTTAAGCACGGCGCACTGCGACGCGTAATATTAAATGCATTGAAATTAGCAGCAGTCGGCAACGTTAGCAGCGCTCTGTTAAATATAAACTGCCTAACGTTAGTTGTAATTACAATCGCAAGCGATAACAGCGCTCTCTCGGGGCACCGTCCCCTCTCAATCAAAGGGCGCTCGCTGATTGGCGGCTTACAGCAGCTAATTATTCCTTTCGTATCACTCTCGCTTAAAACTTAAACTTAAGAGAGAGTTTTGTTAACGCTAAGCTACGCAAAAGATAAGTATCGATAATCTATACCAAAAGATAAGTATCGATAATCTATACCAAAAGATAAGTATCGATAATCTATAGCAAATAATTTATGAATTAATTTCTTCCAAAAACTCACCTCATTGCTGTGTGTGCGATTCTGGTGTTTGGCACGATCGCTGGCATTGCTAAAGGCCTTGCTGCAGCCGGGGTATTCGCACGTATACGGTTTTTCGCCAGTATGCGAACGCAAATGCGTCTTCAAGTTCTCCAAGCGAGAATACGCCTTGTAGCAGCCCTCAAACTGCAAAATTAAAGAGGTAAGATACTTGAAATATTATATATTCTCTGGAATTATACAAAATATTTGGAAAAAAAAGATCTTTTTCTATTATTTTCTTAATTTAAAAAAAAAAAACGAATGATAAATAATTAGAAATAAAAAGTAGTTTCTTACAGTGCATTTGTGGGGCTTCTCTCCCGTGTGGCGCCGCATGTGGACGACAAGCATGTATTGTGCTTTGAAGGGTTTTTCGCCCCGGGAACAATCCTCCCAGCGGCAGACGAAGGCCTTCTTGTTGCTCTGGATGTGATCGTTGTTGATGTGCTTCACTAGCTCATCTTGGGTCATAAATTCCACGTGGCAATTGCGCCAATGGCAATTTGTCTCTATGAAATCACCGGGCTCATCCTTAATATCTGTTGTATCCGCTGTGGTGCAATCGTATTCATTGAATCCCGAATGTTCCACTTGGCTGTTAATCTCATCGTGGATGCGTTGTTGTTGCAGTTGTTGTTGTTGCTGACCTACCAAAGATTTGCTCCGTTGTCGTCGCTCCAACATGTTAGCCGAAGCACTATCCGCCTCCATCTGGGCCACAACACTCTCCGATGTGGACGAGGGTTGCTCCAGGTGCTTCGACGATTGATTCTTGACGGCTGACGATCGATGGCGCTCCGTGCAACAACCACCATCCTCGACCTTCGTTCCTCCCATTGCCTTATTGTTGATGGTGGTCGTTGTCGTTGTCGTCGTTGAATCCTCTCCAGCTGTGCTGATCAAGGTGGAGGTTGGCGTTGAGGCCTGGCTGACGTTGGCCAAACCCACCGCCAGCTCTTTCGACTTCAGGGCGACATCTGTCAGCCCCAGAGCTGCGGCACTTGCCACATGACTCATCGAATAGGTGGCAGCCGCCGCTGCCTGTTGCGGCGTCATCGGGTGCAAGAGTCCAGCACTGGCGCGCAACAAATGCGCCTGCAACTGTTGCAGATGTGGCGCCATTGCCGAATGGGCATGGGCCATGGGACTGGCGGCCAAATGGCCATAGGAACCACTAGCAGCACTACTGCCTCTCGACCCCCCGTTCATCAAGGTGGCAGCCAGCGAATTGGGGGAGAATCGAATCATCGAATTGATATCAAAGGAGTCGGAGTAGGGCGAGGAGGACAACGCTCTCTTCCGGCTCACACTGGCACGCATGCTGCTCCCTGCCCCCCCTGGTCTTGGACTGTTCAGCCTCCCATTCCCATCCAGACTGAAATGGAAATCGGTGCTGGCCAGCGAACCAGCTGCAGCTGCTGCGGCTGCTGCCACTGCAGCATGATGCAACTCGCTCAGCGAACCCATGCCACGTGCACTCAAATACTCCCCCGAACCCAGCCCCAATCCGGCTAAATGGAAAGCCGGCGAACAGGTCCCATACGGATCTATTGGAGACAAAATAAATAAATAATAATAATAATAAATAAATATGAATATTGTTACAAGTATACAGCTTTAATTATAAATAAATTAATATTAATAATTAATAATACTAAAACAAGAATGCTGTCGAGTGAGATCGACTACGATATACCCTGCACCCAGTAGTTAAATATATTTTAGTTTTATTGCCAAATTTCCCTTTCAAAATTCTTGCCCAAATGTGAGGTCTTTTTTCTCTTTTCTCTCTTTTCCTTTGACAGGCACAGGGAATGCAGAATACAAACACGTGCACATACATACAGTGGCTCACAGCTTAATTGAACCAGTGCCAAGAAAAAAATGTATTTGCCTGCCATAAGCTAATTATTCATTATTAGTTCACCGCTTATTTGGACCAGGTACATTATGGACACCTGGGTGCCGTAAAACCAGGATGTTTTACCTAAAGTTAAATATATATAGATCAATCCTTCGTAGTCAGTTTAGTTATATCCTGCATCTCGGGTGCAACAAGCCAACAAGGACTATGGGAATACGGACTACCATTGAACTACGGAAACTCATCCTGGAACACTTCAAAATCGGATATACACATCGCCAAATAGCTGAAATTGTCAATCTGAGCAACTCAACTGTGTATAACATCATTCGGCGCTTCATCGACGCAAATCGGATTGAGGGCAAGGGCAGAATGGCACCAAACAAGATTTTCGCCGAAGAGGAGGAGCGGAGGATCGTCAGGAATATAAGGGAAAATTTCAAGCTATCGGCTCCAACAGTGACTCAACAGGTGCAGGATGAAGTGGGGAAAAGTGCTGTGTGGAAACTGTGCGCAGGTTTCTGCGCAAACATTACTTTAATGCCCGAGTACCATGGAAGAAGCTCTTTATAAGCGCAAAAAATAAAGGGACTAGGATGACGTTCGCCAAACCCACTTGGATAAGGATTTAGAGTTCTGGAACACACTCATATTTGCAGATGAGTCAAAATTCTACATTTTTGACTCAGACGGACGGAATTGTGTGTGGCGACAGTCCAATACTGACCTCAATCCCAAACACGTAAAGGCAACAGTCAAGCATGGTGGAGGAAGTGTCATGGTATGGGTATGTATCACTTTCGGCGTCGGGATTTTGGTGTTTATTGAGACAACAGTGGACAAGAATGTATACCTCGACATACTAAAGAAAAAATTTACACCAAAGTGTCAAGCTAGGAATCAGACGTACTTTCCGATTCTACCAGGACAACGATCACAAGCATAAGGCCAAGATAATAAAGTCCTGGCTCATCGGGAACTGCCCCCACATGATAATTCCACCGGCCCAGTCTCCAGATTTAAATGTTATTGAGAATTTGGTTAATATATGTACCTAACATAGGTCTTGGGAATTTTTGAAAAATAATGAATAATTAGCTCATTTTTTCTTGACACTGGTTCAATTTAACTGTGAGCCACTGTATATACATACACGCAATCGTAGCTAACGGAGCTCTACAGCTCGAGGCGATTATCATGCCATCTCTCTCTCACACATGCGGATTTTCATACCTACAGAAAATGCTTGCGACTGCTGATGGAAAGGAGTTCAATATGAGAATCTACTTTCGACTATAGCTTCGATTTAAACATATATATATATTGTGTCAGCCTATACAAACCATGATAGGAAGCCGAGGGACTGCTGCGCTGTAAGGAGTAAAACTGTTCCATATAGCTGGGAATTCTGTAGGCCGGATGGAAATCATGTTGCTGTGGTGGTTGCCCAGTTACGCCCACTCCAACGCCCACTCCGATACCGACATGGCTGTGACTGTGATTGTGGCTATGGCTGTGGACGTGATGATGATGATGATGGGCGGGAAGATTGCCAATGGTCAGCGCCTGATTTGTGGCACCATTTGTGCCATTTGTCGGTGTTGAATCCGCAATCCCTGACGGAATGGGTGAGCCTGGCACGGGCACGGTACTGCTTACATCCGTTGTGTGACCACCGCCAGCGGAACTGGGCAACACAGAGGCAGCAGCAGCGGCAGCCGCGGCACGACGCGATGCCAAAAACTGCAGTTCCGTATACCTGTACAAGACATACAAATCAAATATCAGAAATATATATAATATGAAAATAAAAACATCAAATATATAAAAAATATAGAACAGTTAAGATTAATAAATAAATAATTTATAATTAAATAATATATAAACAAATCATAATCAAGTAAATAAAATAATCGGGGAACGAAGAGGCTGACAAGCAAGCAAGAATGGGGGCAGAGAGACCCATGATAGGCCCTGAACCGTACAATACGGCCACAAATCAGGGACGAAGAAAGACATATGCGGAGACACCAGGACTCCGACAAGCCAGAAGTCTTCTACGTGGTTATAATCAAAAGCGATTTAAGCAAATGATATCCATGGGAAAGAACAGACTCAGAATACTCACAGGTCCATTGACAGGACATTGTAGACTGAGAAGTCACCTGTACGCAGGTTTTGCGGATACGAGGAGGAATCCTCGACGCACATCCTAGCAGACTGCGTCGCCTTAACCAGGAAAAGATGCAGCATCCTAGGCCAGCATGTCATGAGGCCCAAGGACATAGAAACCCTCAACCCAACAAAGATCCTGGCATTCGTGCAGGAGCTTAGGTTGATGGAAGAGCTGTAGGCTCAGTAAGGGGGCACAATAGACCTTATAGGTCGCAGTGCCAACTTTTTCCCCAATCATAATAATAATAATAAACTTTATTTCATAGCCGATAATAACATGCATAATAAAATACTGGGTATTTTGTCGTTGCACATTTGAGTTTTCTTCTTCTTCTGCTTATTTTGAAATGCGCCAATCGTTGGGGGTAATAAAAAATGTAAAACGAAGTCTATCTACGCAAAACTCAAGTTTATGCGTGATGTGGATACCAAATTGTAAATAAATAAATATATATATATATATATTTATATATCCTCGAATAGCATATGTTAATTTATATAATAATTATTGCTGCCCAACAAATAGAAAACAATTTCGACATGCGAAACACGTTAATTCCAATAGAATATAAATATAGAAAATCGAATTTAAATTATTTAATTATTTATTATCTTTAATTGACTACTCTTAGAGATAGAGACTTGCAACTTGAAACATATATACTTGTCTGTCCATAAAATCGATATTCGCAAATCGATAAAGCCGCATATCTTCCACAATTTTAATGCTACAGATCCCAAATTTGGTTGCTATGTTGTTGGAAATGTCCTTCAAAGTTTGGGATATGGCACGCCCCCGACCCTACAAATTGTAAATGGCTATATCTTACGCAGTTTTTGAGTAAGAGCCGTCAAATTTGGTTGATATATTACTGATAGCCGACTTTAAGAACTGATAACAAATTTGTTTGGCCACGCCCACACATGCCAATTCCGATATTTCGGAAAGTGTAAATCGATAAATCTGCATATCTCCCACACTTTAAAGATAGAGTCACCAGGCATAGAATGTAACTTGGTGGTAACCTTCTCTAAGGATCCCTGTCTACATTTTTGTACCACGCCCACATATATATCTTATACAATTTGTAAGCTAGAGACACCAAATTTTTAAGGTATGTTACTGGTAACGCCCCTTAGAGACCGATAAATGGATCGATTAATGGCCACCCCGATACACCTGTCAGTGAAAATCGATAGGAAAGCTCGACTCACCAAATTTAAAGGGCATATTCAAAAATCTGGTTCCAAAAACGATAATAGCTATATCTCCCGCATTGTAAGAGCAATATTTACCAAAGTCGGAAGGTTACGCCCAATCCCGCCTCCAAAATTCCCAGAAAACTATATCTACCGCAATTTAAGAGCTACAGTTACCAAACTTCGAAGTAAGGCAACTAACTTATATATACTTCAATTTGAAAGGCAAACTTGGACAGAATTTCTTGGCTATATAATAATAATTAATAATAATAATAATAACAATAATAATAATAATAATAACAATAATAATAATAATAATAATATTAAATATATATGAGTAATAATAGTAAATTATACATTAATTTATATAAATATATATAATTTATATATAATATATATATATATATATGTATATATTACATTGGTTTCTCCATAAATACATATAATATATGTTTGTCTCTTTTTTTAAATGTTTAAAACAGGTTTTTTGGATTGAAGCAGTGCTCAAGAGAAACATACAAAATGATACCGAAGAAAACGTCGTGACGATAACAAAGACATCTACATTCACAACCCGTATTTACATCCACATTCAGCATCAACATTCAGCCTGAGCCTTTGGCACGCAGCAGCATCGAAAAAGGGAGGCCAAAAACTGAAGCTCTTTATTACGCCTGCTATTTATACGCGCGCGCACATACACGCACACACACACACATGCATGCATTTATGCACATGTGCTTGTGTACTGAGATCTCAATTAACTGCATACAAAGTATTGGAGTCGAATTTACAGTTTAACTATTGCAGCTTCTCCTGCTAGGTAAGTCTGTAAGCACATCTTCCTTTCTTTTGCTTTTACACAGCGATCGTTGAGCCTCCTTGCAGACAATCGATAACGATATCAGCGATGCGCTGCAGGAAGTAACTTAATTTAATTGCAATTCTTAAACAAAACACATGTTAGAGTAATTATGAATGTCTAAATTTATAAATGTTTATTTAAGTAACTTTTCTCTATTATTTATAATACATATAATAACTATTTACATTTATGCGCATACTACATACCAATACCACTTAAAATTGTGCGTATTGCAATTTAAAGGAAATTCCCTAACAATCAAAAAATACCCAAAATGGCGGAGTATGAAGGCATGCATTCTATGCTAAAGCAGCCAGGGAAGAAAGCTTAGCTTGTTGTTACTTACGCGAGTGGAAAGTAAGTAGGTAATGTGTAAGCATCCATTTCGATTAAAGGTCCGCTCGCCGTTTGAGAAGGAATTTTGTTTTTGTAGCAATTATGATGCGAAGTCAGATGGGACGCGCTTCTGTCACGGCATTTCACACGCACTAAATTCGCCGCCGGCAAATGCAACGATTTGCTTTCAATTAAAATGATCAATTGCGATTACATAAACATATATATATATATATATGTAAGTAGAAACACACATAAACATACACATAATATGTATTTGTATTTTTCATTAGAATTTGATTATTATTTTTAGTAATTGTATTTCGTTGCTGGTTTTTTATTTGGCATAATTTCTCTTACAGTATTTACACATACACACATATTCATAGGCATACAAACGATCGAGCGCTGCTGCAAATGAAGCACTTTATTTGTACTAACAGCAAGCAAAAAATAAATTAAGTGTGACAAAGTCAATATAATAACGGCAAACGGTCACACGGCGCGTCGACGTCGTCGTCGTCGTCGTCGTCGTCTTACTGACTGAGCAGCAGCAGCTCTTGCAATGCCTCGCTTAATTTAGCTGGAGCAACGCATGCTGCTCACGCACACACACACACTAACACAAAAAGAAAAACAAAACAAAAATCAAACAGATACTAGCACAGATTAAGACACACTCGCTCACGTAGAGAGAGAGACAAGCACTACTCACACATACACAGACAGCGACGCCGCCATAGACACAAGTGTACTACACAACAACAATACATGCACACAGGTCACGATCTGCTCTGCCTCGGCCGCTGCCCCTGTTTATGTTTGCTCAGAGCCGGAAAAAAATTGAGAGAAGGCGGGCAAAAATTGAAGATGGCCAAAGCAAAACGTTGTCTCTCTCGCCAAATTTGACTTGCAGAGATCAGTGCTGTCAAATGAGCTGTGAAAAAAAGCTGATTAAGCATGATGTTAAAAGCAATAAGCAAAACAATAACAAAATAGCATTTATAAATGCAAACATATACATTAAAAGTAAGTTTCATAATTTATTATTTATTTTTTATTTATTAACAATTTAATATTAGTTAATCAATAAACAAAACAATTATAAGATAACTTAAATACATATGAATGTATACGCTAAAAATAAATTTGCTGATTTATTAGTTTTTACAACAATTAAACAATTAAGAATTTTATTTCTTAGTTCATTTTTATAGAGCCGTTTTGCGTCCAGAAGTTGCCAGCACTCTCGTTTTGATGAAATTTTCAATGCAATAGCATTATGACACACAAACGTAAACGATATTAATTCATTATTATGAATTTTATACAATTAAATATTTAAATGCTTTCTTAATTTGTTTATTATTTTCAGCCGTTTTGCGTTCAAAAGCTGACAACACTCGCACAGATAAAGCTGTCGTTGCTCTCTCTCTTTTCATAATGCTGCAGGTACAATACACACACACAAGCGCACAATGGATGTTGGCTCGGCGTCGAAGAAACCAACTTTAACAACTTGCTACTTGTTATGCAGCAGCAGCAGCAGCAAGCAGCAAGCAAACGTGCAGAGAGACGACGGCGGCGATCTTTAAGGCGCACCCACATTCTGTCTGCACAGCGCTCTCTTCTCTGCTGCTTCTCTCTCACTCACGCACACGCTTACCCGCGCTATCTGTTTCGCTCGCTTTGTGTGTTTTTGGTTCTCTGCCCTGCGCGTCTCTCCTACTCTATTGCAGACACACTCGCACTTGCTTGTCATCATCATCATCATCCTGTATCTCTCACTCACTCACACCACTTGCTCCCTTTGCCAGCACTCAAAACTGTACACAGCTTACACACACACACACGTGAGCCCCATATGTTGTGTGCGTATGTGTGTACGTGAGTGCTCAATTAATGCAACAAAATGCTCTTTTTATAAAGAAATTACCCCGTCTGTATCCGGGTTTTTTTTTAATGACCCGTCTACGTGATTTGAACAAATGACCAACGACGCTGTTGATGATCCTGCAAAGCCTTTTTAAAACAAACAAATTTAAGCGCAGCATATTTTAAAAATTTAATTTCATAGCAGAATAAGAAGTGGGAGCAGCGGAAGAATAAGCAGAAACTATCAATAGCTTGCAAGCTGTAGTTTTCGCAAAAGGTAAATATGTACACACTTACACTAAATACATACACAAACACTTATGTATACATGTGTGTGTGTATGCGCTCATATTTGTTTGCACTCATCTACATATTTGACTTTGACAACATGCCACCGAATACACATATCTGTAAATAGGAAAAGCCATGCAATGAATGGCATTTTTCATGGTATTCAAAATCCTAGGAATTGATACACTGTTCACTCCCCCAACAAAGTTATTGAATAAGTTGTGTGTAATAAATAAAACACCCAGTGCGTAAAAAATAATTATGCTCATAAAATGTATGTAATGAATATAAATAATTACAAGTAAATGAAAATAAATACATGAATAAATACATATAAACATAGATAAATACAAATAAACATAAATAAAAATACGCAAAATGAAAATTGAACTGTGATTTCTGCAAAATGGTTTTCCTATTTCCCATTTTATATAGCTCATTTTACGCTGCATTGGTTATTATTTATCGATTTAATCGTTATCAAGCAAGTGAAATAAAATTGAGCTGGATTTGCATACAATAAATATGTAAATTACATAATTTACATACATACGTATGTGTGTGTGTAATTGATCGAAATTTGCAGCAGGGCTGCTGCGGGTTGTTGGGTAAAGTGTTAATGAGCACCAAACACTGATTCGGCAGCCGTGTATGTGTTTGTATGGATGTGTGTGTGTGTGTCAGTACCTGCAAATGCAGGAGGCATTTGTCAAAGCGAAGGTAGTTAGGAAGAAGAAGAAGCGCAGTCGTCGAAAAAAACAAACCTTCGGGCAACCTGCGGAGAGGAACACTCTATTTTGGAAAGTCACCAGTAACACACACTCAAGCATCTTAATGCCCAGAGCCGACCTAGGTTTTTTCTTTTTGGGAAAGAGCACACAGCGGGTACTGGAACGATCCTTAAAATGCGCCGCGCTGCGCTGTCTTGATTGCTGTGCGCTCCTCTTTTTTGCGCCAGTGCTGGCAACTTTAGCGGCAAATTAAATGTTGTAAAATCAGGTAACTTTTATCTGTTTGATAATATAGAAAACATTGTGAAATATATTTCATATGCATATATTTATTTGCATATATTTAATGGAGCAATACTCTTTAAAGAATATCCAAGAGAAAGCTAGTTTTTGAAGCGATAAAAGCGATATGGTCAATAAAAAGCCAACTTTAATATATTTTTTTTAATACTTAAAAAAGCTAAATTGCACGTCAGGCTGCAGAAAAAAGATTTTGGCGGGTAAAAAGGCTATATATCTTATTTACATATGTATAAAAATTAAGTCAAAACCCTCTAAAAATGACAAATTGCCAGCCACCTTTTTCACGGGCTAAAAGCAATAGTGTCAGCACTATCGCGGCAACGTTCTCATTATGTGTGTTCCTTTTGTAATTTAACGTCTTATTCAAGTCATTTCAAGTTTTTTGTTCGTTTTTCTTATATATTTTTTTTATTTATTTTATGAACACGAGAGCGAACTGCCTCTGCCTCTGCCTGTGATTGTGATTGTGGATTGTGAATACAAAGCATTCACACTCACACTTGCACGCATTCGTCTTATTTAACGAGGGAACTTCTGTCGCTTCTCGGAAACAACATAAAACCAGATATGTATGTATATTATATATATGTGTATATATACATATATGTATATATATATGTTGGTTAATGTATATGTATGTATTCATGTGTATATTTAAGTTTTTTGGTTTTGCATCTGCATTCAAATCAGTCCAGCAGCATCAGCATCATCAGCATCTCAGATACAAATGAAAACGTTGCGTTTTTTTTGAGAACTTCCACCTTCCATTCTCTGTATATGTATGTCTGTTTGTATGTATGTGATTTTCTGATTCCAATTCCCTAAAAACTTGCCCTGTTTATGTTTTTTTGCCAAGTGCGAAAGGCGAATTTCCCATTTTTCTAAAACAAAGTTTACGCATTAAAATTTGCACAGTTTGTCAAAAAAAAAGAAGTTGAACATAGGAAAAAATTCAAATTTTCTCATTTCTTTTGCTTACTAATTTTGTATATACTTGATTGGTTTTTTTTATACCTTGATAGGGCACTAATTAAAAGTTCTTGAAAGTCTTTGGCAACTCTTATCTCTTAAGAATCATAACGGGCCAAACAACTCTTAAGAAGTTAGGATAAAATGAAATCAAACTAAATGTAGATATTTATTTAAGTAATAAATTAAGCGTGAAATTCTAATATCTAAAATTTAATATATATATATTCATAATATTTAGTAATTTAACTTAAGATTTTAATAGTATTACATTTATTTATCTTTTATAAGCGAATTATTTATAATTAATATTATTATAATTATAATAATTTAAGCTGGGCAGTAATTCATATATATTTTTTAAAATAAAAATTATTTAAATTTAATATATAGAAAAAAATATATATGTGTATATACATATATTTGTTTTTACTGTTTTGGCGAATTGAGCTTCCCACTTATTAATTTTATATAAATATCGGAGACAAAAGCTTTTAATTTAGGTTTCCAGTTCCATGCAAGTAACATTGCAGCCTGGCAACCCCTTCCCCACTTTCCAAAAACCAACCAAATCATTAACAGAGGAATGCCCGAAAAGGTAAGAAGAAGCAATCAACTTGAATAAAAACTGCTCAAGGAAAAAAACGAAATGCAGAAAAGCTTAATTTATGTAAATCAATATATGTTAATAAAATAAATAAAGAAATATATGTATACAATTAAAAAGGAATTTTAGTCTATAATACAAATTTCCTAGAGTTAATGCAACACATATACGCACATGTACATATATATAATTATGCTTGCATGTTTGCTGTTCGCATCAAGGCTGCTCCCAAACTATCGAATTTTTCTTCGTTGTTGTTGTTGTATAGTTTTCACGCTGTTATTATTATGACTGACAATCGCAGCCGACGAAATGACTTTATTTTCCAATGCGGCTCGTCTCTGGCTGCGAGCCCAGGTCTCTGGGCCTGGGTCGATCTTAAGGGCTTAATTAGTCAGCAAATCGGAAACCAAAACGAAGCAGTCAACGACGAAGTCAACTCGCTTTATTTCCAGCGAAGCCAACAACTCTCGCTCTCAATTCCAGTTTTGTATGATACACACACACATACTTCATGCTCAATATATTCTTATGAACACACACACAAACATATATACATACCATTTAATATCGATGCGACTACCGACGGTAGAGCTCGAACTCGGCGAAGATCACAATTATGTTGTATGTGTATGTATGTGTATGCTATGTGGGATGCAGGGCGGGCAAAAGAAGAGAACATTTAGCTTAAGCATGCCGAAGTTTTGATACCCTTTAGATTTAAACTGGCTGCATTTAAGTTTTAGTTTGGTTTGTGTTTTCTAAATCGTATTATTTTGTTATTATTATAATAATTACTATTAATATAATTGTTATTATTACTATTATTATTATTGCTCTTACTATTATAATTCGTTTTACTAGTATTATTCTCTTTTATTATTATTATTATTAATATTATCATAATTATGATTCTGTTTTGTTACAAACCTAATGCTAAATTCCAAATACGCTGCGCAAGGCTCTAAAAAGTTGACAAGAACAGCAACATCAACTAAATTGTTGCTTTCGTCGTATTGTTGCGAGGGCTGCTCAACAAATACGCCCAAAATCAACAACAACAAACGCCTCCCTACTTTCTTATACGCTAGAGAAAACTCTTATACACAGCAAACCTAATTCAGCTCTGCTTTGTGTTGGAGAAGATTTCGATTAACCCATGCGGGAAAACTTTTCGCCTTAGGCTGAGCGCTCGCTCAAGTTTAAAACCCATTCGATGCAATCGCTTGCCATCGTGACCTCTCCTTCCCCCTTCCCAAACAACTCGTTCTCTCTCTCTCTCTGTAGCTCACTGGCTGCCTGCCTGCTGTTTGCTCTGCTTGCTGCTTGCTTTCGTTATCCCCCATTTCCCCCTTCATTCGAATCTCTTGCTGCTGTCGCTGGCTTTTGCTGATGAAGACATTACTATTTATAAGGCCAACCGCAGTGAATGTTTGCGTGTCCGTGTTTTTTGGGATACGGCATCTCTCTCCGTCTGTCTCGATGTCTCCATTGCCTTCAGTAAAACACACACACACGCACACAAAGACAACACAGCTCTGTGTGATCATCAGCTTCCCATTATTGTACATATATATTTTATACTTGCGTGTGTCTGTATGTGTGCAAGGAGACTGCAGCATATATGCATGTGTGTGTGCACTGGAATGCATGTTTTTTACCAAAAGCCCAATGTTGGAATTCTTGCTGGTTTTTCCCTCTGTCTTCGCCATATTTAGTTGATCACGATTCATAGACCAAACTAAAAAAACGACATACAAATAATCGTAAATGACGCGTTTCAGTTGCAGTCACGAATCCATTGTGAATTAAGAATTAAATTTAAACTTAATCCTTAAGAAATATATTTATTTACACACATATATAAATTTTATTATTGGGGCTTGGTTCCCCTTTTTGAAACACAGCAAAAAACTTGTCATTCAACTGCCTTTTAAAATATACTCCAAGTTTTTTTTTAGGCGTGGTCAAGCGAAAAGGCGGCAACGATATTCGAAGGATGCCAAATCTGGTCACTCCCGCGCGAGTATATGAAAGCTTCTGCCTGTTTTTGTTTTACCGACGCTAAGGGAAATTTTGCACTTTTGAGGAAATTTGCTTATCGTTTACAGGTTTTTTTTAGGTGAAATAAGAACATTTTAATTAATTGGTCCATTTCACGCAAGATGGCGCTAATACAGTGTGGAATATTGAAATATATAATATAAAAAATACACAAAGTAAAAAATGGCTTAGGTTCAATTTAAAATCGACTTGAATTTACAAAATATAGCCATTAATTATGAAAGTTATAAAATTTATAATTAATTATTCATTGATTGTGTTATTATAAATAAAAATTGTAAACATCAAGTTAATTATTTTGAATTCGTTTAAAACCATTATTAAACACAGAAACTGAAATAAATACATAATTTAAATATAAATAGCATGTTTGAGTTTATTTATCTATCTTCTTTTGACAATTTAAATGAAAAATACTTTAAAAGTGATGTCTTCATTCAAATTTCATTTGTTTATGCATTAATCTTAAAGAACAGCTATAAAGTTAATTCTTTAATATGCGATTGATTGAAAATAGAACTACTTTATTAACCACAAGCATATATATATGTATGTACTTATGCGTTTGTATTTAAATTCATACCGCAGATTTTCTTGTGGCTAAAACCGCAAGCTTTAAATGCTGGCTTAAGGACACCATTTAGCCTGACTGTGAAATGTGACACCCAATGAGTATATATATATTTATATAATATATACAGTGGGTCACAGTTCAAAGTGTGAAAGAAAATAGTCAAATTTTTTACATAATCCTACCTAGCAGGTATGGAAACCCCAATTTATTGGGGTCATATATTAATTTTGGTGGTTAATATATATACCTACCATCGGTCTTTGGAATTTTTGAAAAATAATGAATGATTAGCTTATGGCAGGCAGTTACGTTTTTTCTTTCACACTGCATGCTTTGAACTGTGACCCACTGTATAATTGATATGTCAACTTGTCAATCACCTCGCCGAGCTGTTGAATTAAAACTATAAATAAATAGATTTACTTATTTCGACTAAACTATCAAATAAATATATGAATAAACAAATAAATAAGTAAATGAGTAAATTGCAATCTAAGTAAATAAATCAGTAAATCGATAAGTAAGTTAATAAATAAGTAAATAAATCAATAAACATGTCAATATATCTTATTATTATATAACTAAAGTGGCTTAAGTGAGGTTAGGGTATTTATGTGTTGGAAACCTGAAAACTGACAAGCTGAGAAGCTGAGCAACTTTGTCTGCGACTAATGAAGACATTCCAAACTTGATGCTTTGATGCCTGATGCTGATGCCTTATTCTCAATGCCTGATGAAGCACTCATCTATGAAACCAAAAGAGAGGAAAAAACAAAAAAATTACCAAAAACCGGTCTAATCGAACTTTATTTTTGAGTCGTTCGCAGTGATATGGAAGAATGTAAATATGTAACAATACATATATATATATATATATATATATATATATATATATATATAAATACAATTTTATGTCTGTGTGTGTGAGTTTTATAACCCAGCAAACAATAAAGTTACATTTCTTGACGTCTTATTTTGTAGGAAATGGAAAAAAATATCGATAATAAAATAAAAAATAACCGTTAATCGATAATAATAAAGGCTGAAGTAAATAAAATATAAATATCGATAGGAAAAACATAACAGAGTATATGCATTTAATAGTTTTTTTAAACTTATTTATTTATTTCCATTTTTAATTATTTATTAATTTACTTATTTATTTAATTGCGTATTTATTTAAATATATTTACTTATATATTGCTTTACTTATTTATTTGTTTGGTTATTTATTTATTTACTTATTTATTAACATATTTGTTTATATACTTACTTCTTTATCTAATTAATAAGCCTGCAATGGAGTGTTAAGCTTTTTACACTCTCAGGAAGCTCACTTCCACTTTTTTGCTACTCCCAATCGCAATTCGTTCACTGCGATGAACAGAAGGAGAGCCCAAATGCATGCATGAGTGGGTGTGTGCGTGTGTGTGTGTATGGGTGAGTGTGCGTGTGTATGTGGAGTGCTCTCTTTTCAGACATGGGTTCAATACATTTGGAGTCGAACTAGTTATTTATGAGGCGGACAGCGCACACAGCGCAGACATACAAAAGGTAATAGAAAAAAACAGGTTGCATAGGAGGAGTTTAAGTTTTGGGAAAACAAAATGGCGAAGTCTACGCATCACTTACATAAAACGGCATATTGGTTGCAACACAAAAGGCGGCAATTCAAATTGTGATAAACGAAAACTTACCTTTTTAAAATTGATATAAACAAAAGAGCAATTTGTGGCATTATATAGATTATATTTAATGTACTTGTTTATAAATTATTGTATGAGCAGAATAAATATTTGACACAAACAATAAATAATAATAAACATTGAAATGTAGTTACAGTTTGGGAAGCATTAATGAATTGCCCGTAAAAAAAGTTCTCCACTATATACAATACTATAACAGCCAGCTTTGTATGTGTGTGTACTTTATTCGTTTAACATACATGTGTAAATAAATTTAACTTATGTCATTTATGACAATTGCCAAATAAATATGCATATATTTGTATTTATTTACTTATTTCTTATTTTTATGTTTAGTGTTTACTTTTTCTCTCACTCAAAATGACATAAAATAATTACGATGTTTTGTCTGTTGTTCAAAATTTGAGGTACATAGCAAGCAGCTCCTGCGAGACAGCCCTTACATGTCAAGTTGCTAGCCAACACAAAGAGAAAAAGCTTTTCAGCGGCTTAAAAGCGGAAACAAGACTTAATTTTAGTAGAATTTTCTACCTACAAATTTAAACCACTTTTTATGTAATCAAATCAAATCTAACAAGGTTTATTATTAAGTATTCGGGTAATTTACAAAAATGTGTGCTTATTTACAAAATCCAACTGGTTACAGTTAACAGTGAAAAATGTCAAAAGCTTAGTTCTTCTTCTCGTCGCCATCCTTTTCCACTTCGGGATATTCCAGTTTGACGCCGGGTTCGCAAGTGAATTTGGGGCAGCAGAATGGGAATGGAGCCGTCTTATTTGTTTTCTCCGTGTCCAGTTTGCATTTGTCGTTAGCCAGCGACAAAGGCAACGGTCCGCAATCCTCCACGAGCTCCAGCAGTCTATATATAAAATTATATTTATGTTATTTTCATGTTTTCAATTAATTCAGCTATCGCTTTTACTTTGCTGAATTCTCCTCGTTTTGCACGCAAGTTGAGCGGCCGCAGAACGGAGTCAATTCCCACGTCTTTCCAGGCTCAACAGTTGCACAGCGAGTCGAGGCGAAACACATTCCAGGAAAATCTGTGGGAATGGACGAAAGAATTTATAATTGAAATAAATATATAGTATAAAAAGTATAAGTAATGTATGTAAGTAGTAAATATATATATATATATAATTTTTTAATTTCAATAATAAATTAAAAAGCTAGAACCAGTTTAATTAAAACCGCCGATTTAATTTCTTCACTTCACTGCTAAATGTACTCAACACACACATGCAGAATTTAAGTACAAGTAGACAATGGCTGTCTTCTCATTTTCCAGTCTTGGAACTTAAGCCCCCCCACACACACATACACACATAAACATCTCCCTTGCCTGGCCTTGGTGCAATTTGTAATTTGTATATTGTGCTTTCAAAACGGCTCAAGCGAATCCAAATTTATCTATGTACATTGTATGTACATAAACATTTAGCTACATTCAAAGTTGAATCAAAAGAGTTTAGAATGTAATACCTGGCTTTTAATTTCCTTTTTTTGCACAGAAACTGCAAAACTTAAAAACAAAATACCTGCAAACATACACACACACATACATACATTGATACGCTTAAGCCACGACTTCACTTTATACATGTTGTGTGTAGACTTTAATCCGTTAGGAAACCCAAAAGCTCGCTTGCCAAATTACATTTGTACATTTGTATTTATGGATGTGTGTGTTTAGAGACAATGACTCACCTCGGAGCACATCGGCAGGAATGAGACGTTTATAAATTTTTATTTCACCATCTGTTTTCGGCTCCTCATTCGTAGCGGCTTTCTCAGCCGCCCAGACAATGGAAGGGACCAGCACCAAAGCCAAGACGCAGCCAATTAACAGTGAATTATATGTATTCATTTTTAAACAAATAAAAGATCAGTTTTTATTTTTATGACAGACAAATAACAACAACAAATGCAGACAACGATTCCGAAACGAGTCTGCTTCAAGCGAAAGTAAACGCCGAATTGAAATAAGCCGAGCAGTGTTACCACTATTTATAGGCGAAATCGCGCTTGCTGGATTTACGAGTTTTTTAACACTCCCTCCCTATTTCCCGCCTTGCCCACTATTTTGTTGTTGTTGTCGCTAACAAAGCCGAGCTTTGCTGCTGATGACGGCGTATGTATGTCAAGTTTGTGTGTGTCTGCTAATAAATGGTAACCACACACACACACACACACACACATACACGCATATATAATAAATAAATATAAATGCTCATTCATACATAAATGTATTGTGCATATATTAAATTCGATTAATTCTACACTTATTTTATACATGCAGGAAGAGCATTAATCGAGCCGGTGCTGATCGCATACTTTGCCAAATTTGGTGCGCGGCAACATTTGATGCCATTTAAAGTTGTAGTTTTAAATTTCATAACAAGCTGGAAATTACGAAACAAATCCTGAAATAACCACTAAATGATTTGTATATATACTTTATTAGTATTTTATATGTGCCCAATAATTATTAAACATAATTACAACATTTCAAATACCTCACACCACTGTGCTAAAAACATTTAAATCAAATGGCGGATTTAGTGCATGCACAAGCGAAAGTATCGATATATCGATATTTAAATTAGGCTTTTGTCGCAATGAATTGCAAGGTTATTATTAAAAATGTTAGATGTATCAATTACCAAATATTTCCGTATTTACACTAACTTTAAAAAACAAAATACAACGGACAAGTATCGATAGTTTGTTGCCAGCAGCAGTTGTAGCTGCATTCGCATAGGCGCCACCTAGCAGAAAAAAAAGCAGCTATGCATTTGTAAATGAAACACTGTTAATTAAAAGCAAACAAATAAAATTTGGTAGAAAATATTTTATACGTATTTTTGTATTTTTATAAATACTGTATAACAGCAATGACATTTTGTAAATAATTTACAACAATTTGCTGCACAAGTTTAGAAAGCTAATCGATAGTAGCACTGACAAGTAGCAAGAAATTATCGATAACCTAGTAGCTGCAATCGTAACACGTCAATATTTAGTGACACAAAAAGTTGTGTGAAAAACTTGGTTTTTAATTGTTTTTTGGAGGAGCAGAGCACAAAAAGATAAGAACATGGGCCTAACAATATCCAGCTTACTAACGCGACTATTTGGCAAAAAACAAATGCGCATTCTAATGGGTAGGTTGCTGATTGAGGAGTGTGTTTAATTTTTGAGGCGGTGGCAATTTATATTTACCGCTAGCCACGCGAGTACGTAATAAATAATATACAGCTGCAAAGCCACGCAGCCATAAACATACTCACGCATTGCAAACATTACGCACTGTTAAGAAAACACATGCATGTATATGTATATGTGTATTTACATACACCAACAGATAACGTTAAATTTTATTCCAGTTGGCCTGGACGCGGCTGGAAAGACAACCATACTGTATAAATTGAAATTGGGCGAAATTGTGACGACGATTCCAACAATTGGTTTCAATGTGGAAACCGTCGAGTACAAAAACATATGTTTTACGGTTTGGGATGTGGGCGGCCAGGATAAAATACGACCGCTTTGGCGTCACTATTTCCAAAATACACAAGGACTCATATTTGTGGTCGATTCAAACGATCGCGATCGTATTAACGAGGCTGAAAAAGAACTGCAAAATATGGTAAAAAAAATATATATAAATTGAGGATACATTAATTAATATTAATTTATGCGCAGCTGCAAGAAGATGAGCTGAGAGATGCCGTTTTGCTGGTGTTTGCCAATAAACAGGATTTGCCGAATGCGATGAGTGCTGCCGAATTGACTGACAAGCTCCATTTGAATCAATTGAGGAATCGTCATGTAAGTGTGAACTCTCCTCTCCGTTTGCTCCGCTAACATTAATGTTCTTCTGATTTTCTTTCTCTCGTTTAGTGGTTCATTCAGTCGACTTGCGCCACTCAGGGGCACGGCTTGTACGAGGGACTCGATTGGCTCTCCGCTGAATTGGCCAAGAAATGATTTGCTTTTGTTTTGTATTAAAAAAAAAACTAAAAAACAATTACTATTGCTTAGATTCTTAATAAATAAATATATATGTGTATAATTATAAGAATAAAACATTGCTTTTTCTTTTATACATGTATTTAACATTTTCTTTTTTTAATCAACAAAAACAATACAAAAACTGTCGCAGCCAATCAGCTGTTAACATAACATGCAGCTAACATGTGTATAAGATAAAATAACATTTGTGTGTATGGAACGGAGGAGGAGGAGGTAACTTATGCAAACTTCAAACAATTATCTATGTGGTTGTCTGTGTATTTGTGTAAAAGTAAGTACAACAGCAATGACTATTGGAATGTATTTGCTTGAGGGTCTTACAACCATCATTTACATTTACAATCTTAATAACGATTTTAACTAGAGTTTAACATAGAAATTTGTGAGGCAATATATATATACATATATGTATATATATATATTATAACTGTACATATATATATAGCAACTGCATTATTGTGACACATTTTTACTGATTTTATTTAATACTTATTTTACATATTTATATATACACATATAAGCATTAATTAATGCTTATTATAGAAATCCATATATATATACATATATATATAAGAGAGTCTGACACTCATCAAATAATATATATATATTTATAATCAAATATATAGATAGCTAAACAAGCATTAATTAATACTTATAAATACATCCAAATATATAATTATATATACATAGTTAGGACAAGCATATATAGTTATATATTTGAATATATATATATATATACATATAGTCTAGCACTTTAAAAAAAAAAATGCTAGCAAATAATACTCTCTAAGCTATTTTTCTTGCAGTTTTGAAGGCTGATCAAAGATCAATATCCAAGGCATCTGGCGTTAATAACATGGGCTCGCCATGATTGTCATCCAACAGGGAATCATTTATCATGGCCGAATGATGATGTGGATGATGATGATGATCCTCGGAGGATAGCAAAGGATCATTATCGCCACCATCGTTGAGCAAACCAAAGGCTCCACTCTCCCTGGGATGATGAAGATTATGATTCGGATGGAGATGTTGTCTTCTCGAGTTGCTCTCACAGCTGCTATAAATTGTGGCAACTGCCGATTCTGTGCCACTCCTCGGTGAATGTGGATCAGACAACAAATGGCTGCTGTGCGAGGATAACATGGGATCGCCGCCTTGAACAGGATGCTTGCAGTCCTCCATCAACTCATCGATTTGATTGAGACCCAAGCTGGCATCATCACTGCAATTTACGGGCAGCTGTAAGGCATTTAATATTAATAATAATAATATTAATAATAATAATAATAATATAAATGAAAGAGATTCCCCTTCTGCTTACATCCTCCATCAGGGAGACAGCGTGGCGTGTTTGTGCAACGGATGTGGAGGATGTGGATGTTGAGGTTGGACTGCTGCATTTGAGATACGAATTGGCGGGCGTCGGAGCCGAAGCGGATGTTAAATTATAATCAGATATCGAGAACACCGGCGATTTAGCCTGCATTTCCAGTTCCTGTAGAAAGGAAATTAGCAATTTATAAAAATTAGTTTTTATATGCATGAAGATAAATAAGATATATATATAGACTTACTCGCACACGACATATTAATTTACGATTCTGCAGTTCCATTTGGCGTTGACGGCTCTCGTTTTGTCTGAGACGAGAAACTTCGTGTTTCAGGCACTTGATATAATCGACAGAGGACTTTAAGATTGTGCCCTTATTGGGGCGTATGTCGCGAACAACCTCGTAGAAGGCCTCGCTGCCCTTGGGCAGCAGAGTGCCCAGCTCCTTAATTCTGTCATTGATATTAAAGCGGCGACGTCGCTCAACTTGAAAACAATTGTTAAATTCAATTTTATTCAAACTCAAACTCAAATTTCATATCCAATATATCAGCTCACTCATATTGTGATTATCCTTTTTCTGGCGATCCTTGGCCAAAGCATTCAATTCGGCGTCCGTTAAATTTTGTGGCTCCTGTTTAATGGATAGCTCCGAGCTGAAGTTATTGTCGAAATTGAAGGAATCATTTTGCAAAATGTCGTCAAAGAGATCGTCTGCCTTTAAAAAAAAAGAAAAGCAATAAATAAAATTAAATTTCAATTAAATCTGTTGACATACGTTTGAATTTTAACAGCAACGATTAATATCGCTACGTCGATTAATACCATTGCTATGGTCACACATGTATTAAGATTTAACATTTCTGTATTCTGTTGCTGTAAATTCTTCACAATGTAAAGACGCGTTGGCGCGATATAAATATAATCATCCAAAATCAAATGATCAAATGCAACACACACTCATTAACTATTTATTATTCAAATATTAACTATTTGCTATTCACGTTATAATTGACTAATTATTTTTGAACTATTGACTGCATTTTATTATTAATTGTTCAATTATTTGCAATCAGCTGTTTAATATTTATTTATAAACTATTTACTATAATTATTTATTCAAATATTTGTAATTAACTGTTTAATTATGCAATTACATTTAATAAACTATTTATTATTATTAATAATAATAATAAATGGTGGAATTTCCCCGCATCTCATAAATTAAATAATTCTATCAAATTTAGCAGACGAGCGCAGTAATAATAGTTTCGTCGCTATTCAGCAATAATAGTTTTAATAATAAACGAATGAAATGAGCAAACACACACACACACATATATACATGCGTGAATTTCAAGGTACGATTTGCGTGAGCTGGTCACACAAATTTTTCGTTAAGTGCGATTATTGAGTAAAGTCGTGCTCTACTGATTATGGAGCCATCTCACCTCCCGCCTTACCCCCACCCAATCGCACTCAACAGAATGGTCAAATTGATTGCGTAAACAATTGGCACACGATAGAAGTGGATAAAACACACACACACATGTGTGTAACGTGCTTTTAAAGTTGGTGCTCTCGCTGTTTGTATATGTGCGTGAGCGTAAAATCGTTTGCTGAGAGAGCATGCATTGGTAGGGGGACAATGCAAAAAATGAGCGCAAGGATATTACTGTCGCTTTCGTTGCATTTAATGCCCAGCCGATGCTGTTGCAATTAATAACAGTAAACGCAATAAAAAAGTTGCCAGCTTAAACAATACTTAGTCAATGTTAAGCTGGACATTTTTTTTTATTGCGTGTGGCCTCAAAAAGCCTGCACTGAATTTTAATAGAGTGCCTTGAAAATAAGTAAAATAAGCGAGCTCACTGCTGTATACCCTGTATTAAGATCTAAGCTGACCAGACTTTAAATATAAGTATGGTAATTGTTGTGGACTAGTGTTATCAGTTAACTAAACATAATAAATTGATAGAGATATTTATTCACTTACGTCGCTGTCAAATGAGGGTAGCTGAAAAGAAACATAAAATAAATGGTATTGGTTATTCATGAATTCAAATAAGAGTCCATTTATGAGCAGTAAATTGTGAATACAAATTAAACACACATATTCATATATATCCACATAAATGTATATATATATATATATATATTTGTGTTTTTTGGGGGACACACATTGATGACAATTGGGGAAATGTTATTGTCTATAATGAGTGTCGTATCAGCAAGAATGTGATTATGATACAAATTTCCAAACAACATGTATCCTCCAAATATATATATATATATAGGCTTTAAAATCAATTAAGGTACTTTACGTCTGCTGTCACCAAAACTGAAGATAATATAAAACAAAAATCGAATACTTCCTCGTTTCAAAGTCAACACTTTACTCAGTCAATAAAGTTGACACTATCAAAAAAAAAAATTGATTTAACACCAAATAATGCCCATTCCCCATCCCCCACCACTAACAAATTTTCCTGTCTGCTTTAAGAATGATTGAACATACGCATATACAAAAAATAATCTTATTGAGCAACACTAAAAGCAATCGAAGTTGCTATGTTAGCATACAATTTACTCACAAAGGCAGATCGTAAGTAATCGATCAAACTGTTATCGAAGCATGCATTTTTGTAACGATTAAAGCTTGCTCTTTATCTAATTTACACACAAACGCACACACACCTATATGTAAAGGTATAAGAGGGAAATTAATCTAAGAATTATCTATCTGCGTATGATATAAAACAGATTTATATATGCACATGTTTAGCAAGTATTTTAATATGCCTAGAAATTCAAGTAATTAATTGCATAATGATAAGCCCATTTTTTCACAAGTTAAGTATATTTCTTTGTTGACGCAAGTTCTCAGATACAGTAAGTAAATGGACCGAAGCGGGCTGCTAACGATTGGTTACCTCTCACATGTCACACACACAAGCACACGACACACAACACGCAGGCAGAAGGGGTTCAAAAATAAATAAAGACAGCCCACATAATAAATGAAATGTAAATGTAAACATTGCCGTTGAAGGAGTTCAATTTGTTAACATTATGATTAACCGCATTTATTTTTATGGACAGATGTAGAGAAAAATATATATCAATTGAGTAAAATTGGGGTTTACAATAAAATGAAAAAGCAGAGGCCGTAATTCCCAATTGACGATTTTTACTATACTTTTGGTCATGCATTTCACATGCACAGCAAATGTTAATATGCGTAGTAGCTGTTAAACATATACATACGAATGTACGTGTTTACATAGAGATCAGTTAGTTTGTAATGACGTAAAATCTCCAGCACGCAATACATACACATTCAAACACACACACACTTACATGTATACGAAAGCTTAGAGTTGTTGAAGGCCCCTTAGCGATAATAATAAAAAAAAGGAAAAAAGAGAACCTAAATTGTTCACGTTATCTAAGCAACAGAAATCTTATTTTCATTACGTGTACGCCCAAGCAAACAAAATAAATAACTTGTCAGCATACATACAGATACACAGCCATATACATAACAGAAACAGCAGCAAAAAAAATTAAGCCTGAACTGAATTTAAAGATAAATTATCAAAATATATTAGCATCCATATGCACTTGTTAGAGATCACTCGTTAAAAATAAATTGACTAATTTAAACATGTAACACACAAATATATATATATATATACTTAAATCAATTTGAGTCAAGTTAAAAGCGTTTGCCGGCCGAATTTGAAACCGGTTTTTTGTCAATTAAAATTGTAGGTTATTTCGCACGATTTAGCACTTTGAAGGATTTTTTGTAGCAAACAATTGCACATACATACATACAGTGGTGAGAACAATTTGACTGTTCTTCTTTGGCTTCCTCTCTTTTACTTTAAAATAGCAGTTATTTTTTCTTCTCTTCTTCTCTTTTCCTGTGCAGGAGATCAATGAGGTTCTTTAACCCACAATCTATATATTCCTCAATGCTGTTGGCTATTTGTATGTTTGTGTATAAATATGCATCTATGTATGTTTATGTGTGTGTGTGTATTATCAATAGCAATTGCACAAATACTTGTTAATTATAATTAATTGTAAATATTCCCAAACAGTCGCCACTGGCAGCAGCGCATAGCATTCGTCGACTCGCTCGCTTCACGAACTGAAAATCGAGTGAAACGAACTGTAGCTATGAAACACATTAACATTAGATTCTAACAGAAATCATAATATATTTAAAAGCTCTATCATTTTCGTAAAAAATTCTCATTTCAAACATATTCTCGTTTATATTATACCCGTTTTGTGTCCTTTTATTTTGTAGGGTATATTCATGGAACAGACACACAGACAGACCTGCCTATAATGAGACTTGGTATAAAAAGTTCAACTGAAACAAGTTTTTCGAACGTTGTCATTAATAAAATTAAATAAAAAACTAAATTTCAATAAAAATCCGTATTATTATGAAATGGCAGATGAATGTAAATATATAATTCTCCAGTCTCCATTCTACACACACACACAATCATAAGTCTCGATTATGCATTAGTGTTCAGCAAGTGCAAGTGATTAATGCACACTCGCTCACTCTCTTCCCCTCACCAATCACGCGCTCATTTTCTCCCTCTCTCTGGAATGCAGCCTTCGCAAGATTCTTAGTTTTTTCTTTTTTCTTTTGTTTTCACCTTTGTATGCCGGCGCGGTATAAAGCTGAGTACCGGCATATTTATGCATCGACCCGCTTGCTCAATTTTTGCCTGCTCCTCTTTGTGGCGCTCTTTCGTTCTGCTTGTTGTCCTACGCGGAGATGGACCGTTCCCATTGGCCAACGTTGTTGCTGTTCCTGCTGATGAGGAGCACCGTTTGCTGCGCCGCTCTGGCACACTCGCAGCAGTTATCCAAGGTAACACGTGCATTAGTTTTGTAACTCGCCTCTCTCTTTTTAACTTATTTACTTAGGGTACGACGACGCTTATCGTCACGGTCATCGAATTTGTATGCGAAGATCTCTTATCAATCGATAGACTTGGCAATCCTGCATTTATCTGCTGCATGCATTCACAACATTTGTTATCGAGCACGTTCAAGGGAATATTCTTAATATCCTACTCTTAAATTGGCAGGCACACATCATTTTCTATTTTTTCAAACACTTCCAATAACTTTTTGCATATTGATGAGAGTATTAATAATGTATTTATCTTTATATATATTTATATATATATATTATGTATTTATTTGCAAGGAGACAGCAACTTTAACTCCACTCCCCACTAAATTCAATTTACTACTAGTAGAAAGAAATTTCGCGCACACATTTTTTTTCGTTAATATCTTGCCATGACAACCTGTTTGATTGATTGCTTCAAGTTGGCAGCCCAATGGAAAATACCGCTCATTGTGCACTCCACAGAACCCCCCGACAAAAACATTGCGGTTCAAGCGCAACAAAAAAAAATAAAAAGGCAAACAAAAAAAGACTACTAAATGTTAATAGGCAGACAAAAGCTGCTTAGCATGAAGAGCATGTCACAATTGATGTTTGTATGCAGTTCTTTAATTTAAAATTGTGGCGCGTAGCTAATTACGTGTTTGATTTTTTTGGTAGTACATTTTTTACAGTTAGACAAAAGCACGTCACAATTGCAATTTGTGCACGGTTGTCGCACATTTTTAAATTTGGGTCGTAATTGATTACATATACTGAAATCGAGGCCGATAATTTGCATACATTCTTACATAAGCTGCTTAGCACGATAGATGAGTCCCTTAAAGTGCTTGCAGTCTGACAAAAGCTGAATGCTATGCAAAGCGCGCTGAATGTCAGAATAAGTTTGTAAATTTAAACATTTGACGCGTAAATGATTTTACTGATTATAATAAATACGTTTTTTAAGGTAAATAACTATTTAATTTAATAGATAATTAAATGAAACTCACCTCCGAAGCACTTGTGGCCACCGAACTCAGACTAGGTGACATGGGAGCTGACGTCGATTGCAATGGACTCGCTGTGCTGGCACCCGAATAATTTGAAGAACGCATTTGACTATTATTTATATTGTTCGAAGCACGTCCAGCGGAGCTCAGCGATGAGTTAAGATTAAAGTTGGCTTTGCTGTTGTTGAAAAAGCTGTTGCTTTTGTTTAAAGCAGCCTGATCCTGATCCAACGCAAAGAAATTGCTGGAATTGCAACTGCCACCAGTTGTTGCAGCTCCTCCTGTTCCAAATGGTGAGTCCTCCGAGGAATGCAACAGTTTCTTATCGCCACTAAAACTGTTGGGCCTCTGCTGGGACAGTTGTTGCTCATTATTGTTGATATTCCTATTAACTATCGTATTACATTGTAAATTCCCCGTTGATGCTGAAGTATTTCCAGAATTTTTTGTGGTATTCTATTTTTTTTTAGGGATAGCAACTATTCGTCAATAAATTTGTAAATAAAAAGATACATTTAAATAAATTATTGGCTCACATCGAAATTTTGGCAGACCCAAGCGGGGGGTTTCAGCGATTCACTTAGATATTGACGCACTTGATTCTTCTGCTTTTGGATCACATGATATCGGGTGGGATTCTCAAGAACGGTGCTCACCTGGGGTAGGGAATTACATATTTATTATTTACTTTTATTATTTATTATATTTAATTTGTTGTTATTAATCATTTGTTAAGATCTTTACCTGTAGCACTTGTGGCGGCACATCAACTCCGATGCTTTGGAGGGGCACTTTGAGCGTAACGGGACTCGAGGCTGGTGGCAGACGAGTCGAGTTCAACTGGGCTGAGGCTGAAGATTGATGTGACTGATTTAGGCTGGAGGCGCCACTGCTGCCACAGGCACTCGTATTATTGCTATCGATGGCCGTTTCCCTCTCGAAGCAATCCGTCGTCTGCATTCCGTACGCATTCAACAAACCAGTATCCGTGACATGCAACAAGTGTTGCTGCTGCTGCTGCTGTTGTTGCATCAACATTTGTTGTTGCTCCTGTTGCTGCTGCTCGCGTTGCAGTTGCAGCTTAAGCTGAGTGCGAGATGTGGGCGTGGCTGTTTTAAAAGTGGGTCTAGAAAAAAAAAGAATAGTGTTTAAAATTATTGTATTTATATATCATATTTGATTATTAATAATAACCGCCAATATTGTGTTTGTGTGTGTGCTTATCGATAAATATAGGCTAGTTCATTTAAATATCGGCGCAATAATATTAATCACTCAAAATGGCATTTGCATGAGTGACCACATATCCTGGCTATGTTAAGCAACTTCTTTAATCATTAGCTCATTCAAATACAGCCGTATTGTATGGTATTTTGGTATTTTTTAAACACTGATAATCGATATTAAGTTCTTTTGAACATCGCCGAGTTGGCCGCACTTCCAAAGACGTAAGCACAGTTTAAAGATCAAAAAAGTTATCGATAATGAAAATGTCCTTATAAAAAAGAATTCAAATAAATCGCGAAATATTTTGGGAAGGAATTTTGACTGCCGGTTTAGAGACCGCAAAATTAAAATCCACAATGTTAACTGTTGACCTGTGTGGATTCTGTGAACATCTGGTCGACGTGATCAAAATAATGTACTTTCATATATTTTAACGGCAGTTAAGAGGTGGAAATGGAAATAGTAAATTATGAATGAAAAATTATAACAATCTTCGAGAGAAAAGTGTACTTATAAACACTGTAGGGGCGAGAAAATTAATTCATTAAATTTTTGCCTCTCAACAGACCCACAAACGAAATATATTGCAATTTCGCTCACGAACCTTTTCGACGATCTGTAAACTGGTCTGTACTTAAAAAAACTTATTGCAATTTAATGTCTTTTTCTCTGGGGAATACCTACCCACCCGTCAGTGGAGGCAAGCCCACAACACGGGTCTCTGTTGTTTCGCTAACGCCAATATCACCCAAATCAACAATGCTTGGATCCATTTCAAGTATCATTTCCAAATCCTTATCGATGCCAACATTGACACGAATATTTGTTGTGTGTTTCACTACGTTGTGACTGGCACTTTTAACAGCCGTTCTTTCATCCGGTTCATCTAGTTCCATTAGTGCTGTTGGTTCCACTCCAATTTCAATGTCTGTCTTATACAGATGTTGTTGCTGTTGTTGTTGCTCTGTTAGGATTACATTTTGGTGTTCGCCGTTGTCGGGTGTCATTTGCAGTGTTTGAACACGCCGCAAAAATTGCTGGAATTCCTCTAATCTTTCAGCAGAAGATGCGGCGGATTCTTCATTCCTTGCCGGAGCCGTTTCCAATATTTCACTGCGTGTCTCCATTAAATTATTCGACGTTTCATTATGACGGTTTTTTTCAGCGTTTTTATTCGCCGCTGTCTTTTTAGCCCAGTAGGAAAACATGGTCAATTTGTATATTTAAATATCCAACAATTTCACTTTAAATTATGTACATTGGTAAAAACATCACTTATTGGGCCTTGATCTTGTCTAGAATAATATAACTCGATAAATGAATGCGGAAAAAAGCTGAGAGAAATGTTTTGCACTACACACGCATACATATATATATATATATATAAATATACTTATACACTCAGGTATTCATTTATATGTTTGTGTGTATGTATTAAAAAAGCCACTGCCAAAAAATGGGTGCTCTTTTAACAGTGGTTTAACAGGATTCGTTTGCTCTAGCTTAACAGTCATTTAACATTGAGTTAATTATGTTAAAATTATATTTGTATATTTAATACATATATAATATATTTTAGTCACACTATTATGTTAAAATATATTATTTATATATTAATGAGTAATTTTAAATAAATTTTAGTCTTGCCATTAAAGCTTAATTAATTTGTGTTTTATATTATATCTATATGTTAAATATTAATTGCTAAATTAATCTATTTTTTTCTATTTATAAATTTATATATTTTTTTCTATTTATAAATTTATATATTTTTTTCTATTTATAAATTTAATATTTATTATATTTTAATCATGCAATTAAAGCTTCTCTTTTAATTATATACCCAACTATAGCCCTGTATTTTTTGCTCAATTTATGTAAATACACAATTAAATATATGTAAAACGCACACGTACAAATATAATAACTATATGAAAACCCACACATATATACATATTGCTCATTATATGTGTGATCTAACATTTTGGAAACACCACAGACATGCGCCCTTATACAAAAATTGCTAAGCATAAACTCTGCTAAACGTTGCTCTTATACAGTGAGTAACAGCAGTAGAAGAGTGCCGCTGCATGGGTAGATCGTCTGCGATGTTAAGCGACTACTGTTAAATAAATCTTTAAATCCTTATGCGGTCAAAGCTGCATGTAATATTTATAAATAAGGGGTATTAATAAGAAATCAATATTTGCAGTCATCTTTTTAAAGCCAATAAAAATATACAAAACATACTCATTTGTATTTGTATGTCTATGGTATTTATGTAAAACATATCAGCCAAAACTTTATTATCAGTGGCCTACCCCTTCTACTGCTGCTCAATTGGCAACGCTAAATATCACACATTCGCCTTAAATTAACATACACACAAACATACAGTTGCATATGTATTGATAACGATATGCAACAGAAAAAGACGTTAATTTCCAACACACACACACACACGTTACTGTAAATATGTACATACGTGTGTGCTTGCCCAAATCGCCGATAAGATAGTAAGCAAAAAATGAAAAAAAAAGAGTGACCATCAACCAATAAACATACGTGTGTAGATATACGTATATATAAATCTTTAAGCTCGCACACACACACAGGCAGACACTCACATTTCATCGGTGCGCAGAGAACGAGTTGATTTCAGTTCATAGAATTCAACATTCTCCGCGTTGCCAGCAAAGAAATCCATATTTGAATCGCTATCGTTCAGCAAATTTAGATTTAAATCAAACGCCAGATCAAAGCCCAGATCAATGCCGGATTCCGCCATCTCTCCTTCAAATTTGACGATTCTTTTTTACTCTTTTTTATAGAAATTGTGAATGAGACTAATTGGAGACGTCGCCAGACTTCAACATTATTTCGAAAGAATTTATACGCGTGGAGAGCAGTAACAAGAGTAACCATCAAACGATCGAAGAAAATAACTCTCAGTTTAGTTAGCGGTGAGAGCGTGTTTAATTTCGATATCGATATTTCGAAAAATAAGAAATCCCTTGTTGCACGACTAATTAAAATTATTAAAGGAATGCTCAGTACTACAACAAAAATCAGAAAGTTTGCTCCAAATGCCGGCTTTTTAGACAAAAAATTAAAACACCCTTTGCATAAAGTGTTGCACCTGTAATTAAAATACTTAAAGGTATGCCCATTATAAAAAAAATATTGGCTGAGGGAAATCTATTAAAAGATTGATAGGAATTCCATTACTGTTAATACTCATAGCTAAAACAAATCGATACCAGTTTTATTCGAAATGGCAGCCCTAATCGAATCGCACCTTATTAACAGCAGCTATCGGATGTGGCGTTATGTCGATAATTCCTGGCTGTCGAAAGTCACCCCTGCCTGATACCATTAGTTGTGCCGATAAAATTCTTTCACACATAAATTTTGACAAATAAAAACTGAATTTCCCGTTTTGCTGGTTTTAAAGGACAATTCGTTTCTAAGCTAAATATTAATGCCATAAGTTGATTAAGTGTTTTAATTGGATATTACGTTTACGGCTAATACACACACCGACAAACGGTTGCAGTTGCAGCTGAATTCGTTTTCGTACGTATATTCCATTGCATACATGCATAGACATATATACGTGCATGTGTGTGTGCTTTTGCGTTTTGTTTGTTCTCTTTTTGAAATTTACATACATAATTATTAATTTTGCACATAATATGTTATTGAATATTGTACAATTAACGTAGTTGATCTGTTTTAACATTAAAGTAAAATTATCAAGTGATTTTCAGGCGTATGTATGTATCTATTTTGTGTATTACTGCGAATTTAATGATGAACAAATGTGCGTGCATGTGATTGTGTGGATTTGTATGTGTGTGTGTCTATTTGCATGTGTATTTTTTTAGTTGACATGATGAATGGGTTCAAAGTAGAGTAATATTATTTTTGAATAAATATAGATATTATTTTGTGATAGGTTTAAAGTTGGTAAACTTTTGATTATTATTATAAATATTATGAAATGGTTTACAGCTAGAAACATTTTGGTAACATTTAATTTTATATAAAATTTATTAATAAAATACTAAAATTAAATAAACATTTTAAAAGTTTTTTATTATTGTTTAAGAATTAGTTAAGGTTATTTAAAATATTTTACATAAAAATAAATATATTATTTCAATTTAATCCAAAAGCCGAAGCCCATCAGTCGGATAAAATGGATAAAAAGATCTCGTCCACATCGCAGCCGCGCATACTGAAAAAGAAGCATTTTCGCGTCAAGCATCAAAAAGTGAAGCTTTTCCGTGCAAATGAGCCGATTTTGAGTGTTTTCATGTGGGGCATCAATCACACCGTACGTGTTAACCAAGACCATGCACAACATAGACTTAACATTTACTTTACAGATCAACGAATTGAGCCATGTTAATATACCAGTAATGTTATTGCCAGACGACTTTCGGGCCTATTCCAAGATTAAAGTCGACAACCATTTGTTTAACAAGTGAGTAAATACTTAATATAATATATATACAATAAATATCAATTAATATATAAATATTATTTTTAGAGAAAATATGCCATCGCATTTTAAAGTGAAGGAATATTGTCCTTTGGTTTTTCGCAATTTACGCGAACGTTTTGGCATCGATGATGTGGATTATCGCGAGTCCTTGACTAGATCGCAACCCTTGGGCATTGATTCGTCCGGCAAATCGGGCGCCCAGTTCTATCAGAGCTACGACAAATTCTTCATCATTAAGAGCTTGACATCTGAGGAAATTGAACGCATGCACGCCTTTCTCAAACACTATCATCCGGTTAATTATATATATATAATATTTACTATTACATTTATTAACATTATCTTTTATCTCATCTTTTTAATAGTATGTTGTTGAGCGACATGGCAAAACTTTGTTGCCGCAATATTTGGGCATGTATCGCATTACTGTGGAGAGTGTGCAGTATTATTTTGTTGTTACGCGTAATGTTTTCAGCTCCCAATTGACCATACACAAGTATATATACCTATATCTATGTCTTTATCATTTCATATATTACATTTTCCATTCTGTGTATAGGAAATTTGATTTAAAAGGCAGCACTGTGGATCGCGAGGCTTCCGAGAAGGAACTGGAGAAACATTTACCTACACTTAAGGACAATGATTTCATCAAGCAAAAGGTCAAATTGGAAATTGGCGAGGAGCCCAAGCAAAAGTTGCTTGATACTCTCAACAATGATATTGATGTAGGCATTGCATTATTTACATACTATATATAATAGTAATAATATGTATTTTATTATGTTATAATGTAATATATTCTGTATAACTCGAATTACAATATTATATGTCTATATTTATAGCTCCTAACCAAGTTGCATATAATGGATTATTCCTTGCTCGTTGGCATCCACGATTGTGTCCGGGCCGAGGAGGAGGCTCTGCAGGGCGATACTGCACCGGCAACGGGACGCAGCGAGAATAGCGAGAGCGAAGAATGCGATAGTGGTGAACGGTAAATGTTATCATAATATCAAAAATAAATATATATATATATATATATATATATATATATTTAATATTAAATCTGTTGACAGCTGGACGTACAACACACCACCGGATTCGCCACGAGGTGCACAATATAAAGAAGTTGTTTATGAAGTCGACATTTATGCCATTCCAAGCATCGAAGGTTTGTCTCTAAATTTGTAGTATATACAGATATGTAAATATATATATATATTTATTTAATTATATGTTTAATAGTTAAAATGTATTTCATATAAATATATAAAACTCTTTACAGAGAGACGGGAAATCTACTTCATAGCAATTATCGATGTTCTAACTCAATATGGTGTCAAAAAACAGGTAAATTAGATAAAATAATACATATATACAAAATTTCCCTATTTATTTTATATATATATATATATATATTTTATTTCTATACTTTTTAGGCAGCGAAAGCAGCTAAGACAGTGAAATACGGTAGTAATGTCGATGGTATATCAACTTGTGATCCTGAACAATATGCCAAAAGATTCCTGGAATTTATGGATAAAGCTATAGAATAAGATTATAAAATTGTATTTGTCATATATATATAAATATACTTAAAAAAACTGATTAACATTATTTTCCCCCTTCAGTTTATTTGGTTGATTGTGGATACCCCTTATTATTTTCTTGAAATAAACAACCCTTGATGAGTTATCAACATTTATTATTATAAATTTTGTCCATGTCACAAAAACAAAAATAATTTGGCTTGGTTTACTCAAATTAAACACTAAGTATTTATATTAAAAAATTGCAATTTAAAATAAGCAAATTCATGAATTCCTCTTCCATTTTCCAGTAGTTACTAAAATTTAATTGGGAATGTATAGAAAATACATCAAAATTTAAATCTGTCGAAATACTCACCACAAAACGATTAACCTGGTAACGCGGCCCAGTTGGCGATTTGCGCTCTAGGTTTGTCATATTCTCAAAGCGATCGCGTATGCTGAAATGTATATAATTATTATTATACTATAATTGACAAGTGAAATATTACTGGGAGCGCTTCTTACGTCTTTGCGGTCTCAATTGTTGAATCATCGGAGACCTGCTGTGAGTAAATATCCACATAGCCTTCAATTAATTCGCGTTTGATTTCATTGGCCTGCCATTTTTCAAATTTGGCGCGCAATTGCTTAGCGCGAGCCGCACTTTGTGCCTGGAATCGAGAAAAGGGAACAAGATCGTGTTATCGAAAGCGGTTCTGTATGGCGCTCGATAGATAGGCGCCATTGCGATAGCAATAAATAAAAGCATCCTGTTAATTTATTGCAAATGAAATAAATTATTTTTTTAAATCTATTATTAAAAGCGAAGGAAATTAATTCGTAGTATTAAATACATAAAATTTGTTACCTCTTTCAAACCTTCGTCGCCGTTGCTCGCACTCAAAGCTAAGATTTCTTTATCGATTTCGCTTTCATTATCCTCTTCCTCATCGCTCTCCTCATCCTCCTCTTCGCTGTTTGATTTATCGTAATCTTGTCGATCTTCGTGTGGTGGCGGTGTAAAACATTTCAAAGGCCTCGGACCCATTTGTTCGGATTCACGGCGTGGATTCTGTTCCAGTTCACGGAATTTGTTCAACATCGTCGATGTTGTTTGGGTTTTCTGCAGCACATTGTCGTGGAACGATTTATCATTCGGAGCTGGATCCGTATCCGAATCTGGAGAGGGCATTTTTACAACACCCTCGCGAGGTGGCGTTATACAAAAACGGCGCCTCTTTTCGTCCTCTTTGGGCCGATACGTTTCGAAGAACTTAAATTTCTGACTCAACTCGGCTGTTTCAATTTTGACATCTTCTGGTTTGGCATCTGATTTGACAACATCAATGTCAACATTCTGAAATTAATTAAGTATAAATCAAGATATGCATACATACATATGTCACTAAATAATGACATATACATGTATATGACACTAACTCACCTCTGATCCAAATTTAGTTCGACTAATGCTTCTGCTGGGATTAACACTTTGTTGCCTCTGCAAACTTTCGCGGTTTGCATTCGTATTCGAAGTGATATTGGCATCGAGCTCCATAAAGATGCTACGCGATTTTTTGCTGGTAGCTACAGAAAATGTTAAATGCTGATGTAAGTAAATGTAATGTTGACAGGCTGCAGCAGCTCTGCCTGAAAGCTCATTAAATGTTAAGCAACTGCGCGAACATGTTCAAGCAGGCTTCAAGAGTTCTGCTCGCTAACAGCTGTTAAATTGCTGTAAACGAAAGAAAGAGAGGGTGAAAATAACAATTAAAACACACCCGACTCAAATATTTCGGCATCCTCGGACAAATTGGAGCCGTGCCCAATATTGTTCGCTGCTTGTGCATCGCGATCGGCTTTTTCGGAAAACATTTCGCCATTTTCGAAACGCTGCTTGATGTAGCGAGCAGCATCCCCGATTTCCACATCCGGTTGCTTGCCAATGGAAGTGCGGGCCTGACCCGATTCGGCGACAGCCTGTTGATACATTTCCTTAATTTTTGCCTGTTTGCCCATGAAGAGACGCGAGCGTATATTTTGAATTTCCTGTTTGCGCTCCTCTCGACGCTCTTCTTTTGATTGCAATGTGCCTTTTTCAAATCTGGTTTTAATATCATTCATTGCATCGCCAAGGCCAACGGGCCGTTCTTTCTGCGTGCTTCGCTTTGAGCGCATTAAATCGGCATCTTCGTTCTCTTCCTCTTCGTCGTCGTCGTCAGCGCTGCTATCGTTATCGCCCCCTTGGCTCTTCATGCGATATTTTTCGAGTACCGATGTGCTGCGCTTAATCACGGGCCGTTGCTGCAGTCGCAATTGTTCCTCTTCTAGTTTGCGCTGCTCCACATTCTCGAACGCTTGGAATCTTGATCGAACGTTCAATTGATGCAGTTCATCCAGACCCAAATCCGGTTTATCTGATGCTGTTTATTATATAGACATATACATATAAAATATATATAATTACGTAAATAAATATTTATTAATTTACCCCTCACAACATCCGGTGGCAGCTCTGTCGGCTGACTTTCACGTATTATGAGCTCCGTTCGACGTGGCTTTGGTTCCTCAGCCTGCTCTACCACCTTTGGCGCAAAGAGCCTAAATAAGTAAAAGGAGTTAGCTCATCGGGCGATCGCTGTCACATTGCGCATAACTCACGACTTGAAATGTACATTGCAGTAGAGGTTGCCCTCGTGACTCTGATAGCTATCGAACCTGCAAGAGAAGTGCGTATGACGTTATTGTTAACATGTCTTGTTACGGACAAAATACGCACTTCAACTGTTTGGCGCACTCCTTGCAACGCAAGCAGCTTTTGTGATAGATGCTCTTATCCGTCTTGAACTGCACCACAACCTCTTCCATTTTGTACACTGGCTTCGAGCAGAGTCGACAATTTGTCTGCTGCTCATCTTGTGGATTCTATTAAAATATAATATATATTTAAATATACACTTTTCTATTTGTATTTTCTGTTTGGGGCATATGTAAATTGTATTAATATGTGGCAGAAATGTTTGGATTATTCAATGAATTTGATTTGCTTACACTGAAGATTTCTTGGGCTTTACTAGAATCGCTTGAACGTACATGGATTAAATTCCGCTTCTGCAGGGCATCGAACTTATTGAAACTGCTCTTCTACAAAATGAGCAAATAATTAATGTCTATCGATTTATCGACATATCGATGCATTACTTGCCACAGATATATTTTGATTATCATATTCGCATTTCTTTGGTTTTTTTGATTTATTCTTTTTCTTAGCATTTATATTTAGTTCATCTGCTGCTTCGCTTGTCGTCTGTATTTCTGCATCGTATTCGACGCTTTTTTTTACTGAATCCGTTTTCTTAATTTCGCTGCTCACCAATTGCTCCATTTTCGAACTAGTTTTTACAGACTTTTTAACGATCTTTTTGGTTGTTTTTACAGACTTGGACACCAAATGCTCTTCCTCCGCGTTTATAGCTGTATTGAACTGAGAAAAATTTATTATTTAATATTAGTTATTATTTGTTAGTTATAATTAAATTATGCTTAGCATTTATTTGCTTTTTTGTATACCTTTTTCGTTTCCATTTCGGCAGCGAGAGAATCTGCAATAAACAAATATGAAATTCTGTATTCATTTTCGCTATTTATGTGTGTGTGTGTTGGGCCACAGGAGCATACATATTTGTTTTATTTATATATGTCTAAAATACATATGTGTGTGTATTACGTACATTTACCTGAGACCTAAATGCACAAACATACAAACACACACATAGAATAATTTGTATTTTGCCTGTATAAAAATACGCATTTGTACGGAATTCGGGCACAACATATATATAAATACACATAAATATTTATGTGCATGTGTGTGTGTCATACAGATAATATACTGGTCTTACTCATGCTTTTGGGATACACAAGCACACATGTAAATTGAGCGAGTGCCTCTTTAAAAGGAGAAAGAAGAGGAGGAGGTGGATAACAGAGATGAGTTAGTTTCTGTCCATTGAAAATGTTCTGTTTTGCGGCTGCAATCTTGAAATGCCGTTCTATTTTTATTTTTGCCAAGTACATTTTCAGCAGGGGTAATTTTTGTATTGCTCACTTGGACTTTAAAACGAATTTCTTTATTAATTAATTAAATTTTTGTATTAATTAATTTGTTATTTATTTATTGGTTATTTATTTATAATTTATCTATTTATTATTTATTAATTTACATATTGTTATTATTCAATATTAATAAACTTTTTTATATATTATATTGTTAGTTTATTTCTCATTTTATTTATCTATTACCTATTTATCTATTTTACTTTTCTTGTTCTCACTTTCAATATTAATAGTTATTTATATGTTATAAATCAGCACCTTAGTTTAGAAGTTGTTTCTAAACTTGTACTTCCACACATATATAGATTTCTAAATTTCACAGCTAGGAAGTCTCGCCGAGTAAATCCAATTGAAGACTGTTCGGATCCGGATACACACAGCATTATTTCATTGGGAAATTTTACTAAGCTTTTGCATTTCTTAATTCTTTGTGTTGTGCAAGCTTTTTAATAAATTATCTCTTTTTCTGTCTTTTTTGCCGGCAAGAAAGTTCAGAGATGCCAACTTTTTAAATAATTTATCGATAACTTTGCTATCGCTGATCGACGTATCCGTCGAGTGTATTTATTATAGAAAGAAAATCGAAAGTTACATGTAAATTTAACACTTTATTTAAACCGTTGAAATATTCCAAGTTTCCTTTTGCAATTTTAATATTTATGCATGTATAAATAATTACTTTAAGCTTTAAACTTATATGCTAAATTAATAGAACTGAGATGTGTTTAGGCTGGAGGAACCAAATATACAAAACAAGTTTAAGAAAATGCCAAGTTTCTATATAAATATATATAATGCATGTTTAATAAAGTGATGCTCACAATTCGATTTATATATGTATGTATATAGTTATCAGCGCAAACAAAAAATGTCTTTTTTTAAATATTTAGCACCTACATGTAAGTATATAAATTAAACTTAGGCCCACGTGCTTATTTTTTTACGAAGCGGTTTCTTTTCAAGCTCTCTAAATATGCAAGTATTATTTGTAGTTATTATTAGGCTTAAAGTACACATGCGGACGAAGAAATACATATTTATTAATTACCTATCAATTCGAAATATGACTTTTGATCGAACAAAATACTCAATTTACAATATCTCAATTTATATTATACATATATATCTATATATATATATATATATATACATATATATATATAAATATATTTACAATCATAGAAACCATAGAATAACTCAAAATAGTATTTTTTCAAAAATTAATGAATTTTTTGATGTACGTATTAAATATTTATATTTAAGTCTCCGAAGAAATACCTAATTAGTTAATGATTAAATGCAAGCGTTGAATTAACCATATTGTTTATATTGTTTTTAATGCCACTATTTAAATTATGTTGTTGTAGTTTTAGCCTGCCTTGAGATCTGTGCCTCCTGTGCGTGTGAGTTGGTTCCAGGAAAAGGATGTGCTCAGCCTAGCGCCTAATTTTATTAGGGGGGTTACGTAAGTCGATAATAATCGAGAACCAAGTATGAGTCGTTATTAGTCTATCACTTGTATTTGGCAGTGTGTTGTTGCCAATATATATATATATATATACACATATATATACATATATATGTTTAACAACAAAACGGGGCTGCACTAAATATATATATATTTTTAGAGTTGCTTGCGCTAAATTTAGCTAAATGTACTTGGATGTCGATTTCAACTTTTGTGTGTGCGAATATAGCAATCGATATCGTGCAAAGCCTGCGATTTGCTGCGCATTATCGTTGTCGATGTTAGAAATTGGGGCGAATTGGTGTCAGTTGCGCTGGCCAGATCTAAAAGTAGAATTTAGAATTAATAATAAGTATAAAATTAACAAAGTATATAAAATTATGATGTATACATGAGTATTATTTATATATATAATAATATTTATACAAATGTCATATACATATATAAGTACAATATATATAAAATATATACAAGTTTCATATATATATGTATAATATTAAGACATACAACTAGACAATATATATATATAAAGAATACCATATATGTAATTAAACGATAAACACAGTTATAATAAATATATAAAGTATACGATATATATAAAAGTATATATATAATATATATACAAGTTAATAGTATCAAGTTTAAGCATATAATAAATAATATATAAGCAATTATAACATAGCATAGTAAGTACAAGTCCAATATGATATATGATATGATTATGATATATATACAAGTAATATAAAATATATAAATATGATATATATACTATTATTACTCATTATTTACACTAGTATTAATTAGACAAGCATAATATATATACAAGGTATACTACATATATAAGGTATACTATATATATGAGTTTAATGTATGTATAACATGCATAAGGTATATACAATAATGTAATATACATAATATAATATACATACAAGTAAAATACAATAATAAAAAAAATATATATATATATTGAAAATCTATCTCAAATATTACGTTCAGCTGCTCCCAATCTGGCCATTGTAGTTGCTGTTGCAATATTGTTGTTGCCACTGCATATGACACCGCTGCCACTGCCACATCCACTCTCCACAGCCTGTTGTTCCAAGTTGCCACACTTGACGCTCGTCTTGCTGATGATGTCCGCCAGCAGATCCACAGGCACAGCGGCAGGTGAAGCAGTTGCCGCACAGATATTGCCGCTATTATTATACTTAAAATCGGAGCCAACGAGTCCGATGTGATTGACGCGTCCGCTGCAATTGCTGTTGTCGCGCTCGGAGGCAGCTGACGAGGTGGTGGCTGCCTCATGGCCACAACTGGTATTTATCCCTGGAAAAATAAGATATTTAATTTACCAATTCAGAGACAGAGATTAATGGCGATTTATAGATGGCGTGATTCTATTTTTAGGTACCCGTGACTGGTGACTGATCGCCGCTAATGCAGCCAATGCCCGCAGAACTGCCGCCACCGCCACCCAAGCTATTAGAGCCGCCTCCAGCTAATCCTCCGCCTCCTCCACCTCCACTGGAACTACTGGGTGGCCTGGGCAGCCGACGACGCAGCCAGGGATGTTTCAGTGCCTCCGATGGCGTTAGGCGCTTCTCGGTATCCCACTCCAGGCAGCCGCGTATAAAGTTGAGAAAGAGCGGATCCTTGCAGCCGTCCAGCGCCTTGGAGAGACTCTTCGAGCAGGGCGGACCACGTGGCTTGCCACGCCGCGACTGGCCGCCAATAAGGACGACCATGCCATCGGACATGGTGCGCACAGTGCAATACCGTGGATAACCCTTCGGGCTGAAGAAGGTTTTCGCTCGCTTCGAGCTGGCCAGCAGGGATTTACTGGGCATTCCAAGCACTTCGATGATGCACGCCAATTGATCGCTTTCGTTTTCGCCCGGGAACAGGGCGTGGCCGGACAGCAGCTCCGCCAGTATGCAGCCGAGGGACCACATATCAATTGCCCGCCCGTATTTGGCGCCCAATATTACTTCAGGCGCGCGATAGAATCGGGATTGTATATACGTGTAGACACGCTGACTCTCGAAGCAAGACGAACCAAAGTCGATGACCTGAATGGGAAGAGATATTTATTATATATATAAGATAACGTCAAATATCGAAGTTAACTCACCTTAATGCCCGATCGACCTTGTTGCTTGAGAAGGACATTCTCCGGTTTCATATCACAGTGGATGATCTCGTTCTTATATAGTGCATCCAGACACTGTAGGAGTGAATGTGCAAACTTGCGCACCAGCTGCAAGCTGAAACCCTTAAACCCGTTCTTCTTGATCAGCTCATAGAGATTAATGCTGAGCAGCTCGAAAGTGATGCAGGTGTGATTGCGAAATGTGAAATAATCATACATATGTATGATATTCATCGTATTGTATTTATCATGATGGCGCAAATGATGTAAGATACGTATTTCTTCCTGCGCCTGCCGATGAAATCGTTTTTCATTTCGCACAATTTTCAGGGCAACATGCTCATGGGTTTTATGATCGTAGGCTTTGATCACCTGCCCAAAACTTCCTTTGCCAATTATTTTGAGCATTTCATAGCGATAGGCGACATGATCGTGGGGTATATGTATATAGGCACCCTGTTCATTATCATAATCGGAATTGTTGGGCCCATAAATGCCGGGTCTCTTCTTAGCATTGGCGCCTATAAAATAGATTTGGGGATATACCAAAATCTCGGTCCTCTCGTAAGGGGTTAGCTTGTGCATATAGAGTATCATCACTTGCTGGGGCGAGACAACCAAAGCTTTGGGTTTATCCTGCAGCGCACTCTTTTGCTGACCCGACATTATTATCTGCTCGTGAAATGTAAAATGTTCCGATTTCGTTTGATGTTGCGAAACCAAAGCCAGCGAGTCGACAACAGCAGCATTTAATGAGAGCGAAGTGGGCGAAACTTCCAAGGTGACATTGGGCAGAGAACTCGCTGTCAAAATAGGAGAACATATAGAAATCATTTTGATATATATAGTTAACAAGATAGTCAAAGGAACACTAATGTTATTTAACAGCTGTAGCATAACAGCAGTGTTTTTAGATCGCAAGAAATTGGAATATATTTCATTTGTGGCTGTTAAATTTGAATTTAATTTTTTAGTTTCTGTATTTTTTATACATGTATAAATCTTACCTTGGATAGTTCTGGAGATGCCGCAGCCATCTAAACTAGACTCATGTTGCAGTTGCTGCTGTTGTTGCACAATGTTATTAACATTGGCATTGCCATAGCAGCTGTTAAGCTCCGCTGTTTGAGTTAACATTTTGTGGCGCTCCTGAAAAGCACCAGGACCGGAATTGAAACTGCTGCTAAAGAATGGAGCGCCACCGCCAGTCGAAAAATTTTCAACGCTTTTCGCGGGATTTTGAGTGGAAATTGATGTTGAGGAGGATAAAGATGAGGATAAAGTGGATGCAGTTGTGGTAAACTTTAGCTGTTCCGGCTGCAAATCGGCCCCTGTAAAAGTGCTTGCATCACGAATGGGATGCGTTGAATGCGCCTTGGGCTGCGAGGAGCCAACCATTATATTATTATTCAACTTGAGCTTATAATCGAAATGCGTTAGATTATTATTAAGGTGATTGTTATTTGAATTGTGCCCCAGATTTATGGCTTTTAATTGCTCCTCGCGACTGGAGTTTGCCGAGGCTGTTGCCAGGGACATTCCTAATAAGCTCGGCGTGTTTTCGACTTTACTTAAATCTCCAATTTGATGCGACTCCAACTCCAGAGAGAAGTTATCGATTTTTGGCGCATAACGCTGGCAATTTTGGGCGCATAATTCACTCAAATTGAACTCAGTTTGTTTATTTCGCAGCTCTGCTAAATCCTCACTGGAATTCTCAGATTTGTCAGCATTTTGTTGTCGCCACCATTGCCGCGCTGCCTGTTTTTGCTCCAATTCGAGGCTCTCAATTAACAGTCTTGGTTTGGTTAAGCAAATTAAATTTTGCTGCTTTTGCTGGGGATTATTTAAGGGCCAGATGCGTATGGGATTATCTAAAGAACGTGCTTTTAATGAGGACAACTGTTGCTGCTGTACAGCTCTGGATTTATTGCGATCTTGTCTGTAATAATCTCTGTCATCGCTGAGATAGAAGCGCGTCAGGCGTTGTTGTCTGTTTGGAGAGTGTTCCTGTTCCAGATACAATTTTTCCAACTGCTCCTGCTCTTCTTTTTGCTCACTTTTTTGCCGCCTTTGTAGGCGTTGTTGTCGGTTTAGGGGGTGTTCCTGTTCCAGATACAATTTGTCAAGGTGCCCCTGCTCTCCTTTTTGCTCATTTTTTTGCTGCTCCTTCTTCTGTTCTCCTTTTTGCTGCCCTTTTAGCTCTAATATTTTCTCTCCTTTTTGCAGCTCCTCTGTTTGCTCTTTGTGCTTCTCCTTCTGCAGTCCTTTTTGTTGCTCTTTTTCCTCTCCTTTGTTCTCCTCTTTTTGATGCTCCTTTCCCTCCTCTGTTTGCCGTCCCTTTTGCTCTAAAAACAAGCCTAGATTTCTATAGTTGTTTCTCTCGCACAGAAATTCACCCGGAGTTGGCGTTCCTCGTCGACATGTGGAGCAATCAGCGCCAATTGTGCTGTGATGGCGTCGCAATTGTGGATCGCAACGGAACAGATTGTATTGCGATTTGAGCAGTGAAATCGAAGTGGAAAGGGAACCAAAACCTGTATTAGAAACTACCGCCGAAGCTGTAACCAAAGGTGTTTCTATTTCCGAAGCTGAAGCCGTTTCTATAGACCAAGCTGAAGTCGAATTCGAAGCTGAAACCGTTCCTCGAGTTGTTTCTGCTACTGTTTCTTTACCTATTCCTGTAGCTGTTGCCGTCCTGTAGTTTAAATAATTATTGTAGAAAGGAGTTGGTTGAAAGCAGCTCCGATTTCTGTTTCCTCCGCGAATGGCGAACACATCGAAAAGGTGCTGCTCTGAGTGGGTTCGATGAGAATTAGACGATTTAAACTGCTCCAGTTGCTCGTCCTGCTTTTGCTGCTCCTTATGCTTCCGCGGTTCCCTCTCCTTTTCCAGCTCTTGCTCCTGCTTCTTCTGCGTCTTTCGCTGCTCCTCCTTCAGCTGCTGCTCCTTCTTCTCCTGCACCTTTCGCTCCTCTTCCTCCTTCGCCTTCAGCCCCTTATCCTTCTCCTTCTGCTCGGCCCCTTGCTTCAACTTCAGCTCCTCCCACTTTCTTTTCCAATCCTCCTTTTGCGCCTCCTTCTGCTTCTCCTTCAACTCTGTCTCTGCTTGCTCCTTCAGCTGCTCCCTTTCCAGCTCCTGCGTATCCTCTCGCTGCTCCTCCCTTTGCTCCGTCTCCTTGTTATTTTCCCTGCTCGTCGCTATTTGCCGACCACACAGCGCACTCAGCAAATTAAAGCTCAGCACATTTTTGAGTGCATTTCTTGTGTGTGTTTGTTGCTCCTTTTGCTCCCCTATCTGCTGCTCCTCTTTTTCCCTTTTAGTTAAACATTCCTCAAAACTTTTGCTGCGCTTTGTTGTTGTTTGACTGCCACTTGGCTGCCACATCCAATAAAACGGCTGCTGCTACACCTATCGTATTTTAATTAAATTAAATTAATAATTATACAAAAAAAATTCTATTGCAATATGTATGTAAAAATATGGAAACACAAAATAAGCAAATCGTATTTGTTAATATCGATATATCGGCAAAAATCAATATCGATATATGTTGCATCAACAAATACGGCCACACTCTCTACACATGCATACATAAGTGTCCATTTGGCTCTGTATGCATGTATGTCGGAATTGAACATATGTGTGTATGCAAATTGAGAACTTGGCCTGCTAACAATATTAACAATCACACACACTGTAGGAACTGGGCACGTTATTTGCTGTTTTTTTCCTGTATTTTTTATCTGCAGCACAATCGTATGAATTGTTTTGTGTTCAGCGTTAAACAGATTTTTTTTAAAGAATTTTCATTTGGCAGAAACGCAGTGTGACCAAAGTTCGTCTGAGTCGCTTGGCCACAGATGGTACCACTGCAGCGTTGCCACACTGTTCAAATATATATTTATTAGCGGTATCCCTTCTGTGGTATATATTCACATTTTTTATTTGAAATGTCATAATACATTTACGTACACATTTTATGAAATGAAATGAAAATTGGGCGGAAACAGTGTGCCCATAGTTTGGCTTATGGTTGCACTGCAGCGCTGCCACATTGTGGGCAACATATGTATAATATATATATGTATTATTGTTTAATATTTGGAATGTAAAATATTAATTTGTGCCTTAATTTATTTATTCTTATTATTAATGTAATAAATATATTTATTTTAGGCTTAGCTGGCACATTTATTAGTTAAATATAATCAGCTGCACAGCTGCAACTCTCTTATCGAACGTATTAATCGGCGATGGCGAAGCTTATCAGTACGCATTATCGGCTTACCACCACAAGCCACCTATCGAGAAAATGTAAAAACGTTGATAATCAGCAATTGTTAAAAATAATTTATCGTCTCGATGTGCTAATAAAACAAATCACATAAATATTCTACTTAATTTAGTAAATAAATAGTTCTAAGTGTTAAAATGCTTAAATAAATTTTTTACATCATCCAACGAGCAAAAAAGTCACCCCAAAAAAAGGAAAACTCACATGGAAATCTGCATTCAAATCTGCTGAAACTATTTAATATATATAAACATTTAATGGATATCTAGAAGTTATATCAATAATAATTATGTGCAAATCGCAACAGCTGCAACTCAAAGTGTAAGTGTTAAAATGAAATAAAAGTAAATCAAATAAAATGTTGGTTTTTTTTTTTGGATATTGGAATTTTGCTAAAACGGCACAAATATATGTATATATTTATATGTATGAATGTGTATATGCGTGTGTGTGTGTATTTGTATGTGGGCCTTAATTCTGTTACCACCGACTCTGCTGTTAATATATATACAATTATGCAGATATTTGCATAATGTTAATTTGTATGTATGTCTGTTTGTATATGCAACTAGCGCATAACCGTTATAGTTGTACATATATTTTGACAGTAAGTATTTTTATTTAACAGCCAACACTCTCCCTCTCTCGCTCAATCTCTTGCGTATGTGCTTTCCACCCTTATGCGTAACACATGCTTCGAACTGGTTCAAGGTGGGTTTGAGCGGGTGTGAGGAATGTGATAGCGGGGTGTGGTGGTTTTTTTTGGGGTCCAAGTTGCCCGCATTTCAAATGGGCAAACATGGAAGAGCTTTAGCCCCCTACCCCTACTTCTTATGTGTGTGTGTATTATTTAAGCAAAAGAAGAAGCCGAATAATAAATGGGAAATAAATAAAAATAAATGTAAATAAATATTAATTTGAATTTTATTATTTATTTACACAGGACTCTACGACAACTTTAAGCGTGAGAAAAAGCTTCGCCAGCATCGGCCATGATTGATCCCAGCTCGAGTGAGGAAGATGGCGACGATGATACCGTTGTCAATTTGCCGCACAAGGGGCGTATTGGTGCCGCGCACAAGGCGCCACCTAGCGGCACCGCAGCAGCAGCCGCCGCCTCTGCCGCACAATCATCCTCATCGATGTCGACGGCGGCGTCGGCGGGTCTTGCTACGACAGCCGTGCCAGCTTTCGCAACCGGTTCGCATATACAAAATGGTGAATATGCTGCGAATCAAAGGCAAACAACAGCAGCGACTGCAAATAACCGTTTTGAGGGCAGCAACGGCGGAGGAGGGGTCGGTGGCGGATCTGCAAAAAATGAGCAGAGCCAGCTGAGTGGAGAAGGTGGCAACCTTGAAGTGCCCAATAACGGTATTCCCAGGTTTGTGTGGACAATTTTTATATTTATAAAATAATATTTGTAAAAAGTGTTGTTTTTTTGTTTGTTGGGTAAAATAAAGCAAGATTTTGTGGGTAAATCACTTTCACAAATACATTCATTTATATATATATATATATATATATTTTATCTAAACAAGTAAGATTGAGCCAGTCGGGAAAAATAAATTTAAGCCATTCATTTATTGGTCAGCTTTAATTTTATTTATGCAACAGCTACCTTAATTTGTTTAATTTCATTTTATTAACACTTGTTAAATAATAAAATATAAAAATTAATTAAATAATAATTAACTGCAGCCATTAAAAATAAAAGTAACATAATATATATTTTTCATTAATACACCTGGTATTGAATGCTATTGAAACTTGTTTATTTATTATTATTTAATAAATAAAATGAAAAACCTAGCTGCAAGGTAATTCCTAGTCGACCACAGCATGGTTACTTGTTGTTAGATCGGTTTTATCTGCTTACAAAACGGGATTGCGATGTTCGCCGCCAGCCAATCAAATTCACCAGCTAGCTGTCTCTCACTCTCACTACGAGCTTTCTTACTTGTTATTTTTTATTCGTTAAAATTGAATATTGAACAATTTTTTTTGATTTTAATTGTTGTCCACATTTAATTGAATTGCAAACTGAACTTTCAATATAAATATATATATCATTTTTTTCGGGTTTTCAACGTTCATCCAAATTATGCACAAAAAATATATACAAAAATTAAAAAAAAAAAATAATAATAAAAATTGGCACAACGCAAAAAACAAAATGTAACTATTTAAACAACTAATAATAATAATAATAATAATTGCAACGCACAACAAACATATATATATGTATATATATATATATACACATATATATATACATTCCTGCAACGATTTTTGAGTGTGGATGCTTTAAAATTGGCAAAAATAAATAAACTACAAAAATCGAAAAAAAAAAACAAACAAAACAAAACATCCATATCGAACTATCGACTATCGAACATCGCACATCGAACTCATTAAAATATGATCACGAACATCTGACGGGGAACTGGTCTGATCGATGTTGCTTGGTTCCGCTAACGGTTGTGCTACTGGTTCTGCTACTGATTAAATTTGTATAGAACCAGATTAACTCACGGCAATAGTCGCATTATAATACAACAATTATGCCCGCCAGCGTCGGCAGCAGCAGCTCATCATCATCTGCAAAAAAATTATGATTATCAGCAGCATTATCATCATTATAATCCAAATACAAATTATCAAAAATATCAAATTGATTCTGGTGTTGCGGGTGGGGGGGTTGGTTGTGGTGGTGCAGCTGCAGCTGCACTTCACCACATGCACAGATTAAAAGCTCCACCGTCAACACATCTGTTAAGCACCAACAACAGCAACAACAACACTAACAGCAGCCACATTAACAGCATCAGCAGCAGCAGCTTTAATAGCAGCAGCAGCTTTAACAACAGCAGCAGCTGTAATAATAACAAAAAAACATTGTTATCGTCATCTAGCGGCATTTCGCAAGAGACCCTTAACCAGAGCATTGGATCGTCGCGTGCGAACTCATTGCCACGCCCCTTGTCCCCATCGCCATCGGTTGCCAGCGATAAGCATGATGGCGGCGATCCACATGTGAGTACCGTTATAACTGTTATACTTGCGTGTAAAATAATAGTGTCACCTTGTAAAATTACTTGATAATAATATAATAATAATTTATTGTCTGTATTGTTATATATTTTGAGCGTAACTATATATTTAATAAAAAAAGATTAAAAAAATATAGTACCTGAACAGTTTTTAATGTTTTGCAACAATGTTACTATTATTTTGAGCATTGCTGTACTCACACAAACATACATATTTAACTGTTAACTCATCAGCCTGTTTTTTTTTTTCAAACAGGAGAAACACGAACGGGAAGAAGAAGAACGCAAGCGTCGCATTCAACTGTATGTGTTTATTTCCCGTTGCATTTCGTATCCATTCAATGCCAAGCAGCCAACGGACATGACCAAAAGGCAACCGAAGATAACCAAACAGCAGCTAGAGATAATCACTCAGCGATTTCAGGTGAGCATTAATAGCTAGAAAAAAAAAATCAAAACTAAAATTATTTCAATATTTTTTGTTATTATTATTAATAAATGAACACATGTAAATCATTTGTATTTTTTCTATGTATAACAAATTTCTTTCGCAGGCATTTCTTAAGGGGGAAACTCAAATAATGGCCGATGAAGCTTTTCAGAATGCGGTGCAAAGCTATCATGATGTTTTTCTCAAATCGGAGCGTGTCACGAAAATGGTTCAATCCGGAGCATGTTCGCAGCACGATTTTCGTGAGGTTTTCCGCAACAACATTGAAAAACGTGTGCGGTAAATATTAAATATGATATAATTTATCCAAGTCTTTATTTATTATATATATATATATATATATATTTATAGTTCTCTGCCCGAGATCGATGGCTTGAGCAAGGAAACTGTTTTAACATCTTGGATGGCCAAATTCGATATAATTCTAAAGGGCAGCGGCGAAGAGGACACAAAGCGACCCTCGCGCATGCAACAATCCTTAAATAGCGAATTAATCCTGTCCAAGGAACAACTTTACGATATGTTTCAGCAAATTCTATCTGTGAAAAAGTTTGAACATCAAATTCTATTTAATGCGCTGATGGTAAACTTGAAATAAAATAAGTTTGTATATTTAAATTAATATTTATATTATTATTATTTAGTTGGATTCGGCTGATGAACAGGCTGCGGCGATTAGACGTGAATTGGATGGTCGAATGCAGCGTGTTGGCGAAATGGAAAAGAATCGGAAGCTAATGCCAAAATTTGTGCTGAAGGAAATGGAATCACTTTACATCGAGGAATTGAAATCGTCCATTAATCTGCTGATGGCCAATCTGGAATCACTGCCCGTATCCAAGGGCAATATGGACAGCAAATATGGGCTGCAGAAATTGAAGCGCTATAATCACAGGTTATTTATTAATGATCTATTATATATTAAGATATATTATTCAATTTTTCTATTTCTTGCGCCTACTTCTGGATAATTTCGATGTCACAGTACACCATCATTTTTGTAAGTATTAAAATATACTTTTAATATTATAATAATAATAATATATATACTAATAAATAGAAAAATGATTTTACGCTCGCATGGATCTCTGTCCAAGCTCGAAGGTGACTCCGAGGATGGCACCACCCAATTAACTAAATTGGATGTGGTGTTGACCTTTCAATTGGAGGTGATTGTGATGGAGGTGAAGGGCCTCAAATCTCTAGCATCCAATCGCATTGTCTACTGTACCATGGAGGTGGAGAATGGTGAAAAGCTGCAAACCGATCAGGCTGAGGCCTCAAAGCCAATGTGAATGATATAAATAATATAGACTATAAATTTATATTTACATATTATATATTTATTATCCAGGTGGGATACTCAGGGTGATTTTACAACCACACATCCCTTGCCCGTGGTGAAAGTGAAGTTATATACCGAAAATCCGGGCATGTTGGCGCTGGAGGACAAAGAGTTGGGCAAAGTGACCATTAAACCAACGCCACTCTCTTCCAAAGTGAGCGACGGGAAAAATAATTCATTAAAATAAGTAATAAATCATAATTAATGCTTTCTTGTAGTCCCCCGAATGGCATCGCATGATTGTGCCCAAAAATTTACCCGATCAGGATGTAAGAATTAAGATTGCCTGTAGGTTAGATAAACCGTTGAATATGAAGCATTGTGGGTAAGTGTGGAAAAGTACGGAGCTACTTATTAAAAATAGTAATTATTGTTAATGCCAATTTAATTATTAATATTTACTTATGTTATCAATAATATTTTTATAGGCATCTGTTCGCAATTGGTAAATCGGTGTGGAAGAAATGGAAACGTCGCTATTTTGTCTTGGTTCAAGTCTCGCAATACACATTTGCCATGTGTAGCTATAAGGAAAAAAAATCGGAACCATCCGAAATGATGCAGCTGGATGGTTATACCGTGGACTACATAGAAGCTGCTAGCGGTATTTACTATTTACAACGATTTATATATTTTTGATATCTTTATTATTTTATTTGTAGCAAATTTGATGTTTGGCATCGATTTGAATGGCGGTCGATTTTTCTTCAATGCGGTTCGGGAAGGCGACAGCATTGCCTTTGCCTGTGACGATGAGAACGAGTGCAGTCTCTGGGTAATGGCCATGTACAGGGCAACGGGGCAGTCGCATAAGCCGACGCCGCCAATTACACAGGACAAGAATTCGGCCATGTCGAAAATTCAGGGTGGTAAGTTTGCCAGACAGCTTTAAAATTATATTTTTATTCTAATCATTATACATATATTTATTTATCAATATTGTTATTTATATTGTTATTATTATTATTATTATTATAATTATTATATTAAGTTGCCACAGAGGTAGGTCAGGTTAGGCTTAACGGTTGTCGACCATTGTCGACACACTTTGGCCAGTATTGGCCCATTGTGATATCGTAAAGATCTCATATCATTTTTCTTGCACTCGTATAAGAACTGGATTAGGTGGTAAACCAGCCAGTGGCATTTAAGATATGGCTGTTAGCGTTACCGGAGAGGGATCCTGCACGACTGGCTTGTTGCCAGAATCCCCACCGGACGCTGCATCCGACTTGTACACTTTAACAGTGACCAATCAGATGCCCAACTTTAATTCGGCTTTCGCGGCTTCGATAGGCGATAGTGATCCCTTATTCAGGATCACCACCGCCTGGTTTAGAGGGCCCTGTGACGCCTCAATCTTTACCACCCTCCAGTCTTGGGTGGGAAGGGACGGGTTGCAGGTCTACTGGGGTCTTCGCTCCAGTCAACTTGGACCAGCTTGGCCCCCGAATAAACCTCTCCAACGCTCGCTACTGCCGCTGTATACAATTCCAGGGAATGTGCGTCGTCACAAGCGATGACCTTGATGCTTCTCTGATACCATTCAGCATCTTTACACACTAGTGGTGGTCTGGGATCATTTATGATCATTTCGAAACAGCGCATAGCAAGCGGTCCTGCCATCCATTTCCATTGTTTTCGGGGGATCCTTCCCTCCATGTTGCCTTTGTCGAGGACCCCTATAAGGATCCTCTTCTTAGCAATTTTGGCGAAGGATCTCCCTTTTTGGACCTTGGGTTTCTTTGCCACTGGTCTTTATTGAAATTGGGCAATACGCTCTTCAGTATGTTGGCTGTGTTCCGACGCTCAGCGTACGAAAATTATCTTGCCAGGGCACTACTGGTTGGCACTCCTTTCATACCCTCTTCTGCTGGAAGATTAGCTGCATCTAGTGCGTTGCTTTTCCTCCCTGAAGACGAGTGTGGCGGGTCCCTGTCCAGCTAAACCAGCACCACTACCAGGGACAACAGGTTTTTAAGTTATTTTTTAGGCTACGATTTTGACAGAGTTATGGCACTGGGAAGCTTAGACCCATATCCATATAGTATTATATATATATATATATATTATTATTATTATGTTATATATATATTAACCTTTAGATGCAGTTAACGTCCTCAATATTACATAATATTAATGTATTTTATTATATTATTTAATTTAGATGCCGATAAGGCGCGCAAGCATGGCATGGAGGATTACATAAGTGCCGATCCCTGCACCTTTGATCATGCCACACTATTTAAGACATTACAAAACTTGACGCTCGAATATCGCCTAAGTGATCCCTATGCATCGCTGGTAAGCTAATAAATATATTTGATATTTCAAGTACATTTATTATATTTAACTTATGTTTACAGGGTTGGTTTAGTCCGGGTCAGGTATTTGTTTTGGATGAGTATTGCGCGCGATATGGTGTTAGGGGCTGTTATAGACACCTGTGCTATCTATCCGATCTGTTGGATCGTGCTGAGAAACAGCATATGATCGATCCGACGCTGATCCATTATTCGTTTGCATTCTGTGCGAGTCATGTACATGGCAATAGGTAAAGTATTTATAAAATACTCTATATCTATATATATATATATATATTATTAATTATATGTATATTTTCTAGACCCGATGGCGTTGGCAGCATTACGCACGAGGAGAAGGAAAAGTTTTCCGAGATAAAAGAACGTTTGCGTCAGCTTCTGGAATTTCAAATAACCAATTTTCGTTACTGTTTTCCCTTTGGGCGTCCGGAGGGTGCTTTGAAGGCAACGCTATCTTTACTCGAAAGGGTCCTCATGAAGGATATTGTGACGCCAGTGCCACCAGAGGAGGTGCGTCAAATGATTAAGAAGAGTCTAGAAACGGCGGCATTGGTGAATTATACACGACTCTCAGCCGAAGCGAAAATCGAAGGTGCTTTATATTTCGGATTTTTAGTTATATATAAAGATATATTAATATATTACTGATTTGTATAACATATATTAATATATTATTGATTTAATTTGACATAATATTTATTATTATTATATATATCATATTTATTTTAATTCTATTTAGTATATACATCATTTATATTAGTTTACTATATGTATGCACATATCATATATATATTTATATATTATATTTATTTATTTTTATTTATTATATATATATCACTCACAGAGGACCTGCGCGGGGAAGTTATAGTACCGCCGCCCAAAAAACTCGAGGATTTGATTCACTTGGCCGAGCTTTGCGTGGATCTGTTGCAGCAAAATGAGGAGCATTATGGCGAAGTAAGTTCTCGTTGTCGACACTGTAATACACTCAAAAACAAGAGATACATTTATATACACAATTCACAATAGACAATAAGTAAGTATTAATGTATGTATGTGTGTGCTATCTACTACTACTTCTACTACTACTACTACTACTACTACTACTACTACTACTACTACTGCTATCTACTCTATTCTATTATACATTGAACTCTTCCACTCACGGAGACTATCAAAATAGAAGTTGTTTAAATGTTTATGTAGGCAAATAATTAATAACTAAATGTTTGTGTGATTACATTAATTACCTCTCTCTTTCTCTCTGTGTGTATTTATGCATTGTGTTCAACTGAAAAACTAATTATTTACTATTTTTTACAAATTAATTTATCTAATCTAACTTTTAACTTACAATTTTTTAATTTTCCCTTTTTTGACTTTCTTTTTGAGTTTTGTTTAAGTAATTTCATTATTATAAATATATATATGTGTGTGTGTTGTGATTTCTATTCTTCGGCACCTGGTGACCTTAATAAATGTGTGTATCTTATTCCATTCGCATCTCGATTATATAAATATATATGTATCTTTACTTTTTGGAAATTCGAAGAAATATCTTCTGACCTGAAAAAGGGCGCTAAAGTCAAATAGTTTGCTTATCTGGAAATATTGTGCATTGGCAACTCCTTGAAAAAGTTCATTTATATTAATAGCACCATTTTTTAATTGGCAATTCCTTAAAAAAATATTCAATTTTATTAGTAGCAGCTTTTGTTTCTTTATCTTTTTATTTTATATAAATTGGCAAATACTTGATGAAGTTCTTCTTATTTTTAACTCTGTCAATAAATAAATACAAGGCTGCTAGTTGAAAGCTTTCTTGCTTTCGATTGGCAACTCCGTGAAAAAATTAGCTGACATTTAATAAGCAATAAAAAAATACACAGCCTATTCTATATGAAGGAGCTTAACTCGTATATATTATCAATATGTCTATACACATATAAGTATATGTGTATATATATATATATATAATAAATGTAAAAATAGCTGCGCAGCAAACACGACAACAAAAAGGAAAAGCTTAAGACAATAAAGGAGAAGAGCGAACAAGGAGAAACAGAAGCTAGCTGCGACTCGCCTTCCTCTACTCAACCAGCGGCTGCTGCTGCTGCTCAGTCACAGCAGGGCGCTACAAGCAGCATGGATCAATTAACAACGTCGAAGCTGACAATGGATGGCGCTGCTGCTGTTGCTAGTAATGGAGCGCCACCTTTTCGTTATTGTATGCCAACACATGCGGTATACACATCGCCAGTACCAACGGCACGTACTCTCTTCTCTTTCTCACACTCACTTGAAAGCTCTCTTTTATTAGATAAACATTGCATTTCTAACATTCACACATACATACATACATGAAGTTACACACACACACACGTACAGGCAAAAAAGGTACAAAAAAATGGCTATTAAATTTAAATATTTATGTCGCGTTTGCGTATAAATTAAACAATTAAAATGAACTGCAGGCAGCGCCACACACTGTAATTAGTTATTACTGTAAATACGACATACGTTTATAGGCTCACTTAAATTCCTGATTTCCCTCCCCCTCTCCATTTATAACGTCTTTGTAAAACTTGTGTATATGTTGTGTAAAAGCTTGTCGTGATCGATTTAACATTATGTGTGCATGCTTAACAGTGCTGTTAGACAACAGAAACAGGGCATGAGCATGTCAAGCAAATACCTCTTCTTCCTCTTCTTATATTTCATGTGCCTGTATGTGTATGTGTGTAGGTGTTGATCGTATGTAAAAAGTATTTATTTTCTATTGCTACTCTTAATGTTTAACATAACTATCGGTGACTCTTCGCTCTCCCTCTGTTACTTCTCTGTTAATTTGCTTTCACAGAGCAGCTAATACTCTATACATACGTACATACATATATATACATACGCCTAAAAGCTTTCAGCTGGTTGGTTAGAAAATGTTAGTAATGGGAGGCATATTTCCATTTCCCCACATATGTATATATTTGATGTCTTAAATGTGTTAAATGCATGTGTGTGTGTGTGTGTGTGTGTTGTACTTAGGCTCATCTATTTCTGTCTACCTCTAACACGCAATTAATTAATATATCTATTGAAAAATGTACCAGCAATCAGTTCTACATAATATACAAACATTAACACACACATATATAAATACTTAAATGCATACATACACATTCAGACAATCATTCATGATGCACGCCTCTCATAACTCATAACCAGCACGTAATATATAATAATATAAAAATATATATATAATTAATATATATAAATGATCGTATATTAGAATATATTTTGAATACTCTACACAGTGTTTCCTTCATCATAAACAATTAAGATTTAATTGTTTCTTTATCTTTTTTCCTTGATATTTTCTTAATTGTATTGTTGTTTTTTTATGTAGGCATTTGCTTGGTTCAGCGATCTACTGGTTGAACATGCGGAAATCTTTTGGTCTCTATTCGCAGTTGATATGGACAGAGTTCTGTCCGAACAAGCACCAGATACCTGGGACTCTTTCCCCCTATTTCAAATACTTAACGATTACCTAAGATCGGATGGTAAGTGAATGAAAATAAGAATTATAAATTCATTCAAATGTTCATTTTTAATAGTATTACAATTAGTAGTTTCTCTACAAGTTGAAGGTCTTTTCAAATTATATGTATCTATCTATATTTCAATATATCTATATCTATTTTAGATAACTTACGAAATGGAAGATTTCACCAGCATTTGCGTGATACTTTCGCCCCGTTGGTCGTTCGTTATGTGGATCTGATGGAATCATCGATAGCCCAATCTATACACAAGGGTTTCGAGAAGGAACGCTGGGAAAGCAAGGGGTAAGTCTAAGTCTATATTATCGAAATATATTTAGTATATCGTATTGATTTGATTGCATGTACATAAATACATTTCATATCCATAAATATAATTTATAAAACAGCTATAAATATAAATTCTGAACAAAAAATGAGTAATTTTCTATTGGGTCGAAATTAATTTTATAAAAGATTGATTATCTTAAGTGACCAGGCATCATTTATAAATGAAAATTACAAATATTAATATATACATATATATACACTCCCCTAAGTTCGATTAAAGGCACTCATGTTTATGGTGCCTAAAAGTGTACCAAGCCCATCGGGACCGTGATTATGTTCTTTATAACGTTGCTTCTTCTTACTTACTTACTGTTATGATGCATTGGGATGTGTTGGAGCGAAGTTTCCCCGCGTCAGGGAATGCCTGGATAAGATAATAGAACCCAAGTACCACCGTCGTTGTGTACTCAAGCAAAGTTTATTCGGGACAAACTTCAGTTGCTTAACATAATTCTGTTGCTTAACATAATTGTGTTGATTAACATAATTGTGCTGCTTAACATAATTGTGTTAATTAACATAATTGGTACGCGTTAGTGAGGGACTTAACATATGTAGGGATGCACGGTTGCATTGAATGTAAATTAACATAATTTTCAACAGCAGGAAATTTCCCTTATTTTTTTCTACGATTTTTGCATATTTGTGTTTTTTAAGCTAGTTTGAGTGCGAAATTCGATTAAAGGCAGTCACTTTCTAGCCGTTATATGGATTTTCTCTGAATGGGATAAGAATAGATATTTATTTAATATTTGATAGGTAAAAATAGAATAGTTGCAGACGAAAATTTGGAATGGGAAAGGAAACAACAACTCAATCTGAACAGATGCTAAGATCCTTTTTTACATGGATTCTGGATTGAGCAAAAAAACTACCACAAACAATGCTAAAACAACAAAAAATGATCACACAAGCAAAAATCAGAGAGTCAGAGAGATTTTTCGCTCCTCGAAGCTGATGCGGTCCTTCAATCTTTGCTGCATTCAGTCATCACAAAAGGATCCTGATTTTGTACAATTTCAGGCCGTATGAGCTCGGAAAGAAGTTTTGGTGATCTTTATGGAGCATCAACCAGACCGAAATGGCTGATTCCGACAGGATAAAGATTTTAAGGATTTTTTTTTATTTTGTATTAGTTAGCAACGTCACTTGACCTGAGAACATGGGGACATCAGTTCCATTGAGTTTAAGACGGTAATCGACAGTTTGAGACAGTTGAGCAGCTACAAAGGAATGCTCCAAATACCACCCACTATTTGGGTTCATAAAGGTTATCGAATCGGTTAAATATATAGGTTAAATATTTAATTAAAACTGTTATATTAATGTTAGAAATTGAATTTCTTCTTTATTTAATGTGTAATGTGCCTTTAATCGTATTTCGGAGAGTGTATGTATAATTAAGTACAAGCGAGCGCATAGATTAAACAGTTGCGGTAAGATTAACAGCACCACTGGAGGCAGATTTAAAAAACTGATAAACACGTATGGGGTGTAGGGTGTCGCTCTGACGAGTAGGCCTTTATTTTATTTAAAATTCTTAAAAGTAAATATATGGTTTTCTGATCTAGTGCTATCCCAAAGAATAGCGTGACCACATGCAAGTCAGCCTCAAGAACGTTGCATGAACCAGCTATAAGAATCTTAGAGCGTCAGCTGTTCATACTTGAACATTCTCCAGTAAATTAAACAATTCTCTATTATGTAAACATATTATTCTTATATATATCGGGTATGTCGGTATATCAAGTAATTCGCGGCTGCGTGGCAAATCGTCCTGTGGAATTCTTCGCGCATGTCACCCAAACTCTTGATCGAATTCATTGCGTTTTGCAGTTTCTCTAAAGACTCCTTATATGGGCTCACTTGCACCTCAAGACGCGCAAGTGTAGCTTGCATAGGCCAGTCTATGCTATAGCTAGGCGCTGCAGTTCCCTCTTTGGTTAGGTCGTCTTCGTCTTCCTTGATCTCGGCCTGCAGTGTGGCGCGATCGCGATGCGCCGCATTTGCGCTCTCCTCCGGCCTACACCTCTGCAAGCTCCGCCTCTGCGGTGTGGCGCGCCTTCATGGCACACCAGCGGGTGTGCAGACTCGTCATTCTTCAGCTGATTACGTGAGTGTCTTGTCAGGTGTATCCGCATTGAGTCGGGCCAGCTGTGTTTGCGCATCCTTCAGTAGCGCCTTTTATTCGCCCAAATCGCGACTCAACTTTTGGTTCGGTGCCTCTTTGGCATCGCAATTCACATGATTACGATCCTCCATGGAGCTGAGCTTGCTGAGCTCCTCGTCGCGCTGCAGTGACTCTTGACGCGCCTCGTCGAGCTCCAGCTCCAACAGCTATATTTCGCCGGATAATTCATCCAGCTCCTAATTCTTAGTTTGCGGATTCTCCTTGTAGTCTGCGACCTCGCTGGAATTTAAGGAACACAGTTCTTCGAGTAGGTTCATCTGCCGATCCTTGTCCTCCTTTTCTGCCACCCAGTCAGGCCTTAGAGCCTCCCCTTGCAGATTTTAACGCAGTTCTTTGAGTAGGTACATCGATGCTCATTGCTGTCTTATTCGATGAGATCCTGCTCCATTTCTTCACATATATGATCCGAAGTGTCGTCTTTTTTCAAATCCCAGATCAGTTCCAGTTGGTAGATTCGACAGTTTTATATCGATTTTCTCCATTAAATCGTAACATTCGAAGAAACGGTCCAAAATTCGAATTCCAAATTCTCCAACCAAGTCATGGTTTCTTGGATCGTCATCATTGGAACTTTCAGCGTACTCTTACCAAGTTGCAGCTCCTCTTTTGATGGGCTAGCCAAACATCTCCTGGCATTTCCTGCTTAAACCGATTGTAAATCTGCTCACTTTCCTCACCTTGTGTCCCTTTTCATGTGCGCCACGGCTCACGCTTTGAGTTTCATGAGGGATCAAAATATTTTCAAACTCTGAAATCGACGTGAATTTCAAATTATATAGACTACATTTAGTGCAGAACTATATCCTCAGTCGACAATTAGTTTCGAACTCTGCATCCAGTTCGAAGGACCAAAATATATGTGAAGCACGTAAAGGAAGGAGCAACAGCCTACTAAATTGCCCGGACTGCTAGGCCAGTTGAAAGACATCTGGAGAATTTCCAGGAGCGGCTTCGCGTTGAGCAGCGGGAACTTCAGCTCCGCAACCCTCAGTCCCAAGCTCGGGAGGAGCAGCAGCAGGATCTTCTGCCCTGTAATATCCAGCCCCAAATAGAAGGGCAGCCACAACTGGGGCAACGTCAGCAGAGTTGCGCCATGGAACATGATACACTTGTGCAAATTCTGCGAGAGCACACTATTTTAGTTGCCCATGTCTATGGTGGAGTCCTTTGCCAAAAGCCATTCTATGCCACAACAATCTTTGGTCCCTTCCACTATGGATGTGAATCTGTAGCATCCAAGAAATCATTGCAATCCATGAAGGCCAAGAAGTCCACACAGTCCGATGCGTTCGTTATATCAAGAATAAATTACCCCAGCAACACAGATCTGAACACTGTTCGTTCAGAATTGCCTTCCCCCTTTTTGTCTATGACGTGTTAAAAATATTTCATAGGTTGCTTTTGTTTTTGGTGATTGTGTTGCACAGTCATCACGATGAGACAACGTTTAGAATCGAACTGCCCGCTCGTATTTCAAATTTTTTATTTATTTTATTTTATTTTAAATTTTTAAACCTAAATACATAGTTTTCTTATCAAAAAAGCAAAAATCGTCGTAGTGGTGCTATTATTTTTGCCGCAACTGTATATGTTGTGTGTGAACATTTGTATTCAAGTGTTCTCTATTGGTGTGTAAGTATTAGTGTTGAGCAGTTGGGCTTACGAAACGAAACACACACACAAACACACCCACACAAACACATGCATATGCACGAGAGGCAAAAACAAGTCTCTCTGCCATTCTCCCATTCTCCCATTATCTCGCTCGTTTGCTCTGTCGACTCCATTTTCGTTTTTGAAATTCTGCCAGTATGTATATGATTTTTTTGATGATATTTAACAAATATTTTTGTGTGCGCACTATAAATATATATGTATATATATATACATTTAAGGATAAACGCCGCCTTGAATCCGGCCGCATTAAATAATGCAGCACAGGCGCTTAACACAGCAGCCCTCAACCCAGCCGCTCTGCTCAGCGGCAAGAAAGATCAAGTCAATTTCTATGTGCCGAAGTTGCCAAGGCGAACAGCGGCTGCTGCGGCTGCCGATGAAATGAGGTTTTTTTTTTATCTACATAGCGTTCTCTTTCTCTATCTCTATTTGCATTATGTTGTTGATTTTGCTCCGTATAATATTTATCCTAGAGCTTTCTTTTTAGCGCCATAGCTTAACATTCACTGTTGTTGTTCACATGCAAATGTTAATTAACTGTTATTAAATATAAGATTACATATGCCTATGACAAGTAGTAATTTAAATAACTAGTAAATATAAAATTAAATTTATAATTTTAAATATCACAAACAAATAAATTTCTGATCTTCACATGCATATACCTAATATATGTATAACATAAATATATAATTTTTGCTTTTCCTTGTTTTTCGTTATGGCTTGGCTGTAATTTAAATTTCACACTTCACCTTAAACATTGAGCTGAGAACAATCGACCGTTATGTTAACACACTCACCATAGCTTACGTTATTGCGTTACGTAACATTAGCGGCAGCTTAACATTAACATATTGTTAGCATTGCGCTTGGGTTTTAATTATATTAATACCGACATCAAGTTAAGTTAATTCCATACGTAACTAGCTTTAAAGTCACATTTAAGTGTACTTCAATTATTCCTATTAATATGAACTTAGCTTTATTGCCTGCAATGAATGCAAGAGTTTTTTGGACGCTGTTTTTTTTTATCACTAGTGTTAAAAGCGCTTACGTAGGAAGATTGCGTAGTTGAGTCTTGTATGTAAACATATAAATATTGAAATACATAAATAAATAAATAGATAAATATATAATTGTATAAATATAAAAAGAAAGAAATATATAAATACATGAATATTGAAATATATAAATACATAAATATTGAAATATATAAATAAATATATGTTAAATATATGAGTATTTATATATATAAATAAATAAATATCAAAGTAATTAAATATTTAAATATATAAATATATACACATACAAATATATTTCTGAATAGGTTTAACAGAATTGCTTTTAGTATAACAAATCGAACTGCATTGAATGAAATCGAAATGAAATAATTATATAATTACTTAATAATTGTTTCCTGTATTTTGCATTATTTAGAAATGGTTGTGCGACTTCGGAGGATCTATTTTGGAAATTGGACGCATTACAATCGTTCATACGCGACTTACACTGGCCGGATGCGGAATTCCGGCAGCATTTGGAGCAACGGCTGAAAATGATGGCCGTTGACATGATTGAGCAGTGTATACAGCGAACAGATGCATCGTTTCAATCGTGGTTGAAGAAAAATGTTGCCTTCATATCGACCGATTATATAATACCGTCAGAGATGTGCGCCATGGTAAATGTGATATTAGATGCTAAAAATCAAAGCTTTAAATTAACTACCATCGATGGTATTGATCTGGTAAGTGCAGCGATTGTTGATTGATGATTGCTTGATGACTGATTAGTTAATTTAATTAACCGATTTATTTGTTGCAGTACAAATTTCATGCGAAAATTGACGATCAAATTGACAAAGCGAATGTGGCGATGACACAAGGCCTCAGTGGCAAACTTATGTCAGTGCTGGAGTCGACTTTGTCAAAATTGGCCCGTTACGATGAGGGCAGCCTAATTGGCTCAATTCTTAGCTTCACGAATGTGTCCAGTTCGGGCAAGGATCTCGGCCAGGGCTATGTGAATTTCTTTCGCAATAACATGGATCAGATTCGCGGTAAAATCGGTGATGATCTCTGGACCCTCAACTTCTTCGAGCAATGGTATTGCCAGCAAATCGCCACGCTCTCCACGTGGCTGTCGGAGCGCATGGATCATGCCCTACACTACGCCCAGGTCACCTCCATCTCTCACATCATTAAGGTAAGAAAGAAGTTACGAAAAAAGAAATAAGCTCAAAAATCATTTTAAAATATGGTATATACAAATATATAAATATACACAGTGAGGGACAGCTCAAATAGACCAGTGTCAAAGACAAAAAGTAATTGCCTGTCTTTGACACTGGTCCAATTAAGCTGTCCACCACTGTATATCTTTTGCCTTTAAAACAATAAATATCGAAATTTGCGCATCGCAGGCAGTTGTCGAAAAAATAGAAACGAGGACTTGTCAGTTATTATATAATTGAGATTTCATTATTAATTTGTCTTCCGAAATACAGAAAATCTATTCGGACTTTGAGCTGCAGGGTGTGCTGGAGGACAAACTGAATTCGAAATCATATCAGACAGTTATACAACGAATGACTGCTGAGGAGGCGACTTGTGCCCTGACAATGCCCGACGTGGCCGACGGCGATGAGTAAATATAATAATATAATTATAAATTCTAATTAATTGAATATTTTCTTGCAGAAACGGGGACGAGGTGCGCAATGGGGATGAGGAGGATGCGGGAGATGAGGCTATTGGCGCTGGTGGATCCTCATCGCGTGGTGGCATGCCAAAGGCTAAAATGGGTGCCTCGCAGGCAGCAGCTGTTACTAATGTGGTAGCTGGGCGTGTTGGCAACTTACTTGGCAAGGGCATTGGTGGACTTAGCTCGAAGCTGGGAAGCGGCGGTTGGTTCTAAATTTCATGCTCATTTCCCGCTTTATATTTCCTTTTCACTTCCCAGCTTACATTGAGCCAAAACACCAAACACACAAAAATATACAAGAATACATGTAAAGAGCATTACTATATGTATACATATATATCTATTTGTATACTTAATTGAATATTGCTAGCAGTTTTAGCATATATAATATATATTTTTTAATGTATTATAATACCAACTTATGTTCACTTTAAGCAGGAACAGTTCTTTCTGGTAGCAAATACTGAAAATTCAGTTGAAACACACTTAAACAAATACAGAAAACAAATAGCAAACATTATTACCTCTTAAATATATTATACGATTATCAAATTAACAATTTATAAATTAATTAATTAATTAATTATTGGAAAACTAACTCACTTATTAAATTATACTACATGCGTATTTCTTCATCAGCATTATTATTTTCTGTTTGTTGTTATTTAATAAACAATTTATCAAAATAATCTTCCAACTTAAGCAATTGCTAAACTGAAAAACAAACATAAATTATGTAAAATGAGAACAATTGCGAGAAATTTAGTTTGTATTTCCTTTGTTTAACAATAAATATCTACCCACATAATGTATAAACGTTTATGGTTAACAAATAATATCTAACTTCATAATATTAATTCATATTTGGCCTTTACCACAATATTATAAATGACACAAAACAATTAGCAGCTGGCAACAAAAAATAAATAAATAATTTTTATTAAACGCCAACTCTTCACTTTAAGCAATTATATCTATCTATATATACATATATATATATATGTATGTGTATATGTATACACTTATATTGTGCTTACATTTAAATGATTGCAAATAAAAAAATGTAATCAGTATTTAGCGTTCATTTTAGTTATTTATTATGTGTATGTATGTATTTATGTTAATATATAAGAAAAAATATATATGAATAGATGAATTTATATATTCCAATACATATATATATATATATATTCCAATTATACAGCAGATATTTGTCATTTTTTACTTGCTAATGAAACTCACCTCACAAACAATTACTGTGGTGGAATTTGCTGCTGGTGAAATTCTAAAAAAAAACAAAGCTTTCGTCAATGTCCTCAGGCCTCAGGTATCATAGATGAATTTATATATTCCAATATATATATATATATATAATCCTGCTCATCATCACGCCCTTTTACAGAGTCTGATGTGGCAACAGGATCATAATAGCGTTCCTCGACCCTGTTGTGCCCCCTCCAAGCTGACGGAGTTGGAGATTCTGTATTTCGATGAGCACACGGATAAACTCAAAATATCCACGTGGAGCGATATGCAGGTCGTCGAATGCGCCTGCTCCTGAAATCAATCAGGCAATCAAAGCCTGAGCGAAAGAAATATATAATTAATTATATATCTTTATACATATATATTATTGTATATAAGTTAACCGTTGTTACCGTAACTCATCAAACGAAGGAGAACCGCTTCGCTGTCGCGGCTGACTTCACGCAGACGCTCAAATATGAAGGCGGATGTTGTGCCCCAAAGTGTCGCATCATCATATTTGAATGTGTGGCAAAAGTGCCGCTGATCGCTGGGTTTGTCGCCTTGACTTAGCATTAGTATATTTGGGAGTGTAGGGGAAAGTGCCGCTGAGCGCGGGGTATTCTTAACTTATATATATGGAAAGCGCTTGAAGCAGAAATCAATCAAAACAGTGACTGAGAGAGGCAATTAAATATGATAATATATATTATATTGTATTTATTATTTGATGTACAGTGGCGGACACCTAATTTGGCCAAGTGTCAAAGAAAAAAAGTAATTGCCTGCCATAAGCTAACCATTCATTATTTTTCAGAAATTCCAAAGACCGATAGTAGGTATATATATTAACCGCCAAAATTTATATATGACCCCAATAAACTGGGGTTTCCCCACCTGCTAGGTAGGATTATAAAAATGTGGCATACTTTTAGTTATAGTTTTCATTTGGAACAGGTACATTGTGGACACCTGGGTGCCATAAAACCCGGATTTTTCACCTAAAGTTGAGTATTTTCGGTATAAATAGACCAATCCTTCATAGTCAGTTTAGTTTTATCCTGCATCTCGGGTGCAATAAGCCAACAAGGACTATGGACAAACAGACTACCATTGCACAACGGAAACTCATTCTGGAACACTTCCAAAACGGATACACACATCGCCAAATAGCTGAAATGGTCAGTCTGAGCAACTCAACTGTGTATAACATCATTCGGCGCTTTGTATTTGAGGTTATTCTCCAGGTCAATCGTTGAACTAAACATTTCTGTTCCCCTGTTATTTTGGTGAAAAATTGTTGCATACTTTTAGGCAGTTCGATTTAAATGCTACATGCTTTGAAGAGCATGTAACTGAGGTTATTCTCCAGTTAAATCTTGAACTGAACATTTCTGTTCGCCTGTTATTTTAAGTGAACAAATTGTTGCATACTTTTGGACAGTTCGATTAAATGCTACATTGAACATAAATTGTTGCATACTTTGAAGGTATTTGAGGTTAAATAAAATTAAACTTCAACACTTTGAAATAATAAAGTATTCACATAATTACGCATATAACTGTACATTCTTTCAACAACGAAATATTCAAAACATAAATGTTTAAAATAAGAGTTTTTAAGTAATTTTTATATGCCGTTTTTTATTCATGATAAATTGGAGTAGAAAATAAAAACAAATATTTAAAAAAAAAGTTTTTAAGTAATTTTTTATTATTGATAATTGGAGAAATAAAAACAAAGTTTGTATAAATTTGAAGTTCGGGGAACGAAGAGGCTGACAAGCAAGCAAGAATCGGGGCAGAGAAACCCATGATAGGCCCTGAACCGTACAATACGGCTACAAATCAGGGACGAAGAAAGACAGATGCGGGAACGGAGCTGGGCAGAGACACCAGGACTCCGACAAGCCAGAAGTCTTCTACGTGGCTATAATCAAAAGCGATTTAAGCAAATGATATCAATGGGAAAGAACAGACTCAGAATACTCACAGGTCCATTGACAGGACATTGTAGACTGGGGAGTCATCTAACCAGGTTAGGTATCTATAGCAGCGAGGTATGCAGGTTTTGTGGGTACGAGAAGGAAAAGAATGCGTCGCCTTAACCAGCAAAAGATGCAGCATCCTAGGGCAGCATATCAACCCAACAAAGATCCTGGCATTCGTGCAGAAGTTGGGATTGATGGAAGAGCTGTAGGCTGAGTAAGGGGGCACAATAGACCTTATAGGTCGCAGTGCCAACTTTTTCCCCAATCATAATAGTAATAATCAATTTGAAGTTAAGTTTAATGCTGCATTAAAATAAGTACACTTTAATTTGGCGACATTGTCATTGATTTCACTTAATAATCTCGAACACACACATCCAGCAGATTATCCAGAATGTCCTCGCTGCGATTCAACTCATTGCCATGCAGATAACTGAAGGACTCGTCCACCCCATAATTGCCATAATCGCAATTGATATCAGATGTGGATATCAATGGAGTTATCAATGCTATATTTGCATCCCTATCTGCATCTATTTTATGGGATGAGATGATAACATTCTGACTGGGCATGGGAATCTCGTCTTCCGTATATATCTGAAAAGCAATTACAAAGTATACATATTTATATATATATATATATCATTGTTATTATATTTACCATATTATTACAGCCAAATTTGATGGTATTAAGGCAAGCAGAGGCGGAGGCGGAGTTGGGTTCATCGATAATGCCCGTTGTGGTGCTGATTATAATCGTCCCCAATTCATATTGGGGCTGCAAATGGAACGCGGCTTCACTGTTTGCAGTCAGCGCCAATGTCAGCTCATCGGCGGGATATAGAAAGGATTCATCGTGTGGAGGAGGATGCGGAAGAGGGGAGGGAGGAGTTGAACTTAAAACATTATTGTTTAATGTGCCAAATGCCAAATTAACATCCAAATTGAAAGTTTGATCTGGCGACCCCAATTGCACATCATTTCCAGCCAGATTTGGGAGTCTTTGGAGGGGTTTCTGATCCGTAATGGCGTACATGAAATCCGTATTATTACGTAGTTTTTTATTGGAAACTGTTGATGTTGTCTCCAAATTTTGATTTAGTTTTGTTTGAGCTCCTTTGCGATTTCGAATGCGTTTCCTATCACATTTCTTGGGATCGACACCCAGCTCCCAATAGCCCCCCTTGCCCTTCTCCTCGCGCTTGCGATTGCGAAAACAATGATGCAGCGATAAATTATGCCTAATCGAATTCTGCAAAGAACAAATTATATTTATTAGAAAATTTAAAATTGGGAAATGCAATAAAAAATATATAAGTTTTAGAGCTCGCGGATTGAAATGTGGCACATAATTGCTCTTGGTCCTCACGCAAAGAGTTAAGTTCATTTGATTTGATCGATAACGGCCTGCGTTGCTCACTTATCGATAAGCATTTATCGAGCAGCAGCTGCTCATTAATATACTTATAATATTGATATATTATTAGTCAGCTGTCCAAATTTCGGATCGGTTGAGAAACTGCCAACTTACAGTCATAGTCATAAACGTATAAACGCATATTGATCAAGAATTTGCTTGAGAAAGAGAATATTTGTGTGTTGTGTATGTGTGTTAGTTGTAAGCCGGCCATTTTAGTTGGGACTTTTTCCCCACCACAGAGACTGTGCCTTCTTTAAGCAATCACGCAAATTCCTCAAGGGAAATTTGCTAAGCTGGAATTACTTAACAGCTTTAACAGCTGTAGTTATCCTGTTATCTGCCACTGTTAAATCTCTAGCTTACATTCCACTTTTTGCGCACTCGAAAGAATGCAAATTTCGACTCAATCCAAGCGCAAATTTGCTGTAAAGTTGCCCTTCCATTTTCCAGCATCGCCATGCCAATGATGTGGGAATAGTTGAAGGGCGGCTTTTCAGTCACATCTGTTTTATATTTATTCGCCGAGTGCTCATATTCCGCCAAGTCACTGTAAAAAGATATAGCTCAATATATATTAAGGGTATGCCATATTTATTGGGGCAATTCCCGCTTACCGTTTTATTTTATTGATAAATATATCGTAACGCTCGGCGGGACTTGGTCGTTTTGGGTGTGCAGCATTTTTTGTGCCTTGTTTTCTTGACTCGGCATAATTGATCAAATTGCGATTTAGCTGTTTATTTATCGCTCCTTTTTTGTGTGCACCAAAATCAGATAACTTTAGTTTTTTTGCTGTATTTACACTTTCCTCCAATTCCTCATTCTCAGCTGGCGCTGTTTGAGTATTGTTGAAATCATCTTCCGAGTTAGCATCAATTGTTTTTGGCCAGGCCAAATTCTGATTGCGCAGCAGCCAATTAAGATTGGTTAATTCCCGTTCCTCGTCGGAGTCATCGATCATTTCGGGAGCCCGAATCTTTATCCGGCAGTCTTCAACTACCTTATATTTTTTGCTGCTAGCCGTCATCATTTCACTAGCTATCCAATATCTGTAAGAATTTGATAGAGTTTGGAAAAAAAATACATATATAAACAAATCGGGCGTAACCGACTGCGAAATACTTTGATACCATAGTAATGCCAGCTGATAAAAGGTAGCAATGAGCACGGAAGTTCCCTTCCTTCCAAATTTGCTAACTGTAGCTTTTAAACAGCGGGAGATATAGGATTTTATCGTTTTTTGGGAGCGGGAGTGGGCGTTGTTCAACTTTTCTTTTCTGATTTTTCCTTCAAATTTGGTGATTCTAGCTTTCATATTGTGTGAGATATATTCAGGTGTATCGGATTAGCGAGTCGGAGTGGGCGTGGCCATCCCATTTTTCATCGATCTCTTAGGGGAGTTGCCACTAAAATACTTTCAAAATATGGTGACTCTAGCTGAGGGCGGCGGGTCTGGGCGTGATCCGAAAATTTATATGCCGATCCTTCTTGGTCTGATGACTATTACTTTCAAGTTGTGGGAGATATGCGGATTTATCGATTTACACTTTCTGAAATATCGGAATTGGCGATTATGGGCGCATGTGTGGGCGTGGCCATAATATACCCACCAAATTTGGCTCTCACTCAAAAACTACAGAAGATATAGCCAGTTAAAATACTGAGGGTCGACGGATATGTGGCTTGCTCGATTTACGAATATCGATTTTATCGATTTCCTAGCCACCCAGTGGACGTAGCACTCCAATTTGTCAACGCGGGCACAGTTACACGCTCTATCTCTGAGGGTGTCAAAAAAAGTTGCGACTGACAGACAGACAGACAGACAGCATGACGGACATTGCACAAAACCCATATACCATGATACCTTCGGTATCGAGGGACAAATCTGTATATCCCTCTTATATTTATATCTTTGATGCATATATATATTTTTATATATTATATTTATATATATTCATATATTTTTTATTTAATTTATTCTTATTTTTCTATATTTTTATGAGCACACACAGGAAAAGGGAATATCGATTGGTAATCAAAGACGCGTATTTAGTTGCGATTTGGGCAAGAAGAAGAAAACTACCCAAGAAAGATGAGTCGCAAGTTAGCCATTGGCCTGATGGTCAGTGGCGTGATTGGTCAAAAAATAACGGTTTGCTTTCGATAGGGTGGCAACTCACGAACTCTCTTTCTCTCTCTCTCTCTCTCTTTCTCGCTTGCGGGCGCCATTTTATAAGACGAGTGTTATCCCCAAATGAAGGGGAAATTATTGCCCATATATATGGAGAAGTGGAAGAAGTGGGAATTAAATTACTTTCTTCTTCTTTCTTTTAGCACAAAAAAATGTATTTGTTTGACACTTGACTTGATTTAAGTAAATATAAGTAAATATTTGCACATTTTGCAAGCAATTATAAAAAATAATTCAAAAATTATATTGAAAATAAATAAATACATAAATAATTAAATGGCTTAGTTGGTTTTATTCTGTATTTTTCGCTTTCTCAATTATGCAACTCCTTTTTTTGACATACTTGTAGAAATTGAAAAGCTTTAACTTGTCTGGATACATAAAAAGATATATATATATACAGATACTACTCAGATATGTAGGAAGGTACTTTACATACCACTATAATTTACATTATCTTTAACACAAACTTAATTATTTAACTATAATTGTTTTTTTTTTTGGAAGCCAAATTAATTATTTTATATTTATTTATACTACACTACATACCACTAATATATAATATATATATATATATATATATATATATATAATAATTGCTTTTATATATTTGTTATGTATTTTCTGTATTTATATTTTGGTTTTTGAGCAAACTGTTTCAGGTGAACTGCTTAAATTGGACTGCAGTCCGAGAAGGGACTACACCTGTACCAGGGTACCGCTGGTCAACCCCTATTCTGGCAGAGCTGGGATAAAATTGGTCATGTATTTTATTTTGTGTGTGGACGGTGCGGGACGGTGGTCGATTTGAACAGGTTGCCCCTACCCCGACCCCGATTAAATGGTCAGAGGGTAGTACAGTGGGGCAGTTGGAATTGTTTTTAGAGGGTGACAGTACCCTAAGACCCACTGACGGCGCCTCTGCTTAGTTGCTGACTAACGAAAGTCCTCGAACCCTTAAAATATATATATGTATATATTGTTCGTGACACAACCGAGCGCACATCGACCAGCGTCCAGTAAAGCTTTCATCAACCCCTATTTTCGTAGCACTTGTCACGCAGTCTCTGTCACCCCCTTCGAATTTATCCTAGACTCCGCGTAGGGGTAGTTGTGCAGTTTAGTAAGTCTGGCAAGTTATAGTTATAGTATTTATTATTTATTCAACTTGGATTTGTTATAATTGATCGACTTACAAACAAAGCGGCTGGCACAAAATTTCATCAAATCAAATTATTTGAAATAATTAATTATTACAATAAATGCAACGATCTCAATTTGTACACACACAAAAAAAAATAACATCAAATAAATGCAATTTTTATACAAACTATAAATAAATAAATAAGACTATAAATAAACATATAAATGTTAATAAATATTGTCGTACGCAAAAGACGCTAAATTCATTTGAAATAAATGCTGATTCAATATGTCTTTGACAAGAATGAATGAATATAATACACAAGTTGAAATGCAGTTGAACATTTCCATTACATAGAGTCAAAGCCGGACAGATCACTTTCGAGCTAGAAGGAAATTAATTAATATAGTGATTTCAATTTATAATAATACAAACCTTCTCGGGCTTATAAAGGTGTGTGTGTGGCAGCAAAAATGTCGAACCAAGATCTCGCTCAGTCATCGTATTTGCCTCCTGAAAAAATCAATATTTATATATTATTTTAGCAGAGATTTATTATATTGAATTTACCTCGTTCGTGTTACTTTGGGTCTGCAGGTCAAAGCAGAGTTGCATTGATTTGGTTATCGCCTGCACTGTTGTCTCATCAAACGAGCGCACGTCAGCTGATCTGCATGGAAAATAAAACGATATTTGAATTCATAACGGACTGTTTGCCCGACAGGCTGGCAACGCCACGCCACAATACTTACAGTGCAGTGGCGGGAATATTATGCATCCACGAGCTCATGCGATGGATTTCGCTGCAATTGTACATATTTATTTGATGTATATAAAAACTAACTAAACGCTCATCACGAACTTACTCGCTTGGCTGTAGAATGGTTTCTAGGTTAGCTCTCGACATTTGCGGATGTTTCTGATACGCTTTCGTTGCTTCCAGATCATTTGCATTCGCTTTACTCTCTCGTTCGCTAACAATGGCGGATACCTCAAAGCCGGCAGAGACTAACGCGCCGCTTGGCGTTGCAAATTCTTTGCCCGATGCCTTCGATAGTTTGTGCTTTGTGGGCTTGACAGCTTTACTTACATCGCACTTATCTGGAGCTATCTGGTGTTGGTTGAGTTGGCCATGCGGCAGAACTGTTGGGTGATAATATTTGGCGCGCGGTATCATCACTGTGAGCGAACGATCCGATTGGTCGGCGGCAAGTATATCGGCGTTATAGTGGCTTTTAGACGGCTTCAGTGTTTGCGGTCGTTCGTCGTTGCTATCAACATCATCATGTTTATTTCCGACTGGCTTTACCTAAAGAATAGTTGTAGAGCTTAAATAAAAATAAAATGGTATCTTAGCTGCACTTACCTTGAACGAATATGGCTCCGAGCTGCGACTAGATTCGCTGTTGGTGTCAATTAAAATTGTATGCTTATCCATGCTGCAATCACGAATCAAGGACTTTTTGCTGGACGTTGTCAACATGCTCGGGTGATAGTTCGAAGCCGTTATAAAAATAGGACGCGCTGCACAGGCGCCGTTCACTTTGCGACGCGAATAGATGAGCAGCATACAGACCAGCAGCAAAATGAACACCGTACCGATTGCAATCAGGCAGATGAGGAGTATTTTCAAATTCAGCTGACAGGTGGAGCCCGCATGCCAGCTAAAGCATTCACAAACGCGCGTGCCATTCGAAATGGGTGCCATGCAATTGCCATGATAATTGCACAGTTCACAGCCAACAATTTGATCGGAGCAAAGGCGACCTGGATAAATTGGATTATCCGATATATCGGCATAGCCGTCGGGACAGCTACAGGTGTAGCTGCCAATCAAATTGAAGCAGTGCGCGTGAAAAGAGCAGTCGTTGAAATTGGCGTTGCCACACTCATCGAAATCTAAATCGATAAGCGATAATTACTATTTTTACTATTTACGATATTATTGAAGCTCACCTTTAACTGTCAACAAATTTATATCCGATTTCGATGTATATAATTCGGTGCCACCGATGCTGTAATTGCTTTGGCGCAGATACTTTTTGAACACTGTTTCCAAACGCTTTTCATCACTGTTCTCTGACAGCTGCAATCGATTTGGAATTTTAAAATGAATATTATTATTATATTTACATAGTAATAATGCAAACCTGTAACAGAAAGTGTCCCATTACGGCGTTATCGCTCCACGCGTAGAATTCCTTTAATTGTACGCCGTGATAAACATCCCGGAAATCTGATTGCATAACCATGCGATCGATGGCATCCAGAATAATCGAACTCAAATGTCGATATTGACTCGATGAGTTATTGATGAGCTCAGCGTTGAATTTGAGCCTATAACTTCCCACACGACTGGTCGGAATGCGTATGTCATAGGTGTATGTAGCTGGAATGGGGAATTCAATTAAATCAAATTGATAATAGAATTTAATATTTAAATTCAAAATATAAATATTTGCAAGATATTAATATTTATTTTATTTAAATATAAGATTTAGATAAGTAAAAAACCTTACGCTTGCAGGGTCGATCCGGAAACATGCGCGCAAAGCCCAAACGGCATTCACAGCGGTTGCCATTTCCGTTTCCGGTTTGACTGGAGCATATTTCATTTTTATTGGCCTTGCAGGCGGGCTGGCAGGCCTCATTGCTGGACTCTTTGGTATATTTGGATTTGGTATTGGTTTTGGAGGGCGTGGCTATCAAAATGCCGCCGAGGAGAATACTATTCGCGTTGATGGGCGGCTCAATTTCTTCATCCCGCGTGGGTACCTCCAGCGATAAATTCCCCTCATAGTCTAAGGCTGGCTCTTCTTCTGAAAACTGAATCGTATTTCGATTATCTGCACCCGTTGCTTTTGTCATCACTACCAAAATATCAGATATATCGCTGTGAATTTGTTCGATTTTCGTGCTCGTTGTTTTTACAGAATTTTCACTCTTTGATTTGATTTGAGTTATTTTCGTTCTGGAAACGGTTTGTTTGACCACCGAGTGTGTTTGCGATGGTTGAAAAGTTATCGTTTTGGTATCGATAATACGCCTTTTACTACTTTTCAGTACTACTGATTGTGTTGCATTGTTTTTGTTGAGCATGGAAATCGGTGTATCGGTTTTTAGCTTGACATCATCGAGTTGTTTAGTTATTTGCTTATCGATTAACGATACATCGAAGTGAGGAGCGTTGCTTCTAATGGAGGAGGGTATTTTTGTTTCTGCCTCCGATGATTCCAGTGAGAGTAAATTGCTTTGTTTTGGATTCTGAACTATTCGAGTATTTTTCACAGTTGCTTCTCGATAAATATTTGGTGTATTTGTATTAACCGAATATATATTCGTTGGCAACACCGATGGCTCAATAATTAAAGTGGTAAGTGAGGGACTGATTGGCAGCTGCGTTGAGTGTTCTTTAACGGTATTTGTAGGGCTGAGTTTGATGACAGTTGAGTGCTGACTAATGATATTCATAGGGTTTGGTTTTAGATTAGTTGAGTGTTGTGTAAAGTTATTTGTAGGGTTGATTTTGATTTGCGTTGAGTGTTGGTTAATTATCTTTGTTGGATTGATTTTCTGGAGCGTTGAGTGTTGGCTAACAGTATTTGTGTGCTGCGTTGAGTGCTGTTTAATGGTATTTAAAGGTTCGTCGGTTTTAATTGCTGTAGATTTATACTGTTTACTGGTAGTGTTTATTAACAAGGTCTTCGGTAGGTTATTTGTAAATGTAGGCTGTGTTTTTAGCACTTTGACTCTAGAAGAACTCAAGGCAGGCTTGAAAATTGGAGACTCAGTATTGAAACTATTTTTAAGTGGTAGTTGTAAGGTAGTTGTTGGTAGTGCTGAGGTCTTTATTTTATGCACTAAATTCGAAGACTTATTGGGCATATTTTTAATAATTGCTGGTGGTGGTTTCAGACCCACAACATCTTGAAGGATTGAATTTTTCGGCATTGGTGGCGGCTCCAAAATATTCGTGGGTCTAATCGAAGTCGGCAGTTGAAGGTTCTCTATATATTGAGTTGTAGCTGTTTCTAATTTGAGACCCGGTCGCAAATTAAAACGTTGACCGGCTGCCACAAACACCTTTTTTGCCATATCATTTTTAGACTTATCCATTAGACTTTGATTCGATTTGATGAAGGGTTGACCCAAACTGAGGGGCTTGTTTGCCGTTTGTTGTGTTATCGATAACCAGGGATTAATCGTAGTTAATTCAGATAGAGGCAATTGTAGATTTTGTATATGCCTATTTATTTTTGAGAGCGTTAGATTTCCGCTGCGTAAATGATAATTGTAGTCGCTGTGGCTGGTATAGTCAGCCTTTTGATCGGGCACCTTGTTCATGGTAGTGCTGGGTTTTGCATAGGTTTGCTTGCTGCCCTCGGCACGTATAAGATTTGTGGCAACTTGAGCTGAATCGGCGGATATGGTAGATACAGATAGTTGGTTTGTATTTTTGTTGTTAATAAAAATGGATTTATCAGCTGGTTTTTGATAGATTGCTGCGTGCAGGGTTGCATTGGCGTAATCGTTGCGCAGATTTTCTGTGTTCTTCAAATAGTTTTGATTGCGTTGCTTAAGTGTGTTCAGATTTGGTTGTTGATTTAGTTTCTCTGGTGGTTCCACAGCTATGCGTGTGTTTTGTGGACTTAGCCGTACCTCAACGTTGGCCTTATTGTGCGGTATTTTAATTAGGGGCATGGGTGCCGGGGCAACTTGACCACGCACCGCGGTGGCAAGTGGGTAATTATCGCCCTCTCGCTTGAAGGTCAAAGGTGGCACATTTATGTTGACATTGTGGCTGAGAACGGAGGTTTTCAAATTGATGTGATGGGTATTATAAGCCGAGGGAGGAGCAGCAGCAGGACCTGGATTATAGTAACTACCACTGCTACTACCTCCCATATCTGAGGAAGCTGAAGGAGGAGCAGGAAAAGCAGCTGCAGATTTTGGAGTGTAGTTACTGCTACTACCTCCCTTTTCTGAGTAAGGAGGAACAGCAGGAGCAGGTCTTTGTTTATAGTAACTGTTGCCACTACCACCCATATCAGAGTGAGCTGGAGCAGCAGGACCTTGCTTATAGTAACTGGTACTGTCACCACCTCCCATTGCTGAGTAAGCTGGAGGAGCAGGCGCAGGTCCTATGGTGTAGTAAATGTTACTACCTCCCATGTCTGTGTTAGCCGAAGGAAGAGCAGCAGGGGCAAGACCTTGTTTATAGTAACTACTGCCACTACCACCCATATCGGCGTAAGCTGGAGCAGTAGCAGGTCCTGCAGTGTAGTAACTTCCACTACCCGCATTGTCTGAGTAAACTGAAGGAATAACAGGTCTCTGATTGTAATAACTACTGCTACTACCAGCCACAACCGCTGGGTACCTTGTCACCGCCGGCAATTTAGTGCTAAATATCTGAGGTATTGCTTTAATTTCCAATATCTCATTGTTATTTAGCTCCGCATTCAAATGCATTATCTGCTGTTGGTGTGGTAATCTGGGTGCACTACCGGGGGGTGTTAACATATAGCCAAAGTCTGCCTGGGATTTAGAGCTCTGAGCTGGTGGCAAAAGTATATTGTCATAATCGAGGGGTATAAGCCTTGGAGGAGTCAATGAAAGTGATAAAGAAAGTGGTTGAGGAGGTATCCAAGTTTTCTTCTTGAAAGGTGCTACAGGCACCGATCTATCGCTATAATCTGGCGAGTTCTTTGGCCTTGGAGACGAACTCAAGAACTGTGATTGGGGACTGTAGATAATGCCATTGGGTCTGCCAATGATGACGTCCGCATTCGCATTAATTATTTCCCCAGGTCTAATGGGTATGCCATTATTAAGCAGGGTAGCCGGAAAAGCCGGGTAAATGGGGAGGGGTTTTGATATGTGACTCCTATTATTATTATGCAACAGCCAATTATCATCGTCGTTAAAATCAATTTCCATTTCCGGTTCCGGTGGATTTATGTGCAAGCTGTGCGCCGTCAAACGACTTCGATTAATATCGATTTCCGCCTTATTCGCGTGCGATTTGTAGCGATTTTGTGCGGCTTTTTGCTGCACGTTGACCTGAAGTGGTATGTAAACGGGCTTCTCGTCCAAGGGATTTGAAGTCGATGTTGAAGTTGAAGTTGGAGTTTGTCTTAAATGAAGACTTGTTGTCGCTTGTCTGTTGGCCATATTTTTTTGTATTAAGCCCGCCATAACATCAAAAACTGGTCGCAATCTTTGTAAATTTAGAGAACCAATTAGTTGCTCAACACTGGTTGGATTTGGAGTTGCTTCCTTTAAGGGTCTCACATAGACATGCTCGTTTTCCGACTCTGCAACACTCGAATCAACTTCCAACTCATTTTCAGTTTGAGTTTTGCTTTGCTCTATTTTTGGTTTAGTTTTAATGGAAGTGGGCTTAATAAAAGTTGAGAAAATTTGATTTGTAGTCGTTTCCTTAACTGGCTTTTTAAAATTGACCGCCGTCACTTGCAGCGTCTGGCCACCCAGTAATGTGGCCAGGGTGACCATGACTTTGCGATTATTTTTACCCTTCTTCTGCATTAATTCCGTGCGAAACATGGAAACCAGCTCGGGTCTGAGCAGATTACTTGGCACTATATCCGTAATCGTGTTCACAATAACCTTTGTCTCAAAATTAGATACACCCTGCAATTGGGATGAGGCAGGGTATATTGATGTTGTGGCCAAATAAGTCACAGTCGTTAAATAGGTTTTCGTTGCAAATATATGAAAATCGAATTCCTCGCTGCTTGTTGCTTTTATTTTGTGGCTTCCCCGTCCTGGCTTGGATTCCGTGATTACCAGTTGGGTGAGAATATTTTCCGAGTCTGCAACAATTCCATTGGGAGCTGTTCTCGTTACGGCCAGGCGACTGTAATAGGTATTTGTGTCCAGCACTGGTGTCGCCTCCTCCGATGGCTGCAAATACGATATATAATCCTCGGGTCCAGTTACCGTGTTTATCACTGTGTACGTCGAGGTGAGCACGATCTCATTGTTCCTCATCGTATTATAATAATGATATGTGGTCGGGAAGATGCCCACAACTAACTCGGGTGTCTACGGGAAATAATTATAAGAAATTGTTCAACAATTAGTTAATTGAAGAGCTAGTTATGAATAAATATTATTATATATATATTATGTGTAAATCGAATATTGATTTTAAACTAAATATTGAATGGAAATCATGAATGGATATATGGTCTATCGAGGCGACCGCAGTGTATGTCCCATCTCCTCCATTTTGAGGGCGCTGCATGAGCCAGCTATCATCATCATAGAGCGCCACTTGTGCATACTTGAAAATAATTATTCCAATTGGAATATCGCTGTCGACAATGCGCCATTGCCTTGTTCTCCGCCTTCGTTCATCGTTGTGCCTGTCTCTGCTTGTTTAATTTCACAACTGCCGTTTTTGCTGGCGGCAATTGCCGTTATCCATCCGCTTCCTCCGCACGTTCGCCGTTATTTTCAACAGTCTGCCGCTGTTAGGCGCCGATGCGGACGCCTTACAAACGGCTGCATAATATTATATACAGTGGCTCACAGTTCAAGTGGATCATTATTAAGACTGCTCGAAATAAGCAGTAAGCAAAACATAGGGTATTTTTTACATAATCCTACCTAGCACGTGGGGAAACCTCAGTTTATTAGGGTCAAACATTCATATTGGTGGTTAATACATGTACCAACAATCGGCTATTGGAATTTTTGAAAAATAATTATTAATAACTTATGGACTTGAACTGTGAGCCACTGTATGTATTTAGGTTCACACATTTACAGGTATTTTCAAAATTATAAAGAAAAGTTACACAAATTATGAAATTATAGAATTAACTGTAGAAATTCAGGAGCATCTTATAAGGAATTTTGATTAAATGGTTTCATAATATATATAATCATTATATTAATATTCAATTAAAAAACAATGTGTATATATATACTTACATTTGAGAGAGTTACCCCCAAAGGAAGTTGGCTGCTCGCTCTTAGGAAATTTCGCTCCTCCGTTTGTCGATTGGCGACAACCTTTTCTCGGCTCTCAACTGTTAAGCTGCCACTCGTCAGATATGTGGTAAGATATGTGTAGGTTGTGAGGCAGGTCTTCGTTATAAACTGATTGTCTCCCAAGGATATGGTAAAGTTCTCCTGATCGAGATAGGGGAGAGACAGAGTTTTCTATTTTTATATATATATATATATATATATATGTATATATATTACGCATTATTTCTGATTTTTTTCTTGACATGCAACTTGTAACATATACTGGTCTGTACCCGCGTCAGACAAAGTGTAAACATTGGAGTGCTACGTCCACTAGGTGGCTAGGAAATCGATAAGTAAAAGCTGTCAAATTTGGTGGGTATGTTACTGGTTGCCGCCTTTAACGGCCGATAAACTCCGATATTTCAGAAAGTGCAAGCCGATAAATCCGCATATCGCCCACAACTTTAAAGCTAGAGTCACCAGACTTAGATAGTAACTTGGTGGTAACCTTTTCCAAGGATCGGCATATTAATTTTTGTCACCAAATTTTGAATGTATTTTACTGGTAACTCCCCTAACAGATCGATGAATAATTGGATCCGCCTCAAAGTTCCCAAAATCCCATATCTACAGTTACCAAACTTCGAAGGATGGTAACTATCATATATCTACCGGAATTTGAGAGGCAAACTTGGAAAGAATCTCTTGGCTACACCCACCACCCACCGTGTTCTTTGTTACCTGGTATCAGCTGATCAGCGTATGGTGTTACAAATATTATTTATATATATATTTATATATATTTACCTGTTTGTTGCTTGTAGGCAGAGCTAGTATCATATGGTTCTTGAGGGTGCTTGGGGCAAGAGTGACTGGCTTCTGTGGCAAGTGAGACTGAGATTGAGTTGCAGCTGCAGCTGTAGCTGAAGCTGCTGAAGCTGCCACCGCCTGATGCTTCAGTTTATCGCTGGCGATGATCAGTTCAACTCCATTGGACATGACATGGGTGGCCAAGTTAAATCTGGCCTCATCCAAACTCAACCCGGCTAAATCGGAGCTCTCATCTATCAGGCGAATATTCTGAGAGCGATGGTTTGTCAATGGATCTGTTGAATCACTCTTAGTTCTAGGTGTTCTTGTTGTTTCTGTTGTTGTATAGTGTTTAATGTATTTTTTATGGTAGCCTAAATCAATTACAAAAGTGTTTTTATGATCATCATTTTGCGGCCTCTTTTTGAAAGAAAAATAAAATTTAAATAATGGCTGAATATTTACAGATTGATCAGATATATGTATACATCGGTGGCAGCATCCTTTTTTTCTATATAACAAAGTTAAAAAAGAAATAATAATAACCGGAAGAGCCACAGTAAAGCCCCAATAAAAACAATTCATAAAAAGGACATTTTTCTGTACATTTTGGGGCATAAAAATATTTTTATTTTGTGTTTATCAAATATAGAAAAGGGGAAAAACACGCAAGTTGTTGACTCTATATATAATTAATTTTTAATTAAGCGAATATATATATATATATATATATCTATTATGTATATAAAGTACTAAGAAATTAACAAACCCATTTTATACATCATACTTAAACTATTTAATTAATATCAATAATTGTATTAATTTGTTGTTGTTGCTCTTAAATTAAAGACAAATCAAAAATGTTTGTAAAAATTAAAAATGTTTAATTTAACAGTTATTAATTACTTATAGCATATGTGTAGAGATGTAAAGACAATGATACATAGATATATAGATATACATTTATTTTACAGCAGCAAAAGAAAATGTTTTATAATTAAATATGCATGTGTGCTTGTGTGTGTGTGTATTGGTGTGTGTGTAACTGCATTGGCATTTTTATATATTTATATACAACTAAATATGGAAAATCCCCACTTGCAAGCTTAAAGGGGATATTTTCAGTACTTCAGGGCATTTGTGTGGGTATTATTAAAAAATCCCTCCGGGTTGTGGGTTGTGTTATGGGCAAGCTCAAAGGGGATATTTTAAGTACTAAGTACTGCAAATCCCATAACATCCCCCCCAGTTGTATTAAAGCGCATTTAATCGCCTTTAGTTTTTTTTTTGGGCATTTGTGAGGGCAAAACTGAACAAATCAATTACATCCATGCTTGAAGGCTCAAAGGGAATAACTGAAATATAAAGTAACTATGTCATTTTTGTGGGCATAACTAAAGTATCCCATTTAATCCGCTGTCACTTTTCAGGGCATTTGTGTGGGTATAATTGAAATATCCCCCCGAGTTGTGGTCCGTTTTATGGGCACGGTTCGTGTCTTCACTTTAGTGAATGTGGAAAGGGATTCGACAATTTCATGCTGACCGCTGTGAACGCGTTCAACAATTACTGTGTAGGTTTGTGTATACAATTCAGTGCTGGCTGTGCTTGTCACTTGCAATGTTGCAGAACGCGCAACAGTTGAGTTGGTCGTTGTTAACACTTTGTTTATTTGCTTGCGTCTATTTCTGGGTTGCTTTTGCTTGCGGCTTTTCCCAGCCCGCGTTGCATTTCGACGGCTGGCGGGCAGTGATGAATTCAACTGGAATGCTGTTGTTGGAGTTATTGGAATTATTTCCGGTGTTGGTAAATTCAAAATTGGTGTTTGTAAAGTTGAAATTGCTTTGGCAATTGTTGGATTTAATTCCTTTGTTCTTGGTATTGGTAAAGTGGACATTTTTGTTATGTCCAGTGTTGTTAAAGTCGAAATTGCTGTGGGCATTCTTTCTGGATTTTCTGCTTCTGTGTTTGCTGCTGTTTGGTTTGTTCTATTTGTAAGTCTATGCTTGAAGACGACAACACGTTTGTTCTTTGGCTGTGAAACTGACACGAAATTGTTATTGTTGTTGTTGGTAGTGTTGTAAGAGTTGTGGTTATTAGTGTTGACTAGTGGCTTGCGCCGCACAAGCACTTTTTTGCGCAAACGCCGCATCTGCTTTTGACTTTCCTGAATTTCACGTTTGATTTTTATTGTACTTTTTTGTGGGCAGAGTGGTGTAAAGTGCTGCTTTTGTGGTTGCTTTGTGACCTGCAACTGTAGTGGGAACAACTCAGCGAGGTCATTTACACTAAAAAATAAATGGAGTTCGTTAAGGCCTCCTGCTCAATCCCGGTAATGCTGCTGCTGCTGCTGCTGCTGTCAGAGGGTGCTCCCAGCTGGGTAGCCTTGGCCTTGGCATGCCACAAGTGAACATCACCTATGATGCTCTCCAGAGACGCTGTCTGATCCAACTCGCCAAGGGTATTTATATTCACCGGTGCTGGAAGGTAGCTCTGCACCCTCTCGCTACCCTCAAATGCATAAAGGTCCTCTGCGACTGAAATAGTTTGCTGGGCATGTCGCTTGTGCAAAGTGGAGGGTGTTAGATGATCGTAACTATTGTAAACTGTGGATAAAATTGTGCTAAATTCACCGGGTCTTCGCCCAGATACGTAGAGCGTAACAACACTACTTTCCGTAGGGCTCTCCAGGTCCTCTTCCTTATTGGCATGTGGTCGTTGGCGTTTGTGACTCTTGCCTGGTTTTCGCGACTTTTTGCGACTTTTGCTAGTCGTTTGCTGTTCGACTATAATGCCATCTATATTGGCTGCATCGTAGGGACTTATTTCATCCAGATCTTGCAGATTATCGTTGAGCAATATTTGTGGCGAAATAGTGTTGGTAATCGTCGGATTTTGTTGCAGCTGCGGCTGCTGTTGTTGTTGTTGCAACAGCAATTGTTGCAGTAGCAAACTGTTGACCTGCGCCACCTGCCCAGATTGTTGTTGCAGTTGCTGTTGCTGCAATTGTTGTGTTGGTGCATTTATTATCGTGTCCACACTATACTCGGTAGCTGTTATCGTCTGCGCTGTGGTATCAAAAACAGTTGTCAATATTTTCTTGCCCTGGAATGTAATGGGCAAAATTGTCGACTTGCCATCATAAATTGTAGTCACATAAGTGGAAGTATGTGTGCGATATTCCGTAACTGGTACCGCTGCAGCTGTTGCTACTGCGGCATCTAGCGCCGGTAGCGCTGCCTGAGTACCCGCTAGCGCGCCTAGCAGCGGGTTCGCTGGCAGATTAATATTGCCCAACAGCAACTGAGATAGTAAAATATTCGCCAAAGGCGCATTTGCCGAGATTTGTGGCTGCAGCGTGGAAACGACACTCTCCACGCCGTACACCGTAGAGGGTAGCACATGCGAAAACGAGGTCTTGCGACCCCTGATTGTTGTAGGGGTAAAAGTGACAGTTGTTGTTAGTGTGTCGTGTAGCAAGTAGCGAGTTAATTCCGTAACACCTGCTGCATTTACACTTGTGTCCTCGCGTGCCAGGTAGAGCGAGGTTTGTCCATTGCTACCCACTTGCTGGGTGTATTGATGAGGCGCTACTACCTCTAAACTGGTCTTGGCGGTCACAATATTTTTGTACTCCGTCAGTTGACCGTTGACAACGGGTACGGTTACTTCAGCGGGCACTAAATGGGTAACTGTTATGGCAACACTACCCAACTCAGTTGCTGCTACATCATGGTTGTAATCATTGCGATTGCGATTACGGTTTGTGTTGCGATTACGGGAGGAAGTGCTGGAACCGGCGCCATTGCGGCTGCGTGAGTTGCTAGCGGTACGGCTGTCTACATTATTAGTATTGCTATTGCTGATGTAGCTCTTTAAGCGACGCGCATTCGCAGAGTTTGAATTGGAGCTGGAGCCGGAGTTCGAGCCAGAGTTGGAGCCGGATCCGGATCCGTTTTGCTGACGTCTTAGCGCCGACTGCGGCCGCCTAAAATTTGACTTAGCAGTGCTGCTAGTACCTGCCTGCCTGCTCTTTCCGGCTGTGTCCTTTTCGCGTAGCGTAAACTGCGCACGAGCCGTAGTGGGTCTGGTGGGGCGTATAGCGCGATGAGAGCCAGAGTTGCTTACGGCAGTTGGTGCCGTAGAGCTGGACTGTTGCTTATAACGCGAACCGAAGCGCGCATTGAGCTTGCCACGCGTCGTTGTCTCAGCAAGTTGCTCCTCCATTGGCGCCTCCTCGGTCGTTCCGGTTTTGGGGCGACGAAAGCGAAAGCGATTGCGACTTAAAGAATCCGCCTGACGTCGCGAACGTGAGAGGGTACCGCTCTTTTTGCTAGATCGTCGACGGCGATGATTAGCTTCATTTTGAGCGGTTTCCTGTTCCTCCTCATCGCCATCCTCATCCTCATCGTAGTCCGCATCGCCATCGGCATCGTTATCCTGCGCCTGCGCCTGCGCCTGCTCCTTCTCCTTCTCCCTTTGCTGCTGCTGAAGGAGACCTCGTGGCGGGAAGAGATTGCTTTGTGGCCTGGTGCGCGCCTGCAGCGAACTCAAAGTGGGTCGCTGAAAGCTGCGCGGTCGTGGCCGTACCGTTGTCGTTGTCGTCGTCGTCGTTGTCGTTGAGGCTTTGGGGCGATTTGCTAGGGGATTTTTGCGCACGGATATATTTGCGGCGCTGGTATTGCTCGCTCGTGTCGCAGGCGTAAAGCCACTGGGTCGATTGAGCGGTCGCCGAAAACGCAGCAGCGGATTTTGAGTGCGACGCGAGTTCTGCGCCGTTTTCTCCTCATTGTCATCAGTAGCAGTCAAACCTTCCTCCGTGGAGGCATCCTCCTCGCTGGGTTCGTTCTCCGGATTTGCAGGCGTTGTTGTCGACGCCGGTAGTGCTTGCCCAAAGGCAGCGGTGGGTCTTATGCGCTGACGGGAATTGAGAAAATTTATGCTGCTGGCTGGACGATAGCCAGATGTGGAGGGGGAGGCAGAGCTGAGACGCCTGGAACTGCTAGCCGTACCGGAACGCGCGGAGCTAGCAAATCTATTTCTGGAGGGTGCAAAGCCGGTAGTGCTGCCAGCAACCGATGAACTAATCCCCGCAGCAGCACCCAGTGACGATTTCAAAGGGCGACCAAAGAGACGACGAGTTGAGGAAGAGGCTGCCCCTTGTGGATTTGTGGGTGCATTGGAAATGGCACCTCGTCGCGAGGAGCTGTACCGAGCACCACCCACAGACTTCAAGGCAGGCGTGGCTGTTATAGTTGGCGTTATATCGGAACGGGTTATTATTGTTGCACTGCTCGCACTCAGCGTTTTTTGCTTGGGTGCAAAAGTGGGTCGATTTCGGGAGGCAAAGGGACGTATGACTGGAGCAAAGGTACGTTTTTTAGACTGCGAGGACAAATTGCTATCGCTATCGTTATCGCCATCATTATCGCTATCGTTATCACTATCGTTGTCGTTCTGCTCCTCGCTGTGCATGCTGCCCTCCACTGTGGCAACCCCACTACTCAACTGCCTCGTACTCTCCACAATCAATTCCTCAACTGTTGCGCTTGGCGAGATTGTTACCAAAATGGGTTTTTCAAATAGAAAACTGGAAGTGCTTTCGATAATTTGCGCATAACGACTATCGATAATTGTGCCGATAACTTTAGATTGATAGAGCGTGGTGGTACGATTGCCAATGCGAGTGCCCTCAATTAATCGGACGAGGCCCGTTTTATATTGCGACGAGCTGGAAATTGAGTTGAGTTCTAATTTCTTGGACACATCGATGAGGAGACTTGAAGTGCTGCTAGTCAACTCTATGGCGCTGCCCTCACTATCGACGCTCGACTGTATTTGAGTGGTGAAGTACAGGGTACTCACACCATCGGCATCTATGATGTGCTTGTAATCATAGTAAAGCAACTCTGATTTGTCTGGTGTACCAGCCATAACAATCAAGGTGTCTGCATGCGCTGTGACTGGCACAGTGCTCGCAGTGTCATCACTAGCAAATGCCGTTATTGTTGCCGTCGGTGTTATGACATTTACAATGGTCTCGAAGCGTGAATCGGTCACCGTCTTGTTTGCCTCATAGGAGGTCGTGTAATAGGTGTAAGTCGTGTAGAATGTGGTCAAATCAGTTGCATTTGGGTTAATCAAATTCACCACAATGCCAGTCGAACTCGAACTAACATTCGAATTCGAATTCGCAGTCGTACTCTCACTTAGTGTCGCAGCTCCACTCGCATTCTCAGTCCAACTTTTTGTTGGTTCGATGACATTCGATATCGTCTCCTCTCTGCTGATTGTTGTGATTTCACCATCCTTGGCCAGCTTTGTCCAATAGGTGAATGTGGTGAAATATGTGATGGGCAATGTTGCATCCTCATGACTCAGCACTTTGGTCGGTTGCAATGTTTCCGTTGCAATATTTGTCACAGTCTCCAGGCGACTAACCACATTAGTGCTGTCCTGCTCATACATAGTCGTATAGAACGTAAATGTTGTGAAACTAGTCTGCAACAGCAGTGTGGCAGAGGGTAGCATTTCTTCGGTATTGCTCTCGGAACTGACCTGATCATCGGCAATATCATCCCTGATTTTCAAGTGTTGTTCACCATTTGAACTGCTCGATTTGACATCGGTTATCAGTGTGACCAGCTTTGAGTCAGTATTGCTAATCGACTCGGTTTCTGTTGGATTTATTATTATTTGCTTGGCCAGTTGCACAACACTGGTACTTAGCGCACCCAGTTCTGTTACGTAATTGGTAAACACCTCCGTTCGCGACATTATCTCCGTTTCGCTCTCAGCGAATATGGTTGTATAATAGGTGTAAGTTGTGTAGAACGTTTTTGTATATTTGACATCATTTAAATACTCGGTTTTTTGAGCCGGTTCGATTGTTTCCTGCTTTACTTCGTTGTTAACACTGGCATCTATCAATTCCTTCAATTCATCAGGTATCATATATTTGGTCGCTTGTAAATTTGCCGATTTTGTTGCACTTATTTCATTCTCACCGACCTGTGGCATTATAATGCTCGATTTTAAATCCGCATTCAAAGTGGAACTAACTATATTGGTCACGATTTCAGTGTGACTTGAGATTGTTGTAGAATCGCCTTGGAAAAAGGTTGTCAGATATGTATAGGTTGTGTAAAGGGTCTTGTAGATGATGTCCAACTCATCGGAAGCATTTTCATAATCCTCGTGATCGGACTCGGTAACATAATCCTCATCATCCTCAACCAAGTCGCTGGTTGTTGCATTTTCCTCAGTTGTTGTCACTATTTCATTGGGATTCGCCTCAGTTGTTGCCCCACTTTGTGGCAATGGCACTACCTCTGTTGGCTTCTCCAATTGCGGGTACTCCAACACTTTCGTCGCCTGTATACAATAATATTTGGTTGTCTCTTTGATCTCATAACTGGACAAAATACTTGTCTCAGCTTCGTCATTCAAAATTGTAACCAATTTCGGCAATTGTGTGAGAAATATTTGTGACTTGAGCTCATCGCAATTATCATTACCATTATCTTTTGGCGTAGTCTGTAGTATATCTGCCATATCTTTAACCGTTGTATTATCCTCCTCCTCCTCAACGGAGGTATCTGTAGTTGTGCTCATCTCTGCCTCATCATCCATAACTGTTGTTAATTTTTCTATATTTTCATTTGTGGTAATTTCCTCAATTTTGGATTTTTCTATATCTTTTTTTGTGGTAATTTCCTCAATTTTGGATTTTTCTATATTTTCCTGCATTTTATTTATTTTCGATATATTTTGCTCCATTTGATCCGTTTCTTTTTCGATCTCTTTATTTTTGCTAATTTCTTCATTTTGATTTATTATTATTTTGGATTTATCTATATTTTCCCCTCCTCGATTTATCATTGTTGCCATATTTTCCACTATATTTTCTATATCTTGATGAATGTTTTCCTCAATTTTGGCCATTGTTGAAGTCGGATGTTGAATTGGGTTCTTTATTGCCGCAGTTGGTTCCACAAAATTGGCAAAGGGATCATCATCTATGAATATGGTTGTTGCCCCGCCATGCACCTCCAAATTTGAGGCTTCAGTTTGTATATTGCTGTCATTATTTAGAGCTGTTTGCAGCACTGGAATATCAGCCGGAGTTTCAGCTGGACTTTTAGCTTGAGTTCCCTCAACTTGAATTCCGTGACTTCCTTGGGTTCCTAGACTTCCTTGAGTAACATCTTGAGTCTGCCCTTGATTTTGAGTCTGCCCTTGTGCCCTGGATAGCGATGCATATATCTCCAATATTTCTTGATCTGTGGGCAATGAAAACATGGGTTTCGCTAACAAATCCTCCGCAGCAGCGGAACTTTTCGTCAAAATAGGCGTAGCAATCACAGAAGAACCAAGTTCCAGTTCCGGTTTTATAGAAGTTGCCTCAAACACTGGTTCCGTTTTAATCTCAAGAACTGCCGATGATTGCTCCATCTCCTCCAGCATTGAACTGATGGAAAATGCCTTCTTTTCCTTCTCCAGAATTGGACTTATTGTAGTTGTTACTTTATCGAATGTACTCAAAATATTTGTCGCTATAACCAAAAATTCGTCAGCTGTATTTGGAACTAGTTCCAGCTCACTAGTTCTGAGCGTAGCCATGCCTTTGATGGACGTTATTTGACCCAGATTGAGACTCGCTTGCGCTTGCGCTGTGCTGGGCGAAAAGACAATCAAACTATCGCCAACCAGTGTTGTAAAGTCCGCAAATCCGTAGTAGGTAATAGTCGCGAGCACTCGTTTCTTGAGTTGAATTTGATTTTGAGTTGAAGTTGAAGTTGAATTTTGAGACTTATTTTGCTGTTTTTGCTGCATTAGCTGCTGATAATAAAGCTTGGCAGAGCGTCCTTCCTCCTCCTCCCCCTCCTCTGCTATTTGAGTTTCCGTTTCTTGTTCCGCCGTATTTTGATAACCACTCGGCGCAAAATGATTTTTAACCGTAAAAGTTGGCAAATCGCCGATTGGCAACACTTTTTGTGCGGCCAAAATGCGAGCATTATTTTTATTGGGCGATGCATAAGCGGTGTGGATAACCGTAGACAGTACGGCGGAAGGGAATAGGCCGGAATCGGGTGTTGATTTCACCAATTGATTACTTTGTTGTAGTCGAAAATAATCCGTATTGCCAACGAACTCAACATTACGCAATTTATCATCGATATCCCGCCAATCTGCGGCTTCCGCATCCGATAACAAATCATTGTGACTCTCCAAATGTGCCGTAAACGGAGTTGGAGTCTGTGCCGTAGTCGCAGTACTGCCCTCACCCACCCAACTGGTTATTACAGATGGCTGCAACCCGTTCTCATACAGAACCCTAGAGGATTTCTTGAGATACTGCGCATATTGACGACCATTATTAAGGGTAGTCCCCACCACTTGGGTCGCATATTCCGTCGTAATGCCGTCTTGGATAAAAGTGCGTGCGGTGGATGTTAGCAATCCTAGTTCCGGACGGACAGACAAGAAGCGACCATGTCCCAAATTATCCTGATTGATTAACAAAACTGTTGTCAAATCTACGCATTTTACAACACACATTGTACAACACACATTTTACATCACACATTTTACAACACACATTTTACAACACACACACAATGAGAGAATTTTTGACGGAAAGTTGTGGAAAAATTAGACACATTAAAAGTATTTACAAATAAATATAAAAAAAATAAATAGGGAGAGTTAAAATTAATATATATATGTATATATATATATATTATATATATATATATATATATATATTTATGTATGTCCAGAATGTACAGCAGAGAGAAAAGTTGTTGGAAATCATATACATAAAAAGAGATAAACAGAAAGAAAAAAGTCACAAAGAAAAGTAAGTACAAAAAACACATATGAAAAAACAAAAGAACAGTTAAATTATTTACAGTTATATAGGTTTCAAATGATTTTAATATATGTAATATAAACATATTATTTACATAAATATATATAAGTAAATAAATAAATAAATAAATACATTCAATATTTATTTCAATTTTATTTAATGCATTTCAATTCGAAGTGCACTGAAAAATTTCCAAAATAATGCGAAAACAAAATTTTACATATTTTTGACATGAGTGCGAATTTTGTTGTTATTGATAATGATAAATGTAAAAATGTATAAATGTATGTATGTATTTGATGTATGTATGTAATTTATGGATGTATAAGGTCCTCTTTAACATTAACTGCGTATTTAAGTGCTTACCATCTGCGCCTGTTGCCACACGTAACGTGGGCGTTGGTCTCACGACGTAAGGCTCATCTGTAATTAAATAAAATTTATATTTATATTTATATTATTAATTTATAAATTGAAATTTATCTATTAAATTTTACTTTTAATTTAATTAAGGCCAATAATCATTAATAAAATAAATACGTAACGCATGGCGTATGCTTAACTCTTACGTTCACTACGTAATTGTCATACGTCATTCAAGCTTTCAGCAGGTTGTTAAACTTATTCCTATTTCGTTTCCAGTTCCGGCCCCGCTTCCGTTTAAGGCATAGGCACAGACTCGCAATATATCGATGAGATATATCGATAACACACTGTGTGTAATTTACATACATACACATTACTACATATGTTTATATATAATTTAGAGGAAAGCCAACAGATGCTTTCTGCTATTAACGAATATTGCTAAGCAGAAACAACAAAAACGGCGAAAAAGAGAAGAAAAAAGCGAAAGCGCCTGTTTCCATCACAATGCCAATTGTTACGCGGAACCAGTTTTTTGTTTATTTTTTTTTCGGGTGAAATGCCTCTTCAAAAATATTTCGGACCTTGTTAAATTTCCCCCCAAAACCAACAAATCCACATACATATTAACATACACACACACACACACATAAAGAGGTACTAAATTACCAGCAAGTGATGCTGCTGCTGCTTGTTTGGCTGCTGCTGATGACCAAAAAGAAAGTGACCACCCAGCAGATTCAGTTCACTCCCCTCATCTCCTCATCAGCTACACCTGCTGCTGCTTTTAAAGTGCCGCTTGTTCAAATCATTTTAATAATTTATTGTTTATAATTAAATAATTATTTATTATTATTTTATTGTTTATGATTTATTGTTTATTATCTATTGTTTATTTCTATTATTATTAAATTATTTTTAAGATGCAAAATAAAAATTTTTGTTTACAAAGCAACAACAGCCGGAGATTGTCCCATCGCCCTAGTGCGCCAAGCGAGCGCTCTGCTGTGCATCTTCGTGTCAGCTGTTTCCTACAACCCTACAACTACATCAACAAGTAGTTTGTTCTTTAAATCAGTTTTCAATGCATTTACACAAATTGTCTCTATTAAAAAACTGTACCCAAATATATATTTTAAGTTTATAAGTTTTGTAAATAAATTTTCAGCGCATTATCGAATTTCTCCATGTCAAGTGGCTGCTGTTAAAAAAAAGCCTGTTCTGCTGTTCACTTCCTATTTGTGATGTAGCAGCATCAGCAGAAGAAGAAGAAGGTTCACCGTTGACCTAAATCTAACTGCGGCGGCTGCTGCGCCGCGGCTGCGCGAATGCTGCTAATGCGGCTGTTGTTTTTGCTGCTATTGCTGCGCTGCTGCTGTTGTTACTGTAGTCGCTGAGCTGCTGCTAAGCTGCTGCTTCTTATTTTTATGTTGCTGCGGTGCTGCTGGTATTGCTGCCTGCGCTGCTTCTTCTTCTTCTTCAGCTGCTGCTTTGCTTTCAGTTTGCTTTTGTGTCTGGTTCGCCTTTCTTGAATAATAATACTGACTCTGACTGCTATTGGCTATTTATGTGAGATTGTAATAATGATGATGATTATTAAGTTGATGGAGCTGTTTTTTTTTATTTTTGCGGCTGCGACTTGCTTGCATTGTGAAAGCAGCTTTAGTCGCCGAGTTCAGTTCTTGTTTTGTTTTGCGTCAATGTTAACCAAAGACAACACATGCACAAACATGCATTAACATGTCTATATATATATATATATATATGTGTGTGTGTGTGTGTGTAATTTAACGTCCGCATCTGCAACTGGCGCAGTCAAGCGGTTTGCTTAATAGGCAATCGCCTTAACAGTAAAACGGATGCAAAAGAGGACGTCGAAAGTGTTGTTGTTGCTGTCGGCTGTCCACTAACAGGTTCAATGACATTTGCACAGCAAATATTAAATATAAAATCCTTTGGTGACACACAAACTAAATGAGGGGTTATTTTCTATAAAAATATTTATTATTTGGCTATTTTATTGGCATATTTCTCTTTGTGCTTCTAATTTACACAGCATTGTTAACATGTCCTAAATACAGGGTTATTTGACATATAAATGCCGTTTTCTTTTTGTATTTCTGCCAACTATAAATTGGTAATATTTGAACAATAAAATCAATAAAAGACACCCATCTCTCTCTCTCTCTCCATCTTAATAAAAAAACATGTCAACCAGTTTTAGCTTTCTCTTACCCGTCTTTTGTAAATTGATTGTGATAATATTGGGCAATTCGCATTTTCAACTAAACAGAAACAACACACATACATATGTAAGTATTTATGTATGTGTGTTTGAATTAACCCACATAGCAAGCTTGCAAATATGTTCAGATGTATGTGTGATTGTGTGAAACTTACCATTTGTTTGCGCTTGTACAAAAGAGGGCGCTGCTAGAGCGATGACTAATAGCAACAGGCTCGGTCTGAGATGACGCGGATATAGCAGCGTCGTCGCTGACATTTTGAATCTTGCCCGCCACGCTCAGCGACTGCTGCTGCTCTTCCTTCTACTTCTTCTTGTCAGCTGCAGCTTTTCCGATTGGGTGTTGAAAATTGCTGCTGTCCCTCCTCTTATTACTGCTGCTGCACCACCTGTTACTCCTGCTCCACCTGTTACTCCTGCTGCTCCTTTGTTGCTATTGCTGCTCCCTTAAGCTGTGCTGTTAACAAACAGGATGCATTTAACATTTAACACACACAGCGTACATTTTACGAACACATTCAGTTACACATGTGCTATTGTGTCTGTGTGTGTGGGCGGTCGTTATGGGTATCCAAGATCTGAATGTGAATATAAATAATTCCTTATTTTGATATACTTTTGGGTATTATGCATTAGGTTTTTTTCTGTAGTTTTGTGACTCGTTTCAGGCATGATGATTTAATTGATTGTTGTATTGAATTTTTAATTTTTTCTACAAACTGGATTTTTATTTACGCATTTTAACAGGTTTGTGTGTGTGTGTGTTGGTAAATGCCTGCATAATTTGCACTGCTTATGGAATTTACAGACACACACACCAACCCACACAAACACACACACACATAAATATATATATAAACTAAAATTAAAATATATGTATATATATATTTTTTTTGAATGCCTTTTTGGCAGTTGTTGTAATGAACACGTCGTGAGAAACTGGCACACACATACACATGATCTGCATATATACACACACACACATACGTACTTCTTGCAAAACTCTTTCTTTTCCGATGATGCGCGCACACGTTGCTGCCCTGCAGACGAAAGCCACAAAACTGACTTCGTCTGCGCAAAAGCAAAAGGCAAGTTTAAAGCTGCTGCTGGCGGCGACGACGGCTCAAACCCGAAGCCGAATTCCGGTTCGGATTCGCTGCTGCTGATGTTGCCTTGCGCACATGCGCAAAAGCTGTTTGGCTGCTTCAGGTGAATTCCTATGCATGCCTGTGTGTGTATATAGTCCATTTGCCAACGTTTGCTTTTATTGTGTGTTTGTGTGAATGTGTGAATCTGCAAATGTCAGCATGAAATAACCTTAAACTCACCACGATTTACAATCGACATATATTATCCATGCATTTCCTAAGCGAACAATTGTATCTGTGCTTGTTTGGAAATTCGCACAGTTTTATATAACACACACACATTTTTTCTGTTATATACATATTAAAATATAATTATGGCACGCGCACCATAAAACCAGCTTTCAATAATCAAATAATGATGAATAAATAATAAACAATTAATAATAAAAAGTAAATATCAAGAAATATGCAAAATTATTAAATAAAATAATAGTAAATCATGAAATAAAGTTATTAAATTTAGAAATCAATTTTCGATAACAAGTCGATAACTCGATAAACGCAGTTGCTATAATGCAGCTATAACAATGATAATAAAAACTAAGTATTGATTAGAAATAAATTAAATAATAAAATGAATAACAGAAAATATGCAAATTAATGTAAATACTAAGCTATCAATTTTGGAAATAAGTAAATATTCCAACAGAGCTAAAAATCGATAAGTCGGCAATTGTAGTTGAACAAATGTAAATGAATTAAACTTTTTAACGTATTTATTGAATTCTTATTCAGCAGCCAATTTGTTGACAAACTACTGCATTTCATATAAAATCAATTTGTATAATAAATATTAATAACAATTCAAAGCGCTGCTAAGTAGAAAAGCTGGAAAATAGTCGCTTCTGGCTGTGTCTGTGTGTGTGCACTCGTTAGTAGAGGTAGTAATTTTATATTATATATATAATCACACACACACAATCCCTATTATAAATATATATTTATATTATTACATAATAATAAGTTATCTATATGGCATTAATCCAGCTAAGTAGGATAATAACACAATTAGAACAATTTGAATGCATTTAAAATTAAGTAAATGGTACATGGTAAATATGTACAATTATAGTACAGATTTTAATATATTTATATGTCAATAAGTACCAATTACAATTTAAGTAAATGATGCACGGCATATTTTGGTACATGGTACACTTTGGTACAATTAATTTATAGCCAAATACCTATTTCTATAAATGGTACGTGGTACATATGTACATATGCAGTGAGTGCTTCTCTAAGTAAACATAGTAAGTGGTACATTTTGGTACATGGTACAGCCATGGTACCTCACTCAACATAACAAATGGTACATCTTGGTCCAAATGTACCACTCAAAGCTTAATTATACAAAATTCAAATATTAAACCAAAGCTTAAAAATAGAATTAAGAATTAAATTTGATACAAAATGCACCCAATAACGGATGTCTATATATGATATATATATACATATAGATATTTGTCGACTTTCAGCTGGAGAGATGAGGATGCGCACGATCAAGAACAGGATGCTCCGGCGATGCCTCAAAAAAACCGGGAAATCCACTCGGCTGAGCATCCAAATTTTGCTCGGCACTTAAATTAATATAAGTTGGCTGCAAATCAGCATTCAAATCAGCAGGATCGTTGGCTATATCGTAGACCTGTGTGATGGGTGGCCAATTATCGAAGGATTTAATATTATACTCCAATCGCATATATTTCCGTTTGGATGTTTTGAGACGTTGTTCCCGTCGCACCTGCCAACGCTTGAAGATCAAAGATTCCACAACGAAACTCTCTAAAAATGTATGGATTAAAAATGCGGCCAAGCCATAACCCAACATTATATAGCGAAAATCCATGTCGGGCGGCACAATCAGTTGAAAGAAGTGCGCTATCCACTGGGAGGGATAAACCACCAAATAGCTGACAATCATTATGTTGAGAGTCAGGCAGAGGCATAATGGCCAATTCGACCAGATCGGTTTGCGATATGGCGCTCCCTTCGAGAAGACAAACGCCAGGATGATGTACTGGAAACTCGATATGGCGAACATCGTATAGTTCTCAAAGCAACCCAGATGTTTCTCAGGCTCGTCCGATGACGGCTTGAAGGGCTCAAACCACGACTGCTGATGCACCTGCAACCAGCCTGGAATATAAAAGTTAATTGAAATTTGTTAAATAAATAGTAATAAAATAATAAAAAAAAAAATTAAAAACTAAAATATTAAAAAAAAAAATATATAATAAATATTTAATTTATTTATTATTGATTATCTTACAACAAATTAAAAAAAAAAAAAAAAAATATAACTTGGAAAATTAAAAAAAATCAAAGTAAACTACAATTATGTTAAATATATATAAACCCGACTTGACTTACCAGCGACTTGGAAGACAGTTGCCACCGCCAGATGAAGGATTAGCGATGCCAAAGGCGTGGGAGAGATCAGAGAGCTGAGTGGAACCTGTTTGACCAGCTGCCCGTTGAACGACTCCGTTTTGCCACAGAAGAAAGCAAAAATGGAAATCAGCCCCAGATCAATATAAAGAAATTGTATGTCCGTCAGATTCGAATCGATGGAATAGAGAATCATTACAGATATGAATTGGACCAAAGAATAAGCAGCCATATATATGAAAATGCCAAAGGAGGTGACCAGAGCAGCGCGTCCCTCTTTGATGACATTCGGCACAGCTGCGATTGTTGGATTCCGGGAGGTGAAGGGAGATGCAATCGATGATTCCGTTTCACTCAGCGAGATGCCCGTATGGGCAACTTTGAGTGCACCACAATCATTGGCACCATCCCCGCACATGGCCACACAATAATCCAGATTCTGTAGTTCCACAACCAGTGACTGTTTCTGTTCCGGCGACATTCTCGCATAGATTGCGCCACGTGTTAAAATGATTTCCATTTGTTGGGGGAACAAATCGTGGACAATTTGCCAAGTTTTGCCATCCATGGCGAAGATGTAGTGGCGCCGCCAGCTGTTATCCTTGAGTGGAGCAGGCGATTTAATCCTGGCTGAACTCGCACCCAGCTCCACATCCACATCCAAATCCCTATTCCCATTCCCATTCCCGTCCAAGTCCAGTTCCGCCTCCGTCCACGTCTCAATGGTCTTAACACTAGTCAAACTGTTGCTATTCGGCAAGTTTCCATTTACCAGCTGATTTGTGGATTTATTTAGATCCAGTTCCAAAGTTAAATCACTTTCCAGATTGCCAATGCCATTGGTTACATTTGGAGTGCCCAATTCCAGCGTGTATTGCAATTCAAAGTTAATTCCCACGTCATCGGGCACGGCATGCACCGTTATCACCGATTGTGTGGCACTAACAATGCCACAATCACGTGCCACACTCATGGCCGTCAATATATTATCACCCGTTATCATTATGGTGCGGATATTAGCCAGATTCAGCGATTTAATAACCTCCGTCGTATCGGGCTTCAAGCGATTCTCGAGCACCACAAAACCAAGAAATTCCAGATTAAGTTCAACATCTTCGCGCGATAATCGCTGAATCTTGGTATAATTCAAGCGGGGATTTAGACTTTTGTGGGCCAGGGCAATGATGCGGAAGCCCTTCTTGGCAAAGACCGACAATTGTTGGCTGTAATCGTTGGGCAGACTTTGTGGCAGGCACAATTGTTGCAACATTTCCGGCGAACCCTTGCAGTACACATTAAAACCGCTGGCGTTGAGGCAGCGAGTTATCACCGACATACGCTGTAAATTTGAGGTAAACGGGAATTCTCGCACTATGCCATGATCGTAGTTTGTGGCAGTTTTGAGCAGGCCAACATTGGCCAATAAATCATCCACGGAATTTTGACGTTGCACAGTTTTTTCAGCTGTATCAGTTTCTTCGGTTTCTCCAGTTTCTTCGGTTTCTCCAGTTCCTCTTTCAATGGGTTGCCTTAGTATAGTCGGATAGATTAAGCCGTATTTCTCATTCTCTGGTATATTGTTGGCATCCTCCAGTAGCCAACCCGTCGATTCAAACATTTTCAGGTCCAGCGGATCACCCATCTTGACGCCATTCATCACGGTGATCGAGTGGCAGGTGACCATGCCAAATAGAAAATGTTCCAACGGCAAACGTTTGACATCCTTGAGTGGTATTTGAAATTGATTCGTCGAGGACTTGGGCACCACACCCCACATATCGAGTCCATCCTCCGTCAAAGTGCCAGTCTATAATGAAATTTGCATGTTACTTGAACTGTCTTATATATATATATATCTGAACAGTTACCTTATCGAAGCAACAGCAATTGATGCTGCCTGCCACGTTTATGGAACGCGGCGATATGCAAAATATGTTGCTACTTTGGAGGCGCTTCTGGGCATAAAAACGTCCGACGGTCATCGCAGCGGGCAAAGCGGGTGGCACAACAATCGTTATCAGATCCAAAGATTCCACGGCTATTTTCACGGCAGCTGTGCCACGTAATATCTGCAAAGAGAAACAGAAGAATTTTGACTAGACTGAAAGAAAGCTTTTTAAACAGGGTACATATCAGGGGTCTTATACAGATCTTATATACAGTTCCCACATATATATTTCTTATATCTATCCAAACTCCTTCCGTCTCACCTTCGTCACAAGCGTGTAGATAAAGCCAACCATTGCAATCAGAGCCAGACATTGAATAAACTTGTAGGAATCCTGCTCAAATTTATAATCCACCGGAGGAGGATAAAGAATGGATCGTATTAAACCCCCTTTCGCCGTAATATTGCCTGTATTGATAACAAAGGCCAGCACCTTCTTGGAGCCAATGTATCTGGTTTGAATGACCTTGGTGCCACAGAAGAGCGTGTGCCTCGCATGCTCTTTCTTATCAAAGATCACATCCCGTTTCTGAGGCAGCGGCGTCTTCGTAACCGGAACGCTTTCCCCCGTCAACATGGATTCATCCAGGATGCAATTTCCGGAAAGTAGAACGGCATCGCATTGCATGGTGCAGCCACTCGAGGGTATTTCAATAATATCACCAGGCACCAGTGTTTTAGTCGACAATTCCATGGAGATGCCCTTGGCATTGACGATCCATGCATTGCCCGTATTGCGAACCGTTTGCTCGAGCACATCTTGATTCTGCAAAGCACAGATATATGTTTCATATAAATCAACTATAATTTTATATGATAATGATAATTTGAAGCTGCAACTCACCTTTTTGGTTTGTATAATGGACATGGAAATGCCAAAGACGGACATTAGAACAATGACACAAGCATAGTAATAATAATCGTAGGTAAACCAAAGAATGACCGAAAATATTTGGAATACATAGAAGGGATTGAGGACCTCCAGAAATAGTAGGGTCTTCACATCTCGCAGCGGAACGGTGATCTCATTCTCACCGAAGACAATCCTACGAGCGATCTGCTCCTGCAGATTCAACCCTCGCTGCTGATGGTAGTAGGAGCAGGGCACATTCACATCGAGACCATTGATTTTATTGAAGCTGTTGCTGCTACTGTCCCAGGCATAAACCAATTGCTTACAGCGAAATATTCTCAGCGAGCGACAATCTAAAAGTAAGTAGACTTTTACTTAAAATCATATTTATTTTATTTTGTTACTCACATTTAAAGTACGCCGCGGAGAAATGCACAGCCAGTTGGAGTTTGTTCTCATCGAAATCTTCGCCAGGGATTTTCTTTTGCATTAGTTTTCTAAAAGGCAGTAAAAAAAAAATTGAAGTGAATATATATATACTAGGAATATAAATATAGTATATACTAGGACTACTTACTTGAGCTGCTCCACATCGAGGAGACTGACAGGCTTTACGTGATACAGCTTGTGATTGCCCTGATAGTCCTCCTCGATGAGGACCTGCTGGGCCTCGTGCAGCGGGCACGGCTCGCACGTAGCAATCAGATACCAGTGGCGCCACCAGTGCAACACGAGTCGCAACAAGCCACCCGTGAGAATTATGCAAATCCAGCATAATACCGAACGAAAATGGGACAAACGATAGCCGCTGATCCTCATCTGATCCGTTTGACCTTGATTCAAAAGTGCCACGCATGGTTTCGGATCTGAAATTAAAATAATTAAGTATATCGTAATTAACTTATTTATTTATTGACATATGAAAATATTGTTATTTATAAAAGATATATTTATATATTCCATATTCAAATCGAAATTTAATAAACTATTTATAGAAATGCTGATATCTATATCTATAATTATCCACAATCACCATTTAGTCTTAGACTTACTTAATTAAAATGCATACCTTGCAATATATCGCAGTTCATCATCAGCTTTTCTTAGCTTATTTCAGGTTATAATTTCTGAAAAATGTGTTTAACATTTATAACTCGCACATTTCCTTCATTTAATTAATACTTTCTATTATGGACGTACGAAATACCCTGCATTTGCGTACATATTAATTTAAATTTAGAGTTAAACCGAAGAAATCATGAACATCGTAGGTATACACAGAATACCTCGCTTTATTACCGTAAATTACAGTTAACAGAGCCACACGCAAAAATGTGTTTATCGTATTACGATATTCAAAAATCACAGCATGTAAATTTTGAGTTCAACTGAAAAAGACACTCCTCCATACGTGTATCGTAAATTCGATATTGACACTAATATCGTATGTACGATATTCAAAATACACTGCAATTGTTGATTGGCACTATTAGTAATTACTTACACCGTGTTTCCCAAATTTAATCGAATTTTTGTATTTAACATATATCGTAATTAAGTAAGTCAACACCACACATACATGGTTATCGCTATATACTACGAGTGAGTTGGCTGCACATCTGTTAAGGGAGAGCCTGCCTGCTACCAGCTGTTAATTGATATATTTTTGCAGTTCTCCGCTCTTTGTCACACATGCATGATCTGAATGAGTGGCTGTCACACGTCAAACACTTGAGCAAAAGAAGGCAACATGGGAGGCGAAGTCAGCAGCGACGCTTAATCAGCACAAGCAGCATAAATGTTTCCACACACACACATGGTAGATAAAATGCGATTGATAAGAAAAGAAAAAAACGAAAGAAGAAAAATCGAGCATTTCTACAAAATTAAGTATGTATCTTATTACGTACATATTTATTATTGGCCGTAATGTATTGAATTTTGTTGAATTTTTTCTCAAGTTTACTGCTTTTTATGGGCATTAACATTTACAACAGCTGTGAGAGAATAATCCAATAAGAATGACGCACATACATGTATAAACATATATATGTATGCATGAGTAAAAAATGTGCCGTTAATAGTGGTAAACATGTAAAAGCTTTTTTACAAGCGTAGAAGAAGCAGAAACACAGTCGAAAATTAAATATATCTGCAGCGTGTACAGTTAATTTATATTTGCACACGCGCGCAACAAGCAGCAGACACTTAAGAATTTTAACGAAGCTGGAACAAAAGCACAAAACGAAGAAGAAGGGAAGAGGCAAAGAAATTAGTCAACAATCGTCGGCAATTAATGCGTAAAACAAATTGAAAATAAAAAAACAATTACAAAATAACAAAATAATGGGAAAAAAAATACAACTTTAATTGTAAACACTAAACACATAATTAAATAGAAATATTAACACAAGAAAACAAGACATCTTAATCGTGGCAGCCACACACACACACAATCTCTCATTTGAAAAAGCTATCTATGTTTTATGAATTCAATCGCCCTTGTTTCAATGGCCGACCCTCAATGCTCTGATCTGCCAGTAAATTAATATGCATATGCAAGCTTAGCAGCGCCACCTGTTGATCATTGTTGCTTTGCCTGCCCAGATATGTATGTACATATACCAATGCATACATACTTACATACACATTTCACATTTGTTCGATTTTGAATACGAACCCTTTGCCGAACCCCCCAAAAAAAACAAGCCGAAAGCCCGAAACGCGAAATCGAAGACCGATCAACGCAAGCGCCAAGCGTCAACTAAAAACTCAGTGCCAATATGCAGCCGAAAACCGAACTGAACATCGCAGCCGACCAAGAGTAACTGAGACACAGCAGCAGAATCAGCGCAGGCAACAGTAGTAAAAAACAAAACATTATTTGCATGTAAATTTCTATTTTATGGCGTCGCATGACTAAATTGATTACTAGTAGTTAACAATAAAATAGAAAAACAATTAAAGGCTTAAGCTCTTATGTAACGCCACACTAATCAATAAATAATGCGCATAAAATTTAGTTAGATATCAGCTTCTGCTTCTCATCTTTTTCTTCTGTTCCTGTCAGAGTTCAAATTAAGCTTAGTAATTATAGTTTCAACTAGTTGTGCTCGTTACTAACTGAATATAGGGCTAAGTAATTATCTTATCTAGTTTATGGACGTCAATTTTCCCAATGATAAAGCAGTGTTTAAATATAATTACACATAAAAAAAATCAATTAAACTTTTAACTCAAAAAGGAATCATTGCATGCGATAAATATCGCTTAATTAATTGTGATCTGCATATAGCATAATCGATATTACAGCTGCAGCTGATTGAATTATGTAAATAAGTTAATAACATATGTTATGTTGTTCTATACACATACCTTTCACTAACAGCTGCGAGTCTTGCAGATCGAAATCATCGTCTGCATCAATGTTAATGCTGTCCGCGTTAACAGTGGACAGCTGTTGCTGCTGTTTTTGTTGTTGGTGATTATTTTTGTCATTTGTTCGTGAGTGGCGATTATGCGATATATTTGATTTTGCCGGCGTGCTTAGGCTGTTATTGTTGTCAATTTTCATGGGCTCGTTTGTGAGCCCCCCGGCAAGAAACGAGGCTTCAATATTGATTGTTGGCTGCGTTGGTGAATGCCACCAATTAAGCTTTATAAGATTATTTTTGGTGGCATTGCGTGAAAATTGCAATAATTCCTCTTGTTCCGCTGCTTGCCGACTGCTGCCCGTTTCGTCCGTCAAGGGCTGCAGCACCATTGCCGGCTGATCATTCGACCAATAGGTGGCGCTCTCACTCTGTTGGTTCGCTGACATCCTTGGGCAATTATTTTTTTATATACAGTGGCGGTTTATTATTTATATGCTATATATGTATATAGTTGAGAAATTATGTTTTGTTAATTGTTTGTTAATCTGATATGTCAGCTGCACAGCGTCTGCTTGTGTTGCACGCGGCAAGCGGCAAGCGCTGCAAAATGGCGGCCATTGTCAAATGGCAACATCCTTGCCGAGTTCATCGATAACATAACATATATATATATGTTTGTGGCGTGGCTTTTGTAACGCTTACGTTTACGTTGACGTAAGCCGTGAAAGACGTAACGCCTGCTGCTGTACTTTAATCATCCAAATTGACCAACACTGAACAGCTGTTTTTGCTGCTGCGGCTGCAGCTTCTCGTGATTTGCTGCTCCTCCGCTGCCGACACGCTTCTCGAAATAGAATTGTTTGATGTAGGATTTTTGCAAGAGTGTCAGACCAGTGTCGCTGCCAGTGTTGCCTAGCGCATCAATGACGCTTACGTTGTTTCGACGTTTGCGCAATCTACGCTTGAATGACCCGATTTGCTCCTGCTGCTCGGTGGCACTTTGAACTGAATTCATTACGTTGCAACTACGAAAAAAAACCACTTGTTTACTTGTTATCGTTAACGATTTCGTAATTTATCTATTTCACAATTTTATCGTTTTGCTACTGATTATATTACATGAGTATTTTATTAGTCCTTTTTTTTAAATTGCAGTATGCCTGTTTGCTCATATGTAGCTATTTATCGTTTTTGGGTATTATATGCGTATGTGTTTTATGTTATTCTTATTTATTGGCGTATGCATCTACCTTTTTATTTAATTTTTGGTATTCTTGTATTTACTCCTTACGTAGGTATTTTATTACTTCTATTTGTATTTAATTATGTTATTCCTGCATGTTTTAATTTATTTAATTCTTTCACACACTTGCACAATATTTATAATTATTTGCTTTGTTAGCGGTTCTCCCTTTTTAATTGCTTTAATTTACTTTTTATATTTGGCGCGTTGAATTGTTTTAAATTAATTAAATTTGAACTCATTCCTTGACGAGCAACATGCAGTGGCATAATAATCATCGCGGCTAAATCCACAATTTATTTCTGAAATGAATAAATATACATTTTATTAATATGCAATTGTAAACATTACTTTTTTTTTCTCCCAAGCTGTTAGGGATTCTTTTCTCAGCGCTGAGAATAATCGATAACGATGATGTTGTCGCCACTCACACCACTAATACTTATTATGTACATTTGTATAAATATAAATATATATGTACATATATATATATATATATATATATATGCGGGTATGTATGTATATTTAAATACATACATTAAAACAGCGCTGGCAAATTCTTCGAAATGAAAATGACGAATTTTCTTAATATATTAAATTAAAACAAATATGCTGTAAAAGTTGTGTGAATCATGCGATATGTTTTGAGGATGACATAACAGGAAATAGCAAAAAGACCTTTTTCTTTGAATAACTGTAAATATATTTACACACTCACACATTTAGTGCACATGTGTATTAATTAAATGCTAAATACTTGCGCATAAATATCTCTTCTTAGTTCTAATAACTATTGTTTTGCTTTAAATATTTACTTTTCATTGATGATTAATGGCAATTGTGAAATCACATTTAACTCTTATATATCCACGCGTTATTTTTGTCTCTCTGTGCGAGCACAAACTATATATTTATCTAGATGTATATTACATATATATTTCGATATATGCGTATAGTCATCGTATGTATCGAAACGTACTCGATAAATTGTATGCGATATATATTGTCGAGCATATACATTCTATTTTTTGCACATCAGCTGATTTTCAGCAGCGTGCTTAAAGTATCGATAAGTTTATAAATAAAAGCTACCCTGTAAGCAGCCAATTCCTATTTGGCGCTAGCAGCTAATAGAAATTTGAATTCAAATTAAATGCAAATATTCTTACTGCTGTTTAAGAAATTATATTTACATTTTTAAAATAGTTTTTAGTTAAAAAACTGTTAATTATAGTTCAACAATTTATTTTCGCAAATACAATATTACGTTTTTCGTCTCATGATGACAATGAATTGAAGAAATTCCCACGCAGTGCTCGTTAGTATATATGTTTAAAATATGCTCGAAACGATATATATTTTTATATATATATTGTGAAAATATTTGATTTTTAGTGGGAGACAAATCTTAGTTAAATAAGGAAAAAATGTAATATTGAAAATCAAGATCACTATCAATAAATGATAGAATTATTTCATCTTTTATGTTTTTGTTCTGACCGCTTATCACTTGGATTAAATGTGGTTGTTGATAATATACATAAATTGGATACTCGACCGTTTAATACATTAGCAAAGAATTGAAGAGTGCTTTTGAAAATAATAAATTTAAAATACATACAATACGCGAGAATAAATATATATGAAACACACAGCAAACAAAAACACACACACATGCACAATTTTAAACGTTATCGATTGGTCAATCGGTTGTTGTTGTTGTCGGCTTGGACATATTGCATTCGATATCGGTTGGGGGGGAAAGCTTCGTTATGGTTTTGATATGCGATTCTTGAATTTCACTTTGCAACAAATCATTTGCTGGATTAACGCCAGTCCACGTTGAATTCGGGGACTCCATTATGGCGCATTTGTCCACCAGGGACTTTAGCAGCATATCTTCAGCGGACTCAGGCAGAGCAGCCTCCACTTCAATCGTTTTAATTAATGAATTGTCTGTAAAATTAAAAGAGATAAATGTTAAAACATGTTAGGTATTTTGAGCTCATTTCAATTTTAGTGCCTAGTATTCATATATCTCTGATTATGTTAAGCAACACTGTTAATCGAAATTTCGTGCACTCACTTAAATATGAGTGGCATATGGTTAATTACTCTAAATGGTATATGAACGTGTGACCACATATAACTAATTTGTTAAGCACTAATAAAACCCCGATAAGCATAGCTTTAGTTTTAAATTGTGCAATTTCGTTGTCTCATTTAAATATATATGATAAGCAACTCTGTTACCTCATTTATATATAAGCGCCATAAACATGTTAAGCGCCATAATGTTAATTACTCAAAATGGTGTTTGCATGTGTGACCGTAGATAACTAAATGTGAAGCGCTATTAAAATCAACTCTGCTAATAACGGTAACTAAAGAAAACCAGCGCTAAATAAAATATAAACTTATTGAAAATTAAACTATAGACAATCTTTAATGCTTACCAGCGCTTGGCTGCAAATTGGTTTGACATTGATAATCCTCCAGCTCAATGGGCAGTGTTGGGGGCGTCGAGCGGAGCACAACTTCAATTGAAATTGATCAAAATTGAATTGAAATTAATGAATTCACTTTTACTAACCATTATTTTCTTTGCTTTCGCAGAGCTGCTCAATATTCAGGGTCTCATTGAGGCCATCAGCGAGAGTAGGAGTCGTTTGCATTCTAACATTAGCTAGACCACGTTCCAATTTATCGGTGACCAGTTCAAGATTATAAATACACTGCTCCACGATATCATCGCGTCCAATTTTGGACAGAGCCTGGGACATGGCATTGCCAGTGGCGCGGTTTCCTTGCTGCTCCAGCCAGAGACGCAGCATAACGAGACTCTGCTGTGCCTGTGGTTGGCCTACATACTCCGCTCTGACCAAATCAATATCGCTGCTGGCAACACCCAGCTCCTCGGCAAGTCTAGGCCAATCTTCAGCCAAGAGATTGGATATATCCGAGAGACGTATATCGGCACGTTGTATGGACAACTTCTGTTTGCTGGCCTTAATCTCGGCATTAATTAAATCTTTATAGTTCAGGCCATGACCATTGCTGAGGTTGCCATTGAAACGCTGCTCCTGCTCCTCCAACTGATCCAGGCAAAGATTTAGAGCGCAGATCGGTTGTAGCGGAGCCTGACCCGGTTCCACTTTCGGCTGTGCCATGAAAGAGATGCGTGCCTGGGTCTGCTCCGCATCTTTGAGATGGACAATGCAGGACAAGCGATTCTCCCGAAAAGCCTGAAATTTAATATTCAATTGATCTCCAGATTTTAAGACGGGCACCAGGTTCCCAGCGAATTCCAAATAAATTTGCTGATTCTGCAGCAGTTCCACATCGCGACTCTTTGCGATCTCCGTGAAGGATGCCTGCTGCTCCAACGTTTTCTCCTCCTTGTCGTCGGTCATACAAAAAATGGACAACTTGGCCTCCGTTAAAGAAATGCGCTTGGCAAAGACGACAAATTTGACGACAAAAGGCACCTGAGCCATGTATGAATAAAGATCGGCAGCCATTCGGCTGGCATCGGCCACATTACGGCAATCCATGAGCCAAAAGCGAGCGGATACTGTGGTGGTAAAACTGACGCTATCCTTAACAAAGGCGAGGGGCGTTGAACCGGTGACATCCTCCCAAATGGCGCGATTTTGACCGCCAGTTATGGAGCAAAGCAACCTCAAAGTGGGCGCATTTCCATTGTACTGAGCATTAACCATGCCCTGATTACAACTTTTGGGCGCCGGCATGCTCAATGTGATGGCCTTGTGGAATTTACGGCGACGCGGCTCCACGGTGACTACGGGCGAGACAGCAACGCCCTGTCCGAGCAGCTTGGAGCAGCCAATGAGATCCACGGGCTGCGCCTGGAGGCCGACGCGTATCTTCTTGGTCAGCGCATGGGGCGGAAAGATGGCCTGCACCTGGGGCACAGCACTCGATGCCACAGTGCCCCCGTCTGGGCCAATTGCATGCACTTCTTGCCGCACTCGCGAGACAACAGCAAAAAAATGGGGCACATTTTGAGTCACAATTCGTATTATGCGACTGGTATGCAAATCTTCGAGAGGATTCAGTTCCCCATCGATGGTTTCGTTCAGAGTTTCAAGCAGATGTTCCTCGTTTTCGTAGACGCTGTGTTCGCGCCAACTTTCCCCATTGTCCGAGCGGAGTATGATTATCTCACGCTCGCGTTCGCGTAATGCTCCGAAATGGGGCACCTCCAGCACAATGGGGCTGAAATGAAAAGTAATAGGTAGTAGTAATTCAATAGGTCTTTAAATATTACTATAATTACAAATTTTCAATGCACTGTTTGAAGAAAATATTCTTTAAAATATTTTGTATAGCCTTATGTATTTTTTTATATTTTTTTTCTCGGTGGCTTAAAAAGCGCCATCTATCGTGCATGCTCGTATTTTTTTCAACACAAAAGTGCTCGCTTCTCAAAAAGGTCGATTAAAAGTGTTATCGAGCAGCGATTATCGATTATATGAAAACAGGCTGTGCGCAGCAAATATGAAAAAGATATAGAGTATTTCTTCTTCTTTTTTTTAGTTACCTCAGGAAGTTACCCTCCACCGGCGACATTTCGAGTATGCGACTGACGAGCGCCTCGCCCTCCATCAGCGGCGGCGGATTTGCCACTCTTTGTGGCTTCACATAGCGACAGGTGATCCTTGTTGGCTCCGCACAAGCCTTTGGCGGCACAATTATCCTCACACCGCTGTGGCGACAGCCACGCATCGAACCACCCCGTGCATCCACCAAAAATGAAACGAGGAAGCTGTAAAAACAAATATAGTAGAGGCATTACTTAAAGTTTATGTTATAACAATATATTTGAGATCACTTTTTATATGTAACAGTAAACAGTATAGTTTAAATGGTTAACAGTGAGTTGCAACAGGATTTCGCGATCTGCTTTACAGCGCTTTCTTTTTAGTGAAGTTTAACAGTGGAGTTACAGTATGTTTAAGTGGTTAACACTGGAGTTACCAGATCGACGAAAAATATCGCAAGCGAAATTTGCAATTTATTTCGTTCGCGGAACCTAAAATCATAAATGAATTCATTTTCTCGCCTTCACGGAGTTTATAAGTACACTTTTTTTTTAGGGTTAAAATCATTTTTCATTCATAATTTACTATTTCGATTTCGATGCACTTGCCGATTCTATAGTTATAACTGCCGTCAAAAATTATATGTCAAACTTCATTATTTTGACACCGTTGATCACAATCCACACAGTTAACAGTGAGTTAACATTGTGGATTTTAGTTTTGCGGTCTGTAAACCGGCCTTCAAAATTCTACCTCGATATATTTCGTGACCTGTTTGACACTTTTTTTTACATTGTGTGTCTGTAAAGTGGGCTTTACACTGATTTTCAAATGAGCCGCTTTACACTACCGATAACCTTTAATCGATCTGCGCAAGCACGACTTCAAATTAGAATTATGATTACAAAGAAATATAGAGCATACCCCAAATGCACAGGCGGTCGCACAATGACAACATTATCCGTTTGTCGTTCCATTGGCGAAGCACTCAAATTCGTCACTTCCCTTGTACGAATTATTTCTGCAATAAAAAAAAAAAAATAATACATAAATAAATTTGAATAAAATGACGCAATCATCGCCGCTCTTTTCACCTCTTTCGATAGCACGCTCGATTTGTTCGTGTTCGGGATTTGTTGTATCGAAATTTTGATGATCATGTTCATCGTCATTGGTTGTCTTCAGATCATCCGTTGCCATATATTTATATTGATTGTGATGATCCAATAGATCGTCACCGCCCTCGTCCTCCGAATCCGAAAGTAAAGTTTCGTGCATAAATTCGGGGGCAACAACTTTATACTTTTCTTCGATAACGCCCGTCTTTGTATTTATAACGGATGTTTGTGTGACGACTTTCAGCGTTTCCACGGCGGTTACGTAGCCCAGGTTATGCGCAATATTTAATGCCGTTTGTCCATTCTGGAAAACACGAACCAGAAAAAATTAATTAATAATATATCGAATTTAAATATGTTCTGTGCTGTCTAGCATTTTTATTTATTATTTAATTATTTGTATTTATTATTTAGTATATATTATTTGTTAATATATTTATTTTCTTTCCCTCTTTATATTTTTCTCTTTTTTTCTTGTCCAGCACTGGAGCGTTCAACTTAATGTTTTATACAAAACTATTTCAAATCAATTTTTTCAAATAACGCCCGAATTTCCACAAGCAGAACATTACCCACCCCCTCCACCTACCCTCTACACTCTTACAACTCAAGCATCTTCTATGCATGTGTGTGTGTGTATAAATAAAGAATAACACGAGAGAGCGCCACACTCTGAGAGAGAGCATAGAGCGCAGCTAATCACAGCCAAGGCATTGGATCAATTCTTAGCACACTCAATTTGCCTGCTGATGCTATGCATATGTGTGTGTAGTGTGTATGTATAACCATTTGTGTGCGTTTAAAAATAGAAAATACTATCAAATATTGTGTTGCTGTTCTCCTGCTCTTGTTATTTACTTGGGCAAAAGCTCGAGCTTTCTTAAGTGCATATTTCTGTATACACTTGCCGAGAGTATTTGAATTTTGTTGTGACATTCGCAACGCATTGGGTTTAATTTGGTTTTAAATAGAAAGGATCAATTGGGAATTGGCGAGTGCAAAAACAAGAGAGCGCCATCTAGCGGAAGACATGTCATTTGGTTTAGTACTGTTAATCCTATTTATACACTTGAGAATTGGCGCGCAAACTTAAATATGGTAAGAAATTAAATAGTTGACTTACATTCGTGACCGCATCTGGATTTGCTTTGTGTCGCAGCAGGAGACTGATGACCACGGTGTGACCCTGCTGGGCAGCCTGATGAAGTGGTGTATAACCCACATTTGTGGTCAACTCAATGTTGGCGTCATTCTCCAACAGGAATTTAATTTCATCGATTTGATTGTAGTGCGCTGCAATGTGAAGCGGGGAATAACCGGCCTTGGTGCGCTCGGATATATTGGCGCCATGATCGAGGAGCAAACGGGTGACCACAACTCTTCCCTCCTGAGCAGCCAAGTGGAGAGGAGTCAATCCATTCTTGGCAGCAATATTTGCATTAGCTCCTTGCTCCAGCAGCAGTTGAACCATTTCCACATGCCCCTCCTGGGCAGCCAAGTGCAGCGGCGCAAAACCCGATTTACTTGTGGCAGCAACATCTGCACCATGTTGCAGCAGCTCCTGTGCAATCTCTAGATTATTTTTCTTGGCGGCAATGTGGAGGGAAGTGTGTCCGTTGCGTGCCGCAATTTTGGTGGAGGCGCCACGCTCTAGGAGCACTTGTACAACGGGCTGATGATCATAATGGGTGGCCACATGCAACGGAGTTACCTCATTTTTGCCCTGACAATCGATGGTGGCACCCTTTTGGAGCAGCAGATTTGCTACTTTGACCTTGCCATATTTACTGGCGAGGTGCAATGGGGTAAATCCCTTATTTGTCACTGCATCCAGCTGGGCACCTTGATCGATGAGCTGCTGGCACACCTCTTCCTGGCCCTCCTTGACGGCTATGTGCAGAGCTGTATACATATCCTTGGTGGGGGCATCCACTTGTGCCCCATGCTGCAACATTAGCATAATGATATCAATGTTGCCCAGCCGGGCGGCAACATGCAACGGAGTTTGTCCCTCCCGAGCAATAGCATCCACTTGTGCCCCATTCCTGAGGAGAATGCGTATGATATCCGTCTAGGGAGAGATGCGCGTTATTAATATATATATATTTATATCAGTTGGTAACTCCAAACCTGATTGGCACGCGCTGCCAGGTGCAGTGGCGTCTCACCACGCACTGTGGGTACATCGGGACTCGCATCGTGCTGCAGCAAATAAATCACTATGTTCATGCAACCTGTAAAAAACAAAGAGAGAATGGAATTAGCACCACAGAGAGAGAGTGCACGACTAGGGCGTACTTCTATTATTTATTTATATATTTATTATTTATATATTTAATATATTTGTATTTATTATTCACATATTGATTATCTGTATAATTAGAGGGCTCGTTAACTAGTTGCTGCTGGGTAATTGGCAACACTGGTCGGAGAGCGGAGAACTACCCAAATGTCACTCATCTTCAATGCGCTGCTTAACAAATTGAGTGCTGAATTTTTTCTGCACTTGCAGAGGGTATTTAAATTTTGCAGCGATTTGCGCACATTAGTTCAATTTATTTTTAAATAGCAAAGAAGAATTGCCAATTGCAGTGTGGAAAAATTATAGCTTGGCAGCAAAGAGAGCGCGATCTACTGTCATTTTGTTAAGCTGTTAAGCCTGTAATTGCTCGATGCTCAAAAGTTCGATTACAAGTGTTATCGATTAGCAATAGGCGGAGAATTATATTAAAATAGAAAAAAAAGCAAAAATAATATAAAAACTAGTTATATTATAAATAAAACAAATAAAATAATACAACAATAAAAAAAAAATAAAACAAAATTAAGATTTAAAAAAAGACTACGAATTACATATGTGGATATAAAATTGGGAACTCACCCATAAAACTGGCGACATGCAGCGGCGTCAGCCCCGACTCCGTAGTGGCGCCAATATTAGCGCCATGTTTCAACAATAATTCGGCGACTTTAATGCGATTCTTTTTGCAGGCAATGTGCAGCGGGGTAAAACCATTTAAAGCCCTCGAATTGGGATTGGCGCCATAATCGAGGAGCAACTTGGCGACACGCACATGACCACAATGAGCAGCAACATGCAGAGCAGTTAAATAATCCACAGTGACCTCGTCCACAGGAGCTTTATGATCAAGTAGCAGACGAGCAGCTTCATCGTGTTCCCCCTGGGCGGACATGTGCAACGCAGAGAGTCCATTCTTCGTCTTGGACAGAATTGGGGCATGTTGAGAGAGCAGCAGCTGTATCACCTCCACATGCCCCGAGCGTGAGGCACAATGAAGAGGCGTCAAGCCATCCCTCGTGGTGGCATCAATGCGTGCCTTTTGCTCGAGCAACAACAAACAAACTGCCGCCTTGCCCCATTTGCATGCTACATGCAACGGCGTTATATTATGCTTGGCTGTATAATTAACATCCGCACCGCGCTCCAAGAGTAGCCCGGCTATATCCACATTGCCATAATGGGCAGCAATGTGCAGCGGCGTAAAACCCGATTTGGAAACAATGTCTGCATTTTGATCGTGTTGCAACAAAAGCAGCGCAGCATTTACATCATTCTTTTTGGCGGCAATATGGAGAGCAGGCAACCGCACCTTACCACGCACATCACTCTCGAGCAGCACAGCGACAACTTTATCGTGGCCTTGTTGCATTGCCACAGCCAGCGGCGTAAAACCATCTTCGGTGGCCAACGAAGGATTTGCTCCTTTTCCTAGTAGCAGACGACAACAGGCGTCGTGATTTTCCTGTGCTGCCATATAAAGTGGCGTAAAACCATTCAAGGATTGCACATTAACATTGGCATTGTGTTGTATTAATTGCTTTATCACTTGTTGTTGTCCTGCCAGCGAGGCAATGTGCAACGCTGTATTACCCTTTTTGGTGGCGCTGTCCACTTTAATGCCACGCTTGAGCAGCTCATTGCATATGTCCACGAAACCATCCTTGGCCGCCAAATGTAGCGCATTTAAACCGTTCTAAATGGAAATGAAATAAATTTCATTTAAAATTGACAAAAAAAACAAATGCAAGCAAATAACAGAGTGGAAGCGTTTGCTTATCGATCACGAGCTATCAGCTGTTGAGCTGCTCACCCACGAAGCGGTTTAGAGCGGAGAGCAACTCATGCTCACGAACCGGTTAAAGAGCAACTGGATCGTGATATGTAGTTGGTGCTCGCGAAACGGTTAAAAAGCCGAGTCGTGCTGTGATTCGGCTCGCATGGGGAGCACTCTGTGAACCGTTTGTAAACCGCGCTCTGTTCCATATATATTTTAATCATAAATATATATATACATAAATATATACATACATAAATATATATAAAAATAAAAATATCTATAAAAAATTATATAAATTTAAATGCAAATAGATATAAATATAGTTTTTAACATATGTATTAAATTACCGCATTGCAAGTGTTAATATCCGTTATTAAGCCAGCATCTATGAATTCCAGCACTTTACCCAGATCGCCGCTGCGTGCGGCGCGTAGGAAAGATATGGTGGCATCGTTCTTGTCAAAAATAATGAAAATGTATCGATATTAGTTTAAAGTTCAACAAATTTATTTTTATTAGACAATAAGAGCTAAATTGTGTATATGCATAAATTTTGTTGGAAAAAAAAGAGACGCTTCGAAAATATGTGGTACATATTAAATTATTAAGTTTATCGCTGTTAGATTAGTGATAATTAAATTAATCGATATTAATATTATCAATCGAATTATAAATTATGTGAAAGGATCAAATTGATCGATACACATAAATTGGAGGTCAATCTGTCATGTGCAAATTGGTGATCGATAAACAATAAGTGTAAACATAAATTATGTTGCAAAAATAAAGAGAATTTGGTGAATTTGAAATTTATATAAATTGAAAATCGGACGTACATGCATAATCTAAATTATTTAGTTCCGCAAGCTGTTTTTCCAAAACAATTACAAAAATAAGATATTAAAGGATACAAATGAATGACGCGAGTAGTGTAATTATTTTGACCATGAGCACTAGTCATAATTAAATACTCTTTTTTTTCTTTTTTTATGGGTGTGTGCGCACTTTTTATTCATTTTTTATTGTTGTCTGTGATCAACAATTGCTCGCATAATATGTGAGTATGTTGTGTTTGTATGTATTTTCTGCACGTCCGACCAAGTGATCTCATCATTAATTTTTTTTTTTAACTCTGCTCTAAATTCAATTTAAACCGTCATTTGACAATTTGGCGCATGACGTATGTGTTGTAAATATGAATAAATTACGTATGTGTGTGTATATACGTAAGTATGTATGTTTGTATGTGAGTGTAGCTGAAATTGTTTTTCACATATTACCTGTTTTTGGTGCTTGGCACTGTTATTGGTTTTGTCAATGTTGCCGTTGTCCATCGAATCACTATTTGGATTTATTTGTAATTGATTTCGTTTAATTGCCGTCGTCGCTTGTGAATCGTTTTGTCTCTCGCCAATTGTCATTTTTCAAGTTGAACTCTACCAAAAATAAATAAAAACAAAAATTCTAATTATTTTCGACTTTTTTGAGTAGAGCAACACTTGTATCTATGTACATAGAAATGTAAGTGTGTACATACATATGTGTACTATTGTATGTATTTATTTAATTAACTCTTCTAATTAGTTGTTGATGTATTGGAGTGCTTACAATTTCTTTACTCAACATTTAATTTACACAAACAATTGATTCAATTATATTTTCACTAATTCATACCGTTAACTGTTTCACTTTTTCTATGCGCCGTATGACGTCATTCCTTCACATACCTAAATTTCTTGTCCGAACGATTTGCACTGCTAAATCCCAAATGCATTCAATCGTCTATACAGACGCGATATCGAAATATGTCGATAATTTAGGGCACACGATAAGCCATTTGTAAAACGATAGCTTCCTTGCAAAGTTGTGCGCATGTTTTATTAATTACATTATTTTTTTGAATACAATGCTGTATTTTTTGTTGTCGAATATCACTTTAAGGTCAGCTAACAATTGTTAACATTATTTACCGCGAAATGTCCGAAAGATAGTCGTCTCTGAGCCAAAATAACCATTAATCGATTTTTGAGTGAGCTCTCACTATGTATGTATGGGTGACAAGGCGCACGCAAGCGCGATATTTATTGCGTGATGATATTTGAGCGAGCAGTGGAGCTTACACATCGTGCACTTATCGGCAGATGTCGCTGCAGCGATGTTTACACATCGTGCACGTATCGGCAAGTGACGCATAGCATTGGCTATTGCACATCACTAATTGCCGCACGTGTTTATAATCAGTTTTATAAATTCATAATATAAAAATGACTTTCGGTCGTGGTCGTGGAGGTGGTGGCGGCAGAGGTCTGTAAATAATTAATTAACTATATTAAGCGTATGAATGGCAAATGTATATTTATAAAATTAGGTTTTCGTGGCGGCGGCGGTGGTGGCGGCGGCGGTGGTGGCGGCGGCGGAGGTGGTGGAGGATTTGGACGAGGAGGCGGCGGAGGATTTGGACGTGGAGGCGGCGGTGGTTTTGGACGAGGAGGCGGCGGCGGATTTGGTCGAGGTGGCGGCGGACGTGGTGGTGGTGGCGGTGGGCGTGGCAATTTCGATCAGGGCCCACCGGATCGTGTTATTCCCTTGGGCAGTTTCACTTACACGTGCCAAAATGATCTCGTCTGCAAGGTGGAAATTGATGATGTGCCCTATTTTAATGCGCCCATTTTCCTGGAAAACAAAGAGCAAATAGGCAAAATCGATGAAATCTTTGGCACAGTACGCGATTACTCTGTATCGATAAAGCTATCGGAGAATGTGTATGCGAACAGTTTTAAGCCGCAGCAAAAGTTGTTTATAGATCCTGCAAAATTGCTGCCGATTATCAGATTTCTGCCAAAGCCTTCACAGCCAAAGGGCGCCAAGAAAAAGGTCGGAATGAGCGGTGGACGAGGGGGAGGCGGCGGTGGTCGTGGTAAGTTTGTTGAAGGGTTGCCAACTGAATTTTATTAATTTACATTATTGTTCGTTTTTTTCAGGTTTTCGTGGTGGGCGTGGCGGCGGTGGTTTTAGAGGGAGTGCGGGTCGTGGAGGTGGTTTTAACAGAGGACGAGGTGGTGGAGGGGGCGGGGGAGGACGCGGCCGTTGGTAATTCAAATTGTAATAAAAAAACAATAAATAAATATGAATATTCAGTAAATATTGATAAAAAAAATATATATATTTATATGTATTCAAAACAGCTTATTGAATCGTGAATAGTGGTTTAATATTTATTTCAAAATACTGATCATGATACATGCAATATTTTACTAATACATATTTATATATAATTTATATACATTTCTTTTATATATATATTTTTTTGGTGCACGCAATATTTGTGCTATTTGTTTATGGAAGATTTATAGGCCCTTATATGTGTTATTATTATTATGCATATTATCGTTATTTTGTTGGTAATTCACTTGTGTTTTATTATTATTATTATAATTATCTTTGTTGTTTGCGCTTTTTTGTGAATTTTGCATTTTTTTATAAATGCGTTCGCCATAACTGGAATTGGAATTGGAATTCGCGTTGGAATTGTAGCTGAATGCACGCGAATAAAGACCCTTTTGCCATAGTTGAACACTTTTTTGCCGTTGCGCGTCGGGAAAAATGTGCTGTAAGTAGAAGAAGCAGTATTGGCGGGTTTTTCAAATGTTAACATATATAAGTACAGATATATATGTACAGGACAGAGAGCAGCAACCAACATGTGTGATCGCTTACAGCAGTCGTTAACATAACATAAGCAATATGAGTCTGTAATATGTGTATTGACATACCGCAATCATATTTTCCTCGGTGAAAGCACCGCCGCCATTTCGAATAATATCCTCAGAGTGATGATGATAATAATATTGTGGCTTTTGTGTTTGCGAATAGCGACGGGTGGTGGTGCTCACCTCACCATTGTGATGGCCAATATTGCTGTTTGTGGAGCTTGCGTAGCCCTTGTTGCCACTACCGAAAACATCGTCTACAAAATTAAAAGTGCTAAATTCGCTGGGGTAAATGTAAAAGGTGGCAATCAGCGCGGCGCAAACAAACAGATGGAAAACGATGCACGTCCAAATTAGGTTGATCTGCAAAAATATCGATCAATATGCACGGGTTAGTATATCGATCGAGAGTGGTAAATTATCGGTTTACCTTTTTCCTGCGTCCGTATTTGGTGAAGGTGGCAAATGGCACCAAAGATATTGTGATAAATGCGCCACAAGCAATCCCAGCAAGCAGCCCGGCAAAATTCAACTGATATGGCAACGTGCCAATGCCAAAGAGCACTGTGCACAGCAGCAGCAGTTTAAAGAGGGCCACATACGGTTTGTGCAAGTGCTTCCAGTGCATCCAAATGAGCAAAGCGACCAGCGAGGAGACTACGCCGCAAAGCGACGCAGATGGGCCAACCTGGAATAGGGGAATTAGTGGAATAACGGAATACAATTCCAATACACGTATTTATCGAATTTAAGCAAATAAAATAAATACAGAATTAATATATATATATATAAATATGAACACCCGCAGAAATCAATCGTCAAAATATTTCATAATTTTAAATTTAAACATTAAATTTTATTTTTAGAATACTTGACTTTAAATAAATATATAAATAAATTATTAAAATACATAGAAATCAATCAAATTTCCTGAACCCATTAAAAATGGTTAAAAAGGGTTTAAATAGTTTTGTGCAAATGTATGTAACAGGCGGAAGGAAGCATCTCCGACCCCATAAAGTACACATATTCTTGACCAGGATCAAAAGCAGAGTCGATATAGCCTAGTCCGTCCATTTGTACGAACACGCGGATCTCAGAGACAGAGCAGAATCTTCTTATTAATAAATACTATGCATATGAATAATATTGATCAACTGCCTAATATTCATCAAGATCGGGGAAGCAACTCAAGTTATGGTCGAAAATATGTTCTCATATTCATCTCATTTCTATCAGCAGCCGCAATTTTCTGTAAGTGCGCATCTGTGAGAAAGAGATGGCATGAAAATCGACAAGAGCGTCAAAATGTTTTTGTGTGTATTCTGCTGAACACCGTTACCTACGATTGTGTGTACTTATATATGTATATACAGTGAGGGACAGTTCAAATGGACTAGTGTCAAAGAAAAAGAGTAAGACCGTGCCCCCTAAAATAGGCTACTTTTTTACATCATCCTACCTAGCAGGTGGGGATACCTCAGTTTATTAGGGTCATATATTCATATTGGTGGTTAATACATGTACCTCCTATCGGTCTTTGGAATTTTTGAAAAATAATGAACTTGACACTGGTCCATTTGAACTGTCCCTCACTGTATGTTTCGGGTTTGTAGCCAGCCAGTTCGGGTCAGTTCTGTATTATTATTATTATTATATTTATTATTTAGATTAGTATAAGTATTATTATAGTTTTTATTTTTAAATTTTATATTTTACCTCAGGTCGATGTGGAACGAGCACGGCACTTGTCAGATTTCCAGCCAGACCTGACATAATGTAGACAACAGCTGTGCGCAGCGTTCCAATCAAGCGTTCCAGATCAGCCAGGAATAAGTGCTGGAAAATGAGCGTAATTGCCAAATGGAGAACTCCAGCGTGCATGCAAAGCGACGTCAGCACTCGATAAATTTGATCGGGTGTCTCCACGGAGATGAAGGGAAACATGCCGCAAACATTATTCAAGCAAGATATCTAAAAAGTACACGAGGAGTAGTTATAGCGAACAATTGGAATATAAAATGAAAAGTTAATATAGAAATTAAAATGTAAATATGAACCTGCGAGCAGAGTGAAGCTTCCTCGTGAAAATAACCATTGACGAAATCGCAATACTCCCTGGTGGTAATGCGGCATTCGCCGTAGAGTCCTGTGCAACAGGGGTGTCCGATCACCTCGCAGACCATGTGCTCCGCCGTGTGATCCTTGTAGCGATAGCGTTGCGAGAATGAATTCGTTTTCCTGCAAATTGGCCACTTGGTTATGTCATCGGGCCACTCGTAGGGCACTATCGAGGCGGGTGCATCGCAAAACTTTGGATCCAGCCCACAAACAGAGCCCGAGATGCGTCCACCAGGCCCTGATTCACCCGGTGACCATTTTTTCCAAGTCGATATGGATTTCTGGAGTGTAGAGAAAAATTCATGAATTTTTTATGTACTATATTTTACAAATTTTATATTATAGTAATTATTAAAGTAATTCTAGTCTTTAATCATAAGCATAGCTTTATTTAATTTATTTTTTTTGATATGGTATATATTTGAATTAAATTCAATTTAACTTATTTATGTATATAAGCGTGGTATTACTAAATTATCAATGTGTGTGTGACCATTTTGTTACGCGCCATTTTGTTAATTAGTTAAAACGGTATTTGCATGTGTGAGCATTTACATGTTAATATGAGCAGCACTGTTATACGATTATTAAGCAGCGCGCGCAGCAACTCTGCTGATCGAGTGTTCAAACATAAATCGATAACTGTTATCGAACACTCGATCAGCAGAGCTGCTGCTTAATATCGGGTCTGTATAGACGATCGAATGCATTTGGGATTTAGCATTGCAAATCGCGCACGCAGCAGCTCTGCGGCTCACTCGAGTGTTCAAAAAGAAATCGATTACAGTTGACGGCACTTTTGAAACAGAAACTTGATATATATAATTTTATTTATTCTATATATATTACCATGTGAGATATATAATGTTATTTATTCCCTTACCGTTGGATATAGTCCCCTAATGGAACAATCTGCCTGTGAGCTCTGAACACAACCCGAGTCATCATTCCTAATGCAACAAGCAGTTTCCCTCTCCTGCCTCCTTGTCTTGGTGACCACCTCCATTATCTTCACATCTCTTCGCATGCAAGCCGCAAACTTTGCGCCCATGTGCACCAAATCATTATTCCGAGGTCCGATCCAAAGATTACGCTGCTCCACATGCTGCACCGTCTGCAGACTCAAACTGGTGACCAGAACTTGACCCGTTTTCTGTTCCGTACCAAAACCAATTGGTGCTATGCCATAGCAAATGATGGACAAAAATAAGACAACGACTTGCACCGTATTTATCCAGTAGGTGAAAAATGGACGATGATCGTTGCGATCATCGAGATCATTAATGCCAAAATATTTAATGCGCTGCATTTGGGGACGTCGCGAATTTTCGAGAACGCCATCCAAAAGCTGAGCAGCAATGCGATTGCCACGATTTGTGGCTGCACTTGTGGAATTTGAGTTGCGCAACGAGTTTTGGTTTTGTCGATTGTTGCCAGAGAGTTGCAAGTGATTTGAGGGATGGGCATGACCATGCGCGGAGTCGGGCATTAAATGGAGTCCATTTAAAGCCGAGGTGCGCCAGCCATTGTGATGACGTTCAGCGAGATAGACGCCAGCCTCGACGCCCAAGGGAGCGGTAGCTGTGCCCGGCTTAAGCCCGGCACGCTCCACATTCTCCTCATTGGCAGAGGCTGTTGCTGTCGTTGCCTCGCTGGGATTATCAAAGAAGACCTCCTCCTCAATGAGCGCCGCCAAAGTCTCCGTCAAGTCACCATCCACTCCCTCCACATCCAACTGCTGTTGCTGTTGCTGCTGTTGTTGCTGCTCCAAATTATGCACATGGCTGGGCGCAAAGCTTCTCGACCATTGCCGCTGACGTCTCCTCAGTAAATTATGACCCGCATTGGAATTCGACTGACTTGTGTTGGGCTTGTGAAACATGGCGATTAAATAGCCCAAACTTGTCATCAACATGTGAGCAACAGTTGCTTTGCGCTCCACAAATTCACCCGCATTGAAATCGCTGTTGCGCCAGTTGTTGTTGTGACGACAATTGTTGTCCACATTTGGCGTTGACTCTGTGGGCAATATGTCGGGACGATCGGAGGCAAAGATCTGATTGTTGTTGCTGCTGCTGTTGTTGCAACTGTTGCTACTGTTGGTGCTCTCCACGCACAACTCGCGATTGTCCAGCTCGAATTCCGGGTGATTGTTGAGGGGACCAAAGCAGCGAATTGCCAATCGACGATGTCTGCCGTACCACAGCGCATAGTCAGCGACTTCAGTGCTTATTTCCACACCGAAAAACCGAGCAATTTCACGCCGCATATAAATGATGATGCGCTTTTTGCACGAATAGCGGTGCGTTGGCAGCTGTTGCTGTGGCAGGGATTGCTGCTGTAGCTGCAATTGTTGCTGCTGTGGAACAGACTGCAAAGTTTGCTGTTGGTATTGCTGCTGCTGCTGCTGTTGTTGCAGCTGTTGTTGTTGTAAGCTTTGCTGTTGCTGCTGCTGATATTGTTGCTGCGTTTGCTGCTGGTATTGTTGATGTTGCTGCTGCTGTTGCTGGTTCTGCTGCTGCAACTGTTGCTGCTGCAGCTGTTGCTGCTGCAGCTGTTGGTATTGCTGCACCTGCTGTGATTGAAGCTGTTGCTGTTGGTATTGCTGATGTTGCTGCTGCTGTTGCTGCAAAGTTTGCTGTAAAAAGTGATTTAGTTGTTACTGCTGCTGCAATGATTGCTGCTGCTACAACCGCAACTGTTGCTGCTGCTGCAAAATTGCTGTAATGATTACAGCAACTGCTGCTGCTGTTGCATAGATTGTTGTGGTTGTTGCTGCTGCTGATGATATAGCTGCAATTGTTGCTGCTGCATCTGCAACTGTAGCGGCTACTGCAAAGATTGCTGTTGCTGATGCCGCTGCATCTGCAACTATTGCTCACTCACCCCATAAATATGCTGTGAGCTCGGCAAATTGCCATGTCGCTGATAGTTGCCAGTGTTGTTAAACGGCTCCGTTTGCTGCTTAACCTCAATCGCTGAGATTGCGAGCAACTCTTGCTCCTGTTGCTGTTGCTGCAGTTGCTGGTGCTTTAACTTACCCAAATCGCTGGCCGTTAAGCTCGACAGTGGCAAAGTCATTGAGACGGGCACTGGGCTAATGGGCCCCGTAGTCTGTGTGGTTTGATGTACGCCCGTAGTTCTCCGAGCCGTATTGCAATGCAAACAGGTGGCACTCTGAGTGGAATCGTTTAGCGTCATGGGTTGGATAAGAATGATGGGCTCTGGTTCCTCGGATGAAGCAGCTGCCGATTGCTCCAATCTCTTCCTGGAAGAATTTGTGACAGCTGCTGTTGTTGTTGCTGTTGTGGGCGAGGGACATGGACAAGTGTTGCCGCTGGAAGAGGAGGAACTGCCTCCGTTTGAGGTCTGAGCGCTCTTTGAGAAGCTGAGTGGTGTAGGTTGGGGAGTCTGCCCCTCCCTCTGACCCAGAGCCTCCTCGCCATGTCCACACTTGGACCTGGTATAGCCGCCATAAGGCAAATTGACGTACTGCGTCGACGTTGGCGTCGCTGTTCCTGTCGTCGTTGTCGTCGTCATCTCCTCAGCAGCTGGCGGCGGCGTTGGCACATAACGCTTGACCGGCGTATGCAGCGTGGAGCCCAAATAGCCGCCATAAGCATCCGCACACTGCAACACCTTGGCTGGCAGAAAGTAACGCGATGAAGCCGTCGCCGGCGAGGAGAGACCCATCGCATCCATGCCAAGCTTTAATTTTGGCGATTCACGATAACGTTCTAGTCGATATTTTGTATTCGGGGACATGGCGCGATGCGTGGCGTGCTGGGTGTATTTCTTTTCCAACTGCTGCGATTGCCCGGAATTTGTGGTACACAGCGAGGAGGCGGAGTTGGAGGAGGATAGTGGATAAATAGGGGCGTGGCTGTGACTGTGTGTGTGACTGTGATTGTTGTGCTGCTGAAAATTATTGAGGGTCAATTGCTGCATTTGATTATTGGCATTGCTGTTGCTATTTTTGCTTTGCTGCTGGCTTTCCGCGTGGCAATCGCTATTTGGAGCTGGCGATGGCGGCGGCAAACAGCCATTGATCAATAGCGCATCATCGTATTTCTCTAGTGGTATGGTCAACTTGCTCGATTGGGCCAGAAATATGTCATTTGGATGGGGACTAAATCGACCGGCTGAGGAAGAGGCTGATGAACCCATTGGAACCACATCCTCTCCATTGCTTGACTTCAGCGAGAGCTGTGTTTGATAGTTCAGCGATTTCCGCCGATTCCCACAATTATTTCCAGCGGTATTGCATTCATTTGCAGAGCGTCGCTGACTGGACGCAAGCCCAACGGGCAGCTCACTGCCAACGTTATGCATTCTAAGCGACTTCTAACTGTTGTCTGTAATAAGTATATGTATATTTAATCATATAAATAATTATATGCATTTAGTGCTCAGAAAGCCTCTGCTTTTGTAAATCTAATGAGTTTTCATAAAGTTATGCAATTTTTAATCTGCTCCAATATTTTTCTTGGTTTGAAAATGAATTTAAAAATGCGCGCCAAAGCGATAACAATAAATATCGAAAAGCAAAGAGCTGCTTCGCTCACAATCGGCCTGCTGATGATCGTTCTCGTTTTGAACCGAGTGCGGTTCGTGGTCAAACTAACAGCTAGCGATCACTAAATTCATTTATTTGCGAAAGTTCTGCCGTCAAATGATTTTTTCACAAAATTATTAATTATATTCACAAATAAATGAATTATAAAAAACGTTCGCAATGCATAAATAAATTAAATTTGCAATATTCTTTTTGTCTTCCTGCCTGCTGTTAATTGCGAATAAGAAACACTTATATCAGATGTATACACGCACACACATAATTACACACATCACAGACGCATGTATATATATAACTACTGCTTATAGACACCTAGTTGCACTCTCACGCCCATTTTTTTTATTTCCCTACTGTAATTTATTTCTTTATATACACTCATTACTTACATTTCTTTTTATTGCATTTTATATATTGCAAGAAATATTTTCACTGACTGCTCTGTGAAGGAATTTGAACTTTTATCGATTTTCCACAATTGGCACAAAAGCAGCATACTTTTTGGCGCTACTTGCATTATCGTTTGCGCTTTATTTATTGTTTTTTATCGCACACGCTGCATCTTTTGTTTATTGTTTTAATTTTTCGTAATATATTTCGCTGTTTCTGTTGCTGTTTTTGCCAAAATCTTTTCACCTAATTCGAGTGCAGAATTGTTCCAATGTAATTTATGTATGTACAAAATACATATACACATTACAGCCATTACCATTGCCATTCACATGTCGTCTTGCTCATATGGTCAGCTGCGCATGTCTACAATTGTGACGTCACGTCATCTGGGTGTTATTTTCTTTAGTTGCAACAGCTGAGAGCTGAAAGTAACACTGTCTTTTGACTGATATAATGCACGTTTAATGTTGTTTTTAATACATGCTTAAAGTTATAATATGGTGTGATTTAATGATCGGCCAATCTAGCTTAGCTGCTGCCAAGGTGGCAGCTCTGCGCCTATCTTATCGATATTTTGTGTAAGACGCGCCATTTTTGAATTAGTCTCTTGTTAATTATCAAAATATGCATTTTTGCACATTACTTTTACTTTTATTGGTTTTTGGTGGAGTTTATAAAATATATATTATAAAATTAATAATTAATAATGATCAATGGTTTGTTTTATTGTTAATTATATTATTATTAATCAAACTCCGAAATTTCTTGACTTATAGCCTGCCTTAAGTTTTATACATATGTATAAATATGTATATTTGTCTGTTTTATACACCTTGATTTGGCGTACTTAACAAACCGCAAAGCAATCACTGTTATTCAGTTGTTTTTTGTGCGTGAGACAGTTTACTTCGCTTTTCAAATCTGTTACCACATCGATACAAATACATATACACAACTGCAAGTAACCAGTTTTTGCAGCTGAGCCATGAAGTCGTTTTGTTTTGTCGTAATTAGTTTGTGTTGTTCGTTCGTTGGCCTCCAATACGACAGGCATTCTGCCAATGCTGCAATATTTGACCAATCTTTCACGGGGAGTGGCAGCAAAAATAATGGAAATACATTTGAAATTGTTAACGAGTGGAAATATTTGGATTTCGAGTATCCGACATTTGTCGAAAGGCAATTGGCTATTTTAAATGGGTAAAAATTGCATTAAATATATTTTATAATAACATTGGATGGGTAATAAATACTTATATATGTATATAAATTTTTTTTTTTAAATAATTAAAAGTAATTAAAGCAAATATAGTAGAATTAATGTGTAAATTTATCGATAAGCTATCGAAGTGAATGTAACGTCAATAAGGTAAAAACGCAACTGTGAATACATTTATTGTTCGCCTGTTGGTTTATTGCTAAAGCTTATTAACAATTAGAAATGATACAGGTTTCGATAAATTTTATTTTTAATTAGTTGCTCGTCACAGTTTTCGTTTTAATTCTACGTTTACAACTGAGGTGACCTTCCAGATTTTATCAGACAGAAAACGAGCTTAAAGCTTACAGCTCGCAACCTTTTATGGTGAACCTGTGCCTTTTATCAATAAGCCGTTAACACTTAAATGCAAATACTTTTATTTATTTTTATATTTTGTTGCTGATTTCATTCTTTTTTACAGTGAATTTATACCCAAAAATAATTTACCGCTGGGCATCGATGTGCATGGCAATCGAATGTTTATCACAACTCCGCGCTGGAAGGACGGAGTGCCAGCGTCTCTGGTAACTCTGGCATATCCCTCCAAGGAGATAAGTCCACCGTTGCAGCCGTATCCCAATTGGCAATCACACAGCAGCCCCAACAATCCCGATTGCAGCAAACTGATATCGGTTTATCGCACCGCAATCGATGCGCACTGCAATCGATTGTGGCTAATCGATTCCGGTATTGTGAATGCAACAATTAAACTCAATCAAATATGCCCGCCAAAAATTGTTGCCTACGATTTGAAAACGGATGAATTAATTGTGAGTTTTGAACTGCCCGCCTCGCAAATTAAGCAGGATTCGTTGCACTCGAATATTCTTGTGGATGTTAGGAATGGAGATTGTGAAGATGCCCACGCTTTAATCACAGATGTCTGGCGATTTGGCATTGTGGTTTATAGTCTGGCCAAGGACAGAAGTTGGCGAATTACCAATTATAATTTCTCACCTAATCCGTCGGCAGCTGATTTCAATGTTTATGGCCTGAATTTTCAGTGGTTGGATGGAGTTTTTGGCATGAGTCAAAGCAAGGAACGACTTTTATATTTTCATCCAATGGCAAGTTTTAAGGTGAGTAGTTTACATAGCAGTGAATGTAATTAACAGACAACTGGGAATGAATAACAGAGCACTAATAACATAGAACTAGTACTAACAGCTGTAAGGTGAGTAAATAACAGAGCTAGAAATGTAAATTACACTTAACGGGCTTAACTTAACAGCTGCAACATTACATTCAATTTAAATTGAAAAAAATAACTAATAATTATAAGACATAATTTTTAACATACAACTACATAATAAATAATAACTGTACACAGCATAAAATATCGATAGCAATAGATAGGTCGCAGCATCCATTTATTTATATATTTAGCCCATTATTATTAATTCTAGGAATTTATGGTGCCCCTTGACACGCTCTTAGATGAATCCCTTTGGACTGGCAAGAGCAGTGTGGACACCTCGAAATTTTTCATTCCAATTGGGGATCGTGGCTTTGAGGGACAATCTTCGACATCGGGCATAGCCCGAAATGGGGTTATGTTCTACACCCAAGTGCATCGCGATAATATCGGATGTTGGGACACTAGAAAGCCCTATAATCGTGCCAATCTCGGCATGCTTTTGGAACCAGATAATACTTCGATGTTAATACAATTTCCGAATGATTTGAAAGTGGATCAGGAAATTAAGCAAAGTATTTGGGTGATGAGTAATCGTTTGCCAATTTATCTATATAGCCAGTTGGATTATGGAGATATCAATTTTCGTATTTTAAAAGCCGATGTCGATGGCATTATCGATAACACGATATGCAATCCAAATTACGAGGCGGAAAATAAACAAAAAGCGGCACTGGTCTCCATTGAAGAGGGACAATGTTATTAATTTAATGAATAATAAAATATTAAGCATTAAATAAATTAATAAATAATATGCTCATTTATTACATTGCAATACATCTTTTGTTTTAAAGTATATCACCTTGACACCTTGGGAGTTGTGGACTCGATAACAGCAAAACGATAAGAACCGCCAAATATGGCGGCCCGCTTGTGACGTCGCTAACAGGACGATACATTTGACTTTTTGGGGGGCAGCGATAAAAAGCAAAACAAATATTGCGCTAAAAATGTCAGCTACTTGAATATAATGACCAGTTAATATTTATATTTATCCATTATTTAAATTCCATACAAATATTAATTTCATTGTTCATTAGGCTGCACAAAAACTCAAACAATTATTTGCTCTACCACAATTTTACCAGCGCTTAATTCAGTATAGTAGTTCGCTTCCATCTCTATCTTTATCTATATCTTTATCTTTATCTTTACACGACAAACAGCAGACATGGGCTATTTTTTTTTTACGCCACTTGCGCGAGAGTCAGTTGAGAAAAGCCGTCTTCTACACTCGCATCAAATTACAACAACGAGAAAAAAAAGAAAGAAAGAAATCTCGCTCAAAAAGGCAATTTTTTGCTGTTGTTTTTGGTCAGTTGAGCTGTTTAAGTATTGCGTGATGCGTGTGAACTACTTGGCAATTATTTGGCTGTTGACCGCGTGTCAAATGCGACAAGTGCTCGCTGAAGGTGAGTCAGCGTCAGCATTACAAGTCTACATATTCACACATGCATACGCATGCATATGCATGCAGGCTTGCACAGAAATGCACTCAGGCATGCACTCACACACGCACACACGTTCTCATGCAATTGCAGGCAGTGTAAGAAGATCGTTGACTTTGAAATATGCAAACGTTTGTGTGTGTGACTATTTGTGTTTGTTGTGTGTGTAATTGATTTTCAAGGCATTTGAAAATACATTTAAATAACTGAAAAGTGATTCAAATATAATAATTTTTAATATTTACTTGTTAAAATATTTTAAAGTGCTAATTAAATGTATAAATAATTTTGTATTGATTTTATTTGTTTTTATGAATTTTTAATAAATTCAGAAGTAATAATTTAGAATTAACTTCACCTTTTATTTGTCAACATATATTATTCTTTATTTTATTTAAATTTTATTTAATAATGTAGAATTTATTTTACAATCTGCACAAATGTAATAGTTGTATAAAAGTTGTATAATAATTGTATAATAGTTGCATACTCGCCTTGGATCTTATCAGAGCCTTATCAGAGCAGCGAATGTTTGTCCGTTCTGTCAGATAAGCTGTCAGATTATGCTGTCAGCGCTATGAGAACAGTTGATCCCAACTTTTATGCAAATATGTACACTTATGCTATTGTACATGCACACATGAACATCTTTAAATACGCATGTGTGTGTGTCTGTGTCCCAACGCGGCGACCTTTGCAAAGGCAATTAAAGCACAGTTGCATGTGTACATGTGTGTGTGTGTGTGTTTTTTGTACTTGCATGTAGAAGAGTGAATTAAGTGCGTATAAGAGTGGAGCAATGAATATTTACTTATAATATAGAGTAACGGATTACTTATACTTGTGGAAGAGCAGAGCATTCAAAATTAATTAATTCTCTTGTGTACAGAAACTATCTCCGATTATATTCGAAAATGCTGTTTGAGTGGATTGAGAAATGCTCGAACCACAAATGAGTGTGCAAATATGGAAAACTCAGTTGGGAAACAACAGATTCCTCAGGAATGGCTGGGATTATGTTATTCCACATTCGGCGTTTGCTGTGCGGGTCAATTGAACAGGGAGCACTGTAAACAGGGTCGTCTGGCCGCCTTGAAGGGCACATCCTGTGATAAGGATTCAAATTCCTCCTCCTACACGGATTGCTGTCGTGCATGTCAAGGTATGAATAATTTATAAATAATATATATATAAATAATATAATTTATATATATAATATTAATTCACAGTTGGCATGCAGGTCAAAGTTAGTCATCAAAATTGCCGAGATCCCCTCTTCTCATTTGTATCGAATATAAAATCCTATCGCATCTGTTGCACCGGAAATGATGCTGAGGAGTCTGGTGAAGAATGCGAACGAGGTGAAAACAATCAAATTGATGTGAAAAAGGAGGTGGTGGCGGACGATGAGGAGGCGAACGAGGGCGACGAGAGCAAAGAGAATGCAGATGGAACAATTGTGCTAACAGCTGATGGTGAGTCGCCATTAGAGAGTTAACAGTAAATGTTAATGTTAATTTACACAGATGATATCTGCGAGAAAATGTCGAATTTGTGCGAGCATATTTGCGAGAGCACCTTCGATGCCTACAAATGCAGCTGTAATCCCGGCTTTAAATTGGACGATAATAATGTCACCTGTTCCCCGTTGAAAAGAGATATTTGTCCGAGTGGTTTTATTTTGGATGTGAAGCTGGGTCGTTGTGTGGATGTCGATGAGTGCATTGAGGAATTGCACGAGTGCAAAGCAAAACAATATTGCCATAATACCCACGGTGGATATCATTGCCTCAATCGGTCCAAAGATTGTCCTGAGGGTTATCAATACAATGTGAAGACAAATGAATGTGAAGGTAGGTAAAATATTTAAAGTATAATTAAAATACCAACTTCTTTTCAACAGAAGTTGTTATATTAACAGTGGAAGTATAAGTATAAGTATACAGTATAAGTATACAGTAGCTCCCTTATACTTACGCTGTTATATGAACAGAGCGCTGTAAACGTTGATCGTTCTCGTGTGTTAATGCACAAAGTAGGAGAAATTTGGAAAAAAAATTAATAGATCCACCCTGACATTTTTTCTTAAAACAAATTACAATCAGATTAGTTTTGAAATTTTTTAAATATTAATTTTTAATATTTGTGTTTTATTTTATTATCCCTATAAATTGTTTTCTTAAATCTCACTTTTTTTAATGCGCTGTTAATTTAACAGAGATCTGCAATATGTTACATATGGGAATTCCAGGATGTCAATTGCACAGCTCTGTTAAGTTTCCATACGCACCGTTAACTGAGAGGCTGCAGCTAACATTACTGGAGTTAACATACACCTGCTGACAGCTATAAAAAAATATAATAATAGAAATAAAATAAATAATAGTACTATTTTTCTCACAGAGAGTTTAATATGTGATATTGGCTACTATTTCGATGGGAATATTTGTGCCGATATCAATGAATGCAATGCGAATGGCACCAAAAACACATGCAAAACGGAGGAGCGACAGGAGTGCAAAAACACCATAGGCAGTTACTACTGTAGCTGTATGGCCGGCTACAGTTTAGATACGACAGAAAATAAATGCGTTGGTAAATAAAATCAATTCCCAAATTGATTCGATATATATTAAATGATAAATGCATCTGAAAATATATCAAAATATATGTATATATACCCGTATACCTGTAGATATTAATGAGTGCTCAATTAATAATCACAACTGCCTGCCAACTCAGAGATGTGATAACACCATCGGCTCATACATATGCACGGTACTATATTTTGTATCCCTTATTTACTCGATATCAATTAATAATATGTATATATATCTACATATATCTCAATGGTTATCTAATAAATCATTAAAATAGAGATGGACGTCGTGTGGCACGGGATATACCCTCAATGCCGAGACGGGCAACTGCGTTGGTAAGTTGACCTATTTTTATATATCTTATATATATACAGTCGTGGTATTTACTTATTTACTTTCCCTAAATAGATGACGATGAGTGTGCATTAAATACGCACAATTGTCTGTCGGATTATGAGTGTTTCAATACCAAAGGCTCCTTTCGCTGCCATAGAAAAACAACAACAACAACAACCACGCCCAAAACGACAACAGAACCCGAGCCCAAAACGACAACAACAACCGAAAATTCTTCGCATTATATTTACAACCGTTTGGATTATACGCCAAGCTATCAAATGCGACGACCTTGTTCGAGTGGCTTCGAGCGCAATCATCTCGGCGCCTGTGTTGGTAAATTACTCCTGATTTGTGATTTACTCTTTAACTATTGCCAGCATTGGCTCATTGGTTGCAGAGGGCGCTGCGTGCGCTGCTCTGATTCGTCGTTGAGTGAGCGAGGGCGCTGTGCGCGCTAATTGCTGAGTGAGAGTGAGGGCACAGAGCGCTGCCCTGATGTGAGAGAGGGGCACGCACAGAGCTCTTCTCTGACTGTTCGTTGAGTGAGCGAGGCTGCTGCTGCGCTTCTCTAGGCTGTGAGAGACCGAAAGAATTGTTCATTTAATTTTTGCATCGAAACTAGCGTTCAGTTAAATTTACTTCAGAGTTGTATTTAATATTTATTTCGTTCATTTAATTAATTATTTTAATATGCATTCATCTTTCATTTAGTTAATTTATTTTATTTAAAGTACAGTCGCTTAAGTTCGCGTAACTTCACCTCACTTACACATATGCACAGCCATTTTTCCATGCACTTCACTGTGAAGGGCTCTCACAGCAACAACAAATGTTGAAAATAGAGAGAGCCACCTACCGTAACTTTAGCTCACTCACATATATGCACGCGCATTGCTCATATTTTCGCTCAGCAACAAGTACTTCAGCATTTATTTTACATCAAGCTGCATATATTTACTTTTACAGACATTAATGAATGCATAAAGTTTATTGCATGCAACAGCCACGAACGTTGCATTAATACAAATGGCTCATATCGTTGCGAGAATTTGCTGCAATGCCCCGCCGGCCTGAAGTCGACGCCAGAGGGCACCACTTGCATTGGTGAGTAGAGAAAACACACACAAATACATGCATGCATGCTCAGCTCACTCAACTCTCTCACCACCCAGACATTAACGAGTGCGAGACGGGCGATCACAGCTGTGGTGACAATCAGTTGTGCCAGAATCGTCATGGTGGCTACATTTGTGCCTGTCCTGCCGGCCACCAGGTGTCGCGTCTGCCCGATAGCACCAACAGCTGTGTTGATATCGATGAGTGTGACCAAAGTCAGGCGGTGTGTTCATCGAACGCAAATTGCTACAACACAATCGGTTCGTATTATTGTGAGTGCAAGACGGGCTTTCAAAAGAAGGGGCATCACGCGCCTCAATCCGACAGTTGGCCCAATAATTCACAGTGTTTCGATGTCGATGAGTGCCAATCAATACCCGGTTTATGTCAACAGAAGTGCATTAATTTCTGGGGCGGATATCGCTGCGCCTGCAATCCCGGCTACGAGCTGAGCGCCGATAATCGCACCTGCAACGATGTCGATGAGTGTGAAATGCACAAGGATTCCGATTACAAATTATGCATGGGGTAAATATTTGGCAATTGTTAACTGTTAACTGTGAACTGTTCAATGTTAAACTCGGTCACTGTTAAATTGCAGCTTTTGCATTAACACGGCTGGCTCTTATCAGTGCTCATGTCCGCGGGGCTACACTTTGAATGCGGATCAGAAAACCTGCCGTGATATCGATGAATGCGAAACGAGCAGTCAACATCATGTGTGCACGGGCAGGGTAAGTAATCGGTGTAAGGTATATATACAAAATATTCATTGTTGTATTTGCGGTATATATCGATCCACCACATTACATTTAAAATTTACAATTTATCGATGACCGACAACACCGTCCATTTTCCAGAATGACATTTGCACAAATGTACGTGGCGGTTACAAATGCACCACCATCAATTGTCCCCATGGCTATATCAATGATCCCGATCAAAAGAAGTAAGCTGACTATATAATAAATATATATTATAATAAATATGTATTTAATTACAGTCGCTGCCGGCAAAAGAGCAACATTTGCGAGGGCGACTGTTATACGAAACCCTCTGCATATACATACAATTTCATCACATTCGTTTCGAAATTAATGATACCCCCCGAGGGACGTACAATTTTTACTCTCCGTGGACCCATTTGGTATGATGATATAGATTTCGATCTAAAAGTAGCTCGAGTTCAAGCGGCCAGCAATGTGGAAAAGGCAACAGAGGCTTACTTTAAGTAAGTCTGCAATTTATCTATCGATAAGTCATTGATATTAATCGATAGTATTCATTCAATATTCGTTTTTCAGCACTTTGAAGAGCAAAAATCAAGTAGATTTGGTTTTAAAGCGCGCCTTGGAAGGACCACAGGATGTTGAGCTGGAATTAAGCATGACAGTGTTCACTAACGGCATGCCGCGCGGCAAAAGTGTCGCAAAACTATTTCTCTTTGTCTCCCAATACACATTCTGAGAAAAAAAAGAGAAAAAATTACTTACAGTTGTAATATGTAAAGAATCTTATAAACTCTAGTTAAATACTGTGTTTTTATTTAAAATGTAATTTATAATTCGAAATTTCACAGCCCATGTAAAAATAACTTTGGCAACACTGGTTCAAGTGCATAAATTAATGGTAACTAAAAGTACAGATAAACCCGACCAACTTAAAACCAAAACTAGCCAAAAATTGGATCGAAAAGCGCTCTGAAAATGATTGGGAATACCGCTACCCAATAATTCCGAGCAAGTACGTCTTGAGAAATAAACCAAAAATACGGGTATTATATACTGGATTCCAACGCCAGCATAACTGCCCGTAAAAGCAACCAAATTCGATAAATTATCGGTGAAAAAGGCCACACAAAACGGCGGTAAAACGGCTAAAAACGGCAATAATAAGTGCACAAAATAATTATAGGATTCCAAGCGAGACATGTCCAAAAATAGGGTTTGTAAGTTATTCTTTAGTGTTATGGCAATCAAAGGATAACTGGTGGACAAGGTAAATACTGGAAAAAGCGATAAGAAATAATCGATAACAATGAGCAGGCGCGATAACCAGCCATCGTGATCTAACTGATCGGCTAAGAAATTTAAGGTGTACAAATCCTGAACGTTCTCAAAGGCAAAAATGCCAGTTAATGCAAAGATAATATAAAATGTGCAAATGACTATATAATCGATGGATAATATTCTCGATACGGAATATTTGGAGCGCAACGGGGCCAATAAACCGGGCAGCGAATGATGACACATAAAGGAATAAACACAGGCGCCAAATAATGCTGGAATTCCATAAATATTTACGGCTTTTGGATGGCCGTGTTTTCCATCCGTCGCAAGTAATTTAATTGCAATGCAAATCATCAGTGCAAAGGCTGTAAATTAATGTAAAATATATGAGTAGCTATTTATTATGAATATTAATTATTTACTTCATTAAAAACTCACCCAACCAGCGACAAATTGCCGTCAATATTTGCAAATATTTCGTTTTTTGTATGCCACAAAAGACTAGGGGTCCAAAAATCAGCGTAAAACCCATTAAAATCAGCCTGTAAATCATTTTACGCGATATTGTTGTTGTTTCTGACTTCGGCCAGCAGGCAAGATTGTTATTACTCTCAAAATCACCAGGCAAATATATTGAACGAGTCTCCAAAGTTGAGAAATTTGAGCTATTTTTGGACTCGTGGTCGCTGTAAGTTAATAAATAAATATAAATATTAACATATTAAATACAATTTACTGCCTATTTTAAGTATTTGCATTCAAAATTTGATTAATTTTCTATTCATTTTTGATTTTAATAAACAATTTTAATTTTCCCCTTTTCACATTTAAACAGCTTGCGCATTTATCGATAACAATCAATTGCTGCAGCGTATGCAACATGTTGCGCAAAGCACACAACATGTTGAGTGCTCTTTGCACAGTTAGCACAGCTGCAAAACGCTTATTTATGAGCAACATAACCGTTTCTGTTTTACTATTATTTAATATAATTGCACAATTTACCAGATAACATCGCGTAAACTTCTCGTCACTGCTGCCGAATAGATGCTCAAATCACCATACAAATAGATAATGAAGCACAAATAGAACAAAAGCCGTCCGAAATCATTAAAAAACATTGTTGCCATTTCGCCCAACTCAAATTTGTGCGTGAGCTGATAGTAATGAAATTCACCACTCTGTTGTATCGTCAGCGGTACCGTTTCACTGTCAGTATTGCCAAACTGTTGCTCGTCGAGCGATTCCGATGAACATCGTCGGTGACGCAGCGCTTGTAAATTCTGCCAACTTTTGATGGCATTTGCACAGGCCATCGCCTCAATTACATACGTCACCGTTATATAGCTAACAACTGCGAGCAGAAGCAGCAGCAACAGACTCAGGCACCAACCAGCCTTAGCGAAGGCAGCGGGCAGCGTTAAAGCGCCCGTTCCAACAATCAAATTGAATATGAAAACAAAGCCAACCTGTCAAAGAGCAAACGACGCACGTTTATCAACACTTGCAAGCTCAATAAATGTTGTATATATAATTATATTTTAGTTGCACATTATATATTTACCAAATTTGAGTAGGAACCCTCATTTATGGGCGGAGGAACATTTCTTGCAGCCTGCATATTTTCTTTGTTATTGTGACTAAATGCAGTGTGACCGTTTGTGGAGAGACCATAAATACCTCAATAAAATGCTATTAAAGACTTAAAGAGAGAACGTTGCAGTCGGGCGTAACAGCCTGCGAAATACTTATATACCATATGTAATGCCAGCTTATAACAGGTAGCAAGGAAGAGGGTGTGTGTAGCCAATAAATACTATCCTAGTTTGCCTTTCAAATATAAGCACTAAACTGACAATGCATAGAGGCATCAAATCAACAAAAAAGTTTATCATGTTTTCTCTCAGAGTCTGGGTCCCAGCAGCGCCCGGAATGCGACGCGTCGAAAATTTGGCAGGGTTCGGGTGTCGAGCAGCGAACGTAGATCATTATTTCATTTGATTTCGCTGCGACAACCAGTGCACCCTGTGCCGCGCTCGCTTCCTGTATATCGATAAAAAAAGAGTTGCAGGCCTTTTATGTATTTGTAAATGCAATTAAAACATGAACGAATTAACGATGATTGATCAATAAGTGTGTTTTTAATATATATTTATTTTAACAATTGGTAAACACCACGCTTATTCGTTAAATTTTTAATACATCCTCTCTCTTGACACACTTAAAATTAAAAATACATAAATTAGAATTGCCAAAGAAGAAATGAAATGATTGATTATTGTGATTCCGTCCAATCATTGCTTAAACAATTATTGCCTAAATCACAATCGTCAACAAATTCCACATGCGTAAATGGAAAATGGCCCTTCCTTCCATTCAGCTCTCCCTCCCACTGTCCATTGATATTCGTTTTGGTCACCTTGATAATATCGCCCACCTCTAGTTTTAATGCAGTCTTGTCGTATGCATTCGGCACACGCGATTGTTTGACACGAGCACGCGCTGGAAGCTTGCGCTGGAAAGGAAGAGAAAAAAGTATTTATAAATATAAAATACAAATATAAAATTATAAACATTAATGGAATGTCATATTATTATATAGCTTACGCACATTTAAGTCGGTCTTTTTGAGGCTGCTAAATTGGCTGGTTGTTGTTAGAAAAGCTGGTTCTGCATTGCTGCCACTGGAAATGTTGGAACGTGCAATACAAGCGCTGATATTTAAACCAGCCGCCGATGTCTGTTCGATGCCATCTTCATCCAACGAGTCATCATACTGCAAAACCAAAACGAAATGAAAAGGGACGACACGAAATCGTCAAACTTTCATGATCAGTTTGGCTTGTGTGTTCGTCAAACTTGCATGATCAGTTGGTCTGCTCGTTCATCAAACTTGCATGATCAGCTGGCCTGCTCGTTCACGTGCGTTGTCCGTTCATTTGGTTATTCGTTCGATCACAATGTTCACCACTACTTACACGCTGCACATACGGCACTGGAATCTGACCAATCAAACCGGTGGAATTGCGTGCTGTCCACCACTGATCCTCATCCTTGCGTATAACGGTTAAAATGTCGCCACGCTGAAAAGGCAAATCATCCTGATCCTAAATTAAAGTACAGCAATTAATACAAAAATTAACAATTAAATTAAATATTCATTTCAACATACGCTGCCCAGAAAATCAAATTTCCCAATGACTTTTTCGACTTTCTTCTGAGCTGGACGCTTTAACGGTGTCGTATCCAAATAGTGCAGTGTGTAAAATGTTAACAATTTGGGTAAATTCTCAAATGATTGATCCCCGATGCGATAAACAATTTGTTCCTGCTGTTGCACCTTGTTAATAATATAATTGCTCACTTTTGTATCCTCTCTGGAAATTCAAAAAAATTAATATTCATATTAATTATATTTAATTTTTTATGTTATTACCTCACGCATAGCACATAGTCGCCTTCGATTGAGTTGCTGTCGCGCACTAAAAAAACGCCGCGTTCTCTTTCATTCATTAATATTTCCGTAGCATCTTGTCGGGACATGGAGCCAAAGTACCAACTTCAAATTAAATGCATATACACACATAATATAGTCATTTGTATTATGCTTTCAACAAGTCAGCTGCCTAGTTTTGTATGTGTGTGTGTGTATTCCGAATGCACTTGAATAACAATCTCCGCACACACACAAACACACACCAAATTTATGCTAAAATATCCATTATGTTTCCGGTTTTTATTTACCTGCTCCTGTCCGATACATCAAATGTATCCATTTTGCAATAATAATAATAATAATAATTACTTTTTTTGCAAAATTGTTTGACCAATGCTAGCATAAAAAACACTTAATTCTTTTTTTTTCTTTGTGAATTCTCTTTTTAGTTCTCTTTATGGCTGTGCATTTGGTATCGATGCCCGCTGACTATCGATATAAAAGGTGACAATTATTTACTCACGAGTGGGCGTATAATACATATTTAAATTATTAAAAATAGTCGATTACAATTTACTCAGTAAAATGCATATTTGTAAATATAATAAATATATAAATTAAAAAGTTGAAACGTAATAACTTGTTTAATAATGGCTTAAAACCAAGATTTAATGTACAGTTTTAATCAATTTAAATGCAATTTTTAATAAATTAAACTAAACGTAATTAATTGACTACAGCCATTAATCGCTCACTGAGCAATATAATATCGCATAAGGCTTGACAACTATCGCCACAGCAGTAACTAGTTCATTTACACACACTCATAGATATATCGAATGAACAGCGAGAAAAAACGACCAGCACACCAGAGAACAGAAACAAAATCGATACCTCGATTTGTCGATGTTTTTGTTCATCTCTGATGGCTACGCCATTTTGTGTAAAAGAGAAAAATTTTGAGAAACACATAATACAAAAAGGCAAAAAAACGCGTTTTCTTTGTGCAACTAATGTAACAAAATGTTATATTTGTAAAGTTAAAAAGTGTTTGCGTGTGCATATAAACGTATTTGAAACCTATGATAATATATAAATCCAAATAATACATATGTACATCAAATGCAAACCAGCCCCAAAAAAAATGCTGCTGCTGCATACATGCTTATGTGTTTGTGTGTATGTGTAGAAACTTGTTTGATGTAGTATACATGTGCATGTGTGCGTGTGTATATATAAAAAATATATACCTATATATATATATATGCAGCAAATCCACGGAAAATTTGTGTATACAAATAAATAAATAATTGATAATAATTGCATTTGCATGCAATGCAAGAAACGTTTAACGAATATGGATGTGAAATAAATATTACAAGTGTAGGCGTATATATGTTGGTATGTATTTGTGTATAAATGTGCATGTGCTGCAATTGTTTATGTAGCTTTCTATATGCACATGTGTGTGTGTGATTTGTGCTCAATTTACACATATCCATATATAATAAATTACACAAATTTGTTATTAAATATCTAAAATATATATATAAATGAGTGTTTCATGGGCCGCATATTGCGCAACTTGAAATGTACTCGTCAACGATAAATCTTCGATATTCGATATACGTTACTGCTTGCCGCAGCAGAGTGCAAACATAAAACATAAAAATAAGAAGCCATAAAACAAAAAACGAAATTGACAGCCGCCAATTGATTAATGCTGAAAACTCTAATATCGCTAAATTTGTGTTAACACAAATGAAATACTATAAAAAACTAGAACATAAAACAAATAATAATAACAAGAAAAAAGACAAACTTAACTCAACTTGGAAATAGTAAAAAAAAAATAAGTAAATAAAATAAAAATAAAAAAAAAAAAACCTAATAATATTAATATTACAAACAATAGAATCTTCAATTTAAAATTTTAATTTATTATTTTGTTAGTTTATCGGTTTTTGTTAGGTAAATTCACTTAATAAAACATTTAATAATTACTTTCTCTATAATGATTATTCTGTCGTTTCTACCAGGTAATAATAACACCTTCAATGACGCCCACATAATATTAGATTGTTAGCTGTCAGTCCATCAAATTGAACTATCCAAACAATCGGATTAAGCACTAATAATAAGTTAACATTATGTCTACAATACATCGTCGCATTAAAGTTAAATTTCGCAATGCTGAACTGGAAACAATAACTTATAAAAAGCATGGTAAGTGGAAGGTTCAAATATAGTGTATATAGTATAAGGAAAGGAGTAACAAAAATATATATAAAATATGAAAAATAAATAATAAAATAAAATAATATTCAAAAATAAACAAAACTAATGTGGAATCGATATCGAAAAGCTCCTAAGGGTCTCCATCTTTATAATTTTCCATTACAAATTCTCCATCGAGCTGAGATTTGGAGATCCCATTCCCTTGCCTCCATTGGTCTTGAACGATCCTGTAGAGACTTTACTGGTGTACTTGGAGTCGATGTCCTGTTGGATCAATGGCATCATATACAGTGGGTCACAGTTCAAAGCAAGCAGTGTGAAAAAAAATAGGCAACTTTTTTACATAATCCTACCTAGCAGGTATGGAAACCCCAATTTATTGGGGTCATATATTAATTTTGGTGGTTAATATATATACCTACCATCGGTCTTTGGAATTTTTGAAAAATAATGAATGATTAGCTTATGGCAGGCAGTTACGTTTTTTCTTTCACACTGCTTGCTTTGAACTGTGACCCACTGTATATTATTACATATGTATATTATGAAATATAGGACCCGATCTGAGATTGATCCGACAGCGTAACAAAAAGTGCCCAAAGCATTGCTGACAGTCAGTCGTGCTTAATGGCGGAACAGATTATGGGCTGAGCACAGAACCCATTTTTGGATTCGTCCGATCACCAAATGTTCCTCCATTGAAATCTTATTTAGACCTTAAACTTCTGTTAGTATGGGTTATATTCTTGGACTTTTACTTTGGCAGAATTAAATTTTTGTTCCTTTTGAAGATTTTTGAAGAGGTCTCGATTATTCGATTATTATTATCGATATATATATTGAACAGTTAAATGGTAAAAGAAATCGAAGATATTACGAAAGGAGCTATGCAAATATTGGGTAACTGCATTGAACGAAGCAGCACTACTATGGTAACTGTATGTAAGAGATATATATATATATATTAATATATAAATAATATACATAATAGGCAAAATATGTATAAATTTATGATATCAAAAATAGATAAAATATGATAATACTGTAACTTCCATTGCCATAGACAAAGAAAATGGAATAATAAAGTTTTATTTTATATTTCTTTCGCAGACAGTATTTTGAAATGTGTTCGAAGCAGCAGCAGCAATTTCAATCCCGATCGCGATCTCGACTTGGATCGTGGAGTAAGTGCGCTAAAGACCACTACCACAGTTCAAACAGTATTAAAACAATGCTCTAAATACGAAACCAATCGAGTTAAAATGCATTTAGCACCCTCCAGAAATTGGCACTACCAGCAGAGAAATCGTACAAATTATAATATGTTGCTTGGGGCCGTCTTCACATTATTGTTTTGCCTAAATTGCTCAACTCAAGCGATACTCGTGCAGGAGCAGGATGGAGTAGGAGTAGGAGGTCCTGGTAGCGCCCTAAACATTACGGGTTATCGAAATGGGGCAAATATGAAGGCAGCAAATGCGACAGCAGGTCTGATGGGCAGCAGCTCCTCCTCATCATCGGTGGCTGCTGCGGCTAGTAGCGGTTATCTGGATAAATTGGACAATTTGGAGCGCAGTGTGGCAGCTGTCCTCATCAAAGTTGCCTATGGCACTACTTCAACGACAAAACGGAGCATACCCGATAACAGTTATGTGCTCGGTCTGACTACGGTAGCAACGCCACTCTTAACTACCCTCAGGTGAGCAGAAGCGCAACTTTCGACAGCATCTATTAAAAATATAGCTATGATAAGGTATATACATATCGATAACAGTAAACGGCAACATTTTAAAATTACAGCAGCCCAATTGATTTGCAAAATATCTCAAAACTAGAAATGCTGTCTGTTTTCGACTATCGATATTTATTAATATCAACGAAAGCCACTTTTTTTAAGGTGAAGCCTTCCAATTGATATATTTAATATCTAGACTTGTTATCGAGCAGTAAACTGTCACAATTTTTGCTGTTTTGCGATTTTTGATACTTATCGATAACACTAAATGTCACAATTTTAAAGCTGGAGACTGTCAGTTGATATTTACTATACCTGCACATATTATTCATCTATAAACTGTTAAGATATCCCCCATTTTCCGATTATCGACACTTATCGATAACAGAAATAGCTACAATTTCTCAGGTAGAGCCCCCAAATTGATATACATATATAATATATTTAGATATCAATCGGCACATCAGCCGCAACACAACGCTGGTCGGCACCGTACATACGAGCTGGACTTGGAACGAGATCATGCGTTGCCCACCTCAGCTCCCAACGCCGACATACTCAAGAGCAACAATAATCCAACGTATCCGAATCCGAATCGTCATCACAGCAGCAGCACCCACGAGCGGGAGAGAGAGCGCGAGCGGGAAAGGGACAGAGAACGTCAACGGCACACAATGCTGCAATACAATTCAACACCAATGCCCTCAGGTAATTATCGATAACAACTAATTCACTGTATATATCTATAATTTGAACTATACATTTTTGTGTAGTACCCAACTTGTTGAAGAAATCCAACGGACAGCCAACGATACCCATGTATCCAGGTGATATACCCTCCTATTCGCCGCCATCGAGATCTTTTTTTACGCCACCGCTGCCGCCGGAATATCAAAATCCATTCGCGGATAAGCCCACATTGCGTGGCACGAATAATGAGGGCATTATATCGAATACGGTGGCATTTAATAATCGTAGACCCATACCGCCGCCAAGTCTAATGCCGGGGCACGAAAGGATTCCCTTTAGACCGCCGGACTTGGCGGCTTCCATAGGAAATACGGCGGATGCAGGCATTAATACCAATTCCGGCTTAAATGAGACTTATTTGGAGACCAAAAAGCCCGTTGAACGTAAAAAGGCGCTAAATACGCCCTCGCGCAATGAGGCCACCACAATGGAGGCCAGCGAAAGAGATACGAGCAACAATAATAATAATAACAATGAGCAAAAGTTGTCCATGGAGGCGAGCAACAAGGAGGCAAACAAGCGGCAGGAAGTTTTGCCAAATATACGCCGTATTTTGGGGTCGAATGGCAAAAAGGGCGATATACCCGCCGTATTGTTGAGGCAAGTGACGCAAAAGCCCAATAATTATGCACAGGCGCCGGCAGCGCCAATTGTGGCAGTTGCAACACAGGCCAATGACAGTGGGAATAATAATGCAGCTGGCAACACTGGTAGTGGCAACAACAACAACAACAACAATAATCCGGAATCCTCCAGTCCAAATATTAATAAAAGTCGGCAACAATTGGAGGCAGCCACAAATAATAATCTCTCCTCAACAACAACATCATCATCAACAACAACAACTCCGGCTGCAGCAGCAGCAGCTATTGGTGAGGCAGCTGCTACAAGTTTCACCTCAAGTGTTAAGCCCAACTTGCCACCAAATGTGGAAAGAAGTGGTGGCAACATCCTAAATGTCTCCCATGTCACCTGGACTTGGGCTTGGAATATACACATCTATCTGTCCGTTGTCCTTTTCACCATCCTGGCCGTTTATTCGCTCTACAAACTGGTCACATTCAACAAATTGACGCATCTATTTGCGCAGTCCTACTTCGTATATATCCATTTGATTTTGATTGCGATCTGTGTGATGCGCATTATCTATTTGTGCGTCGACGCCTATAACATTCACAGCACATTTCCCATTTTCGCCGGCGAACTTTTGCTCAATTTGCCAGCGACTTTGTTGACGGTTGCTTTTGCCGTTTTGATATTATTTTTATTTCTGAAATCGCTGAATCATAAAAATAATCGGTACTCGGCGCTGGTGCGTCCCTTGACGGTTGTCGTTGGCTGCGGCGTCCATTTGGGTTTGTGCATCACGTTGCACTATGTCGAGTCGTATACGTTGCACAATCATCACATGTATTTTCAGCAGCAGCAGCAGCAGCAGTTTCTGCGTCGCCAACAACAAATGCAGCTGCAACAACTGCAACAGCAACATTTGCACTTACAACTGCAGCAGCAGCAACAGCTGCAACAGCAACAATTGCCCGCTGCTAATCCGGCGCCGCCCCCTAGGGTACTCTCCCTCATCTGTCAGATCATCTACATATTTATCTGCCTCAGCCTAGGCCTTCTTTACCTCTATCTTTACCGTATACTCAAGCGCATTTTGAAAAGTAAATCTCAGAATTATATTCATGGTTATCAGAATCTTTCCTATGCCATTCACATAACCATTGCCAGCGCTTTGCTTTTTGTGCTGTTGGCAACCCTGCAAATTTTTGGCGCCATTTGCATTTCGACAACGCGTCCTTTGATCCTGAATCAAGCCTCCGACTTGGATTGGCTCCAATGGGGCTATCAATTCTCCTTGCGTCTCATCGAAATTGCAATTATCACGCTAATTTCTTGGGTTACGGGTCTCAAAACAAGTGTTGGCAATAATCAGGGCAATAATCCGGGTGGCGTTGCCTTAAATGGCGATGTGCGTGCCACAAATAATTTGGGTCTGTCAGAACGAGAGAAACACAATCAGCCACAGCATCCACCACAGCATCCGCAACATCCACAACATTCGAATGTTGCCAATTTTTTCCTGCCATGCACGTCGAGTTCGAGTCAGGAACACTTTGATACGGATTATCCCGCCGTATGCAATGCGAACACAAATCTCCACACGTACACAATGCGTACTGGTAAATTGATCTACGATGATAGCTATGCATTAAATTCCCTGACGACAACCGGTGCAACAACCGCCGCAGCAGGTGCAACAAATCCCATTCCGACCGGAATCATTACGGATTATCAGCTGCAGCCGGAGCCTATGTATCAGCGGCCCTACGACACGGGCTCCATGCGGAATCACAATCAGGAGTATAACAGCGCACGCTATCATCATCATCATCATCATCAGCTGAGGCCAGTGACTACGGCGTATTTGGGCAGTGATTATTTGACGGACGGCACAGTTGATCACTATGAAAATCCAAATTTTGATTTGCGTGCCACAACAACAACAACAACGGCGCTACAAAAGCTCGCCAGTTCCGGTTCCGCGTCCGCATCGGCTTCCGCCTCGAACTCCGGCTCAGGTTCGGGTTCCGGTTCGAATTCCGGTTCGTCACAGCAACAAATGTTGCTGCTGCAAAGCGATAGTTGCTACTCGGAACCGTTGCACGAACCAAATTCCGGCTATGAATTCAACAATTTCGAGCGACCCGTATTTAAAGAGGAAAGAGCCGTAGAAAATGCCGGAGTCGTAGTCGGACCGGTGCACAAGTTGCAAAAGTGCCGCAAGGCGGAACTGGAACCGGAACGTCGCAGCTCGAATTCAACGACAAATTCTTGCGGCTCAACGTCTACTGGCTTGCGTTATCCGGGCTATAATTCTTACGAAAGAGGAGGTAATCATTATAATAATGGTGGAGTACGGAAAAGTGGCACGTTGAGCAACATAGTCAACGGTTCCACATCAGCTCAGACAGCGGCTGCAACTACGGCTCCAACTACGGCAAATCGAGGACTGCGTCTAAATGGTGCTCAAACTTTGGCGCATGCGGAAAGAACGCATTATTATCAACAACGGAGACAACAAAATCCGGCCAATTTCATAAATCGCGCTGATTACGAGTTAAACAACACTGAAAGAGATCCAACAGTGTTGGTTAACAAACAACAACAATTACAGCTGCAACATCAACAACAATACAACAATCAACGCAATTCCGAAGCGGAAGATGAACAAGAGGTGGAGGAAGACGGAGCAGAAGAAGATGGAGAAGCAGAAGATGAAGAAGAAGAGGAAGACGACGATTTAATGATTGGCGGCTGCAATGTGGAGTGCACCAATTTAATTAATAGCTCGGAGCACTTCGATAACAACTGTAGTTTAACAAATAATGTTTGTCATATGCAAAATAAGCAGAAATTAGCCAAATTTCAACAGCAAACGGAGCAAACAGCAGCACCAAGCGTTCTCCAGCAGCGAGTAGCGGCAACAGCGGGTGGAGCAGCGAACGCAAACGGAGCAGCAAGCTCAGGCGCAAAGGGAGCAGCGAACGTAAAGGGAGCAAGCTTAAGCGCAAAAGGAACTGTCGCCGCAATTGCCGACATTCACAGTAAGAAGCAGCAGCTGCAACAAAATCGCAATGCCTTAACGCAAATTTGCAGTAATAATATTAACGGCATCGATTGCTAAGCCAGCTACAAATATATATATATAAATTACAAATTTGCCGTCGCTTGCTGTTGCCACACACACACACACACTCACACACATTTTTTGTAGTTAATTCGCCACTTTCTACTCTCTTCAAACTTGTGATATACATATATATATATATATAATAACAAAAAAAATACATACATTCACACACACACACACTATGTAAAAAAGAAGCAGCAGAAAATTGTAGTATTCAAAAGTCGAATATTTATTATTAACATATATATATATATATCTATATATTTTGTTTATATTGTAATATGGTTTGCAAAATGTGCGCAAATTGAGTACAAACACACACACACACCCTCACATACATATATATATTACTGCTTAGTTGAAATTACACATGCAGAACTTTAGCTTATAACAGTTTTTGGCAGCTCTCTCTCACACACACTCTCAACGCAGGGGGACATTAACAGTTATGTCTGTATGTATGTGTAGCTGTATGCAGGAGGAGATACTGTTAATTATGCACAGTATTCTCTGTAAAACATACACACACACACACAAGGTTTATTTCTTTTTTATATAAAATACATATACATATATAAAAAAGAAAAGGAAATGAATATTAATAATAATGCCCGATTTTCATATGCATTTTAAAATGATTTCGATAGCGAAAGATAATTTTATATTTTCGAATTTTTTTCTGTACAGTTTGTTAATATTTTATTAAATGTTGTATTTATTTTTATTTTGCCATTTTGCGCCCCACAATTTTTACAATTATTAACTAAAAAACTACGAAAAATGCGTTAAATGATTAAAAATAAATATTTATGTCTTAAACTCAAAAAGAAAAAAGAAAACGAGTTGAAAACCGTCTGGCTTCAAAGCGTCCATTTCCACATTAAATTAATCAAAAAAAAATTTCTATAAAAAATAACTGTAAAATAACTCATATACGAATAAACTGCACGAAAAGAAATGCAGTTTTAAAAAATGAGTAAAAAAATGTATAGAATAAAAGTAAATAAAAAAATTGCTTTTGAAAAAAATAGTGTATAAAAAAATCACACATAATGTTAAAATTCTTAATGCGTAAATAGTACTGATTAGATAAGGCTTTTTGCATTTTTAATGTACAATTAAATCGATTACAAACACGTACATATAAATATATATATATATATATATATTCATAGACTTAACAATTATATAGGGCTTTTAAGAATGATTTAAGTATCATCGATTTACGAATAAATATTTCTACTAATGCAGAAAATGAAAAAAAAAACAAGCAAATTATTTATATATATATATATATGTATATATATATATTGATTCAACTATGTGCACTACATATATATATATATATATATAGACATGAACACAAAACATTTTTACCATATACGATAATAATAATAATGAAAAGCAAAAGGAATTCCCCTGATCATTATAAAACAAAAGATGAAGAGAAATATGTATACAGATTAATTGTATAACTGTGCATGTATATGAAACACAATTACTCTTATAATAAAATGACTAAATTACTAAATTTAAAAAATAAATACGAAACTTGTTTATTTTTGCGATTGCTTGGAAATGCATCGAACCCAAACCTGAGTTGGAATTGGACAACACTGGAATTCTGGATTGGGACCAAAACACAAATAATCGATAAATCGATAAATGTTCGCTTCTTTTCTATATATTTACAACAATACTGAAATTTTTTTATTGAGCCGGATCCACAACCAAAAAATAAACAAAGGAAATAAAACAATTTATCGATGCAATTGATCGATAGTCGATAACTGTTCGTTAACCAAAACTGCCATTAAGATCCATTAAAGCCGCATGTATTCGAAAATGAAGACGAGATTCCAAAGCATATTTGGAATATTTTTTTCTAAAAAGGGAAGAAAAGAATGGTGATTGATGGATTGACTGATTGATTTATTAATTGATTAACTTACTTGGTGTCCTGCAGCATGGTTATGGCCAAAGTTGGATTAACGAAGGCGTGGCAAAGGGCAGCTTCCACACATGCATAGGGTATAATAAACTGATCCTCCACAATGCCCACTTGGGCAATGCACTCACACAAGTCCCTGAAAGAAGTGAAGAAAAAATTGCAGTGTAGCTATTATTTTTGCCACCACTGTGAATATTATTTGTATACTCACTGCAAAGCCAACCCCGATTTGCCTATTTGAACATAGCAGGCACCACGCAGCAGCAAGCACAGAGCCCGATTATCGACATGGTAAAGATTATTAACTGATTCATGGCGAGTTAAATCGATCAATTCCTTATCGATAATTTGTAGGATGCCATCGGCCAGCTGATAGTCCTTGCCCAGGAACTTGAACATATTCCACAAATACATCAGCTCGATGAGGGGTAGAACGAGTCGCTGACCTTGGCTCCGATAGCGCTCGGCTCGCTTCGCCATAAATTTCTCCATGGGCAGCGACTTGCCAGCGATGCGCTGCCGTCTCGCAGGCACCTCCAACATCAGCGAATCTATACTCCTCAGGTGCTCCTCTGTTCTCGTTGGGGACATCAGCTTAACGACGGCCAATTGATAAGCGTAGATGGACCTTGACCAATTACTCTGCTCCAGCAATTGGGTGGCATAGAATTGAGCATTGGCCCAGTTCTGTTGCATGCAACTCAGCCAGAGCAGCTCCCAGAAGCTCAGGTAATGAAATTGTGGCCAGGCATCTTGGGATTTCCATGATCTAATGTACCAAGACTCCGCTGCCCGCAGATTGCCCTTGCACAACTCCACCCGTCCTTTGAAGAAGAGCATCCAGACACCATTTGGATATTTGGTTAGCTGTCCACTCAACATCTCATCGCATTGCTTGAGATCGGCTGCCGATTGACGACTGCTGAGCATGGGCACAATCATCAAATGATAGCCGAACAGAGATAATGCGCACAGTATCTGCCGTAGACCGTTTTCCTGGTAGCCGGCACGCAAATCATTGAGGCCATCAAGCTGGGATTGGAGTTGGGATCGATTATTTTCGTGAGTTTTTGCTAAGTAATTACTCACCCTATTCGACGAGAAACCAATGAATTGCAGCAGTTTAGTGATCCGTACGGGCAACATGGATATCATCAGGTTAAAAGTACCAATGCCCATGTGGACTCCGCTATTAAAATGGTTCCTCAGCCCGGCGGAGCTCGCCTCCCATTTGCGATGCTTCATTATCTGGGCGCAGACTCTGTAATATATAATTACTCATCAAAATCAGGTGGACCAACTAAGTGCCTAGTCTTGCTACCTGTAACAATTGAAGCACTGCCGCACTTGGAGGCTGCCCCGGATCAGGCCGCTGAGATTCTCGTCCTCGATGAAAGTCAGCAATGCGCTCAGCAGAAGTGCTTCCGCCAAACAGAGTTCCGCATGGCATTCAAGATCGGTGAGTAGATTAAAGTTTTTCTTCAAGTATTGATACTTTTATAATTGTTATTCTATTATTTATATTATTATTATATTATACCTTTTTGAAAGTGCTGCCAATGTATTCAGTTAATGTGGTCTTTTTTCTGAATCGCTGACAGAGTTCGACGCATTTTTTCAGCTGCGCGGAGGCCTCGTCGATGTGTTCGAAGGTGAGAACAGCTTCGAGAAAGGCGAAGACAGCGTTGCCCATCGAGTGATAGAGGCTCGAATCGGCAAACGGTCGCAACAGGTTGCGAGCCTTCTCGAACTTGTTGTCAAAGAAATAATTAATGGCTAATTGCGCCTCTTCCAAAGAAGTACTCAAGTCCATTTCCAAAGGGCTCGTCTCCAACTGCTCCGAGCAGGCGTCGTAAAATTCATCGGAGGAGTCCGTTTTATCACAGTCCTCCATGTTGAATGCTAAGGAATAAACAATTATATGTATACGGAAAAATGTGAGTATAAGTATCTAGCTACATCGAACATGTTCGATCAGCCCGCCAAGTTTGATCACGGTTGCGAAGGACGCTACAACATAGCGCCAATTTGCTGCTGTTATTTACGGTTATGCGTTTTATACGTATGTGTGCATGTGTGTATATCGATTTGGCAAAGCAAACACCTGATTCAGTAAATAGCCGGCTTTGCTCGGGGCCACTTTATGCATTTATTTATTTATGTTATAAAAATATTCCATATACATACATATAAAAATACCGGTTTCTTTTTAAAAAATAAAAATCTCAAATAAATACAAAAATTTATATTAGTACAGCTGAAGTATCAAAAGCTAACTGAACCTCTGAATCATAATTTTTAAGTGGAAAGCCAGATATAAAATCACACACAAATATAGATGTATACATATTAGTATATATATACACACACACACATGCCAGCAATATGTCGATTTAGTTGAGTTGCTTTGATTCCGGTTGAATATCTATATCTATATATATTTATTTGTCATGCTAAATAAATATATAAATTGAACCGTTTTTTTGTGTGCTTCTGATTCTTTATTTACGTTGGTTATTGGACTTCATACAAATGTTCCATATCAATACGCAACACACATGCGTACATATGCTTATTTGTGTGTGTGTGTGTTTTGATTGTAGCAGCGAGCAAAAGGAAAAGCTGAAAAACTAAGCTCGTACAAAAAGTGCATATGTATTAGTAGCAGCAGCAGCAGCGGAGGCAGCAGCAACAGCAGCAGAAAAACATTAAGCTTTAAGCTCTCGCGTTGTTCGGTCGTGTTTTTTTATTGCGTTGCCCAGAATATTATTGTAAACTAGTTTTTTATTGATTGTTTATTTGTTTTGTTTTAAGTTACTTGTATATAAATATATATATTCATGCTGCATAGATTTCGTTAATTCTGCAATTGTCAATTAAATCGGTTTGGCTTTATCTTTTTATCTACAAACGGCGCGTTGTTCGTCAGCAGCTTTTCGCAATAAAGTATTTTGTAATCGAGGGAACACGAAGAAGACGTGTGAAAACAAAGCGCAAGACAAACACCAACACAAAATAAAGCACAACACACACACACACAGACGCTAAACGCCACTCACTATACATATGCATGCGCGCAGAACAAACAGCTGTGCGTGCACGTCAAAAAGCTGACAGCTGTAAGTTAGCAGCTTACATTAATAAACAAAACAAGAACATTTCAAATAAAAATTATTACAAAAGTCAACAAGCAATAAAAAACATTCTTAAACATTATTTCGAACGTTAACAACGTACTCAGTTCTAGTTAATTGCTTACAGAGTACAAAGTTGCAAAGTTCAATTCTTAGTTTAGTTTAGTTTGGCTTCATTTTAATCAACTACAGTTGGCTAATCGCTGAAAAATGTTTGTTCATTGTTCCTAAGAGCCTTTGTTTATTTTCTGTATCGTTGATTTAATTATACTGGCCTTATCACATGTGCACATGTATATATATGTATATAGAGTACATACAGCTGGGATCAAAATAATAATTTATATACACAGTATCGTCAAATCAAATTCAATTTGATTTTCAAAATGTATAAATTTAAATTCTAAATTATTTATTAAATACAAAATATTTAATAAATTCAAAAATATTCTTTTTATAGCAATTATTCTTTTAATGGAATAAACAATTATAAATATACGGAAAAATGTGAGTGTAAATATAAGTGTAAGTATAAGTATCCAGCTGCATCGAACATGTTCGATTAGCCCGCGGTTGCGTACATAAAATAATCGAATAAAATGAAGAATAAATCAATTCAAAATTCTAGTTCTTTCATACGTCAATTTCTTAGTTTTTATTTCCAACTTTTAACCGGAAATACGCAAAATATATTTTAACAGCAATTATTCTGCGTTTCTTGCAACTAATCGAATCTGATTGTGGCAATCTTAGTTTACAAATTTGCAGCACTTATCGTTAGACAAAACCCTTAGCCTGATCGTAAAAAATAATGTGTGTTATTTTTAGGAGAGTTCTAAATATGAGTACTAACTGATTAAAACTCTTGACCATTACTGTGTCTCGAACAGTCGATTAAACGATTAAGCGATTGAACTTTGCTTTAAAGTAATTTAGGTGCGCGAAAGTATTAAGTACGCGTTGATTACATAACAACATCGGTACTACTCCGGATAAGGTCTCCTCAGTTTTAACTTGGGCCAGTCAATTGATATTTGTCCGTTGCAGTTGAATGACGGTTCGTTTTTTGATTAATTCCGTATTCACTTTGTAATTATATATTAAATATAAATAAATTTGTTTACTTGCAGTGCGAAATCTGAAGTGACTGTACTTAAATACATATTTGTTATTAAATAGAACACACATTTAATACACAAACAAATATACAAATACACAAGTGGAACGCATGTAAATATGACAGTGTGGTCAAAGTATGTGGATCGCATTGCCGACAAGTATGAACAGTATGGATTGCCGAAGCAGGCATTCAGCTATGCGCTGGTGGGAACAGCTCTGTTTGCTTTAACCGTTAAGATAACTGTTCCCTACATACGAAATGTGGCACAAAACGGAAAGAGCGAGGATGGGAAGAGGAAGAGAGACGGTGGCGGGGGCGGTTCACTCACGCCTACAGAAATCGATGAGGATCTAAAATTGGCTGAAGCGGAAAAATTACTCGTCGAACAGCAAGCGAAAAATCAACAAATGCTCGAACCGGGTTTGAATCGAGAATTTCTCAAGCAGCTCGGCATGCTCGTCCAAATAATGATACCGCAAAAGCTCTGCTACGAGACCGGGCTGTTAACCGTGCACACCCTGTGCCTCATTTCGCGCACCTTCCTCAGCATCTATGTGGCGGCGCTAGAGGGCGCCATCGTCAAGTTTATCGTCCGTAAGGATGTCAAACAATTTGCGCTCGTTCTCCTTAAATGGTTTGGCATCGCCATACCAGCGACCTTTGTTAATTCCATGATTCGTTTCCTGGAGAGCAAATTGGCGTTGGCATTTCGGTAAGTAATCCCTATCTCTAAGAAAAAATCGATCTCAGAGACTATAAATTAGACATATAAATTCTCGAATAACCAGAGCAGACTAAGATTATTATATTTGATCAATATATCTATCGAAATTTCAGATCGGTTGAGAAACAAGCAAGCAAACAAGCAACTCACTGTTAACCATCAACTACACTGTTAACTCACTGTTACGCATACTCGTTGCTGTTAACTCACTGTTACGCATACTAGTTGCTGTTAACTCACTATTAGGCTTTTTTGTGAACAGCTGTTATTTATAGAACTAAATTATATATATATTATCGTAACTAAACTATATATTTTATTGTGATTATATATTATTTGTAGAACTCGACTGGTGCGTCATTCATATCGTTTGTATTTCAAAAATCAAAACTACTATCGCGTATCGAATTTAGATGGCAGAATCGAAAACGCTGATCACAGGTGCATAAATCTATATCTATATATATATATATAAATTGATCTGTATATTTCTATTTTTGTAGACTTACCGAGGATATTTCGGTGTTTGCCAGCTCTGTGGCCCATTTGTACAGCAGTTTGACAAAGCCCTGTTTCGATCTGATGTTAATTGGCTTGGCTCTGATGCGATCGTCCCAAAGAATGAAGGCCAACGTTTTACTAGGCACTTATTGTTAACGCTTGCTCGCTCTTCTTCTTATTTTAATAATTGCTTTCCGTTTCCCTCACAGGCCCCGCCCTATCGGTTAGTGTTATTGCGCTTACGGCACACATCTTACGGGTTGTCTCGCCGAAATTTGGACAATTGGTCTCCGAGGAGGCGAATCGCTATGGCTACCTGCGACACATTCATTCCCGCATCATTACAAATGCCGAGGAAATCGCCTTTTACGGCGGACACAAGGTGAGTGCACTTTAGTCCACCATATATACGTTTTTTCTGGATAATTATCTAATTCCATTTCCCAGGTTGAGCTGCAGCAGCTGCGCCAGGCCTACAATCGTCTGGTGAACCAAATGAATTCGATATTTAGCCAGAAATTGTGGTTCATAATGCTCGAGCAGTTCTTCATGAAGTATGTGTGGTCTGGCACGGGCATGGTCATGGTATCCCTGCCCATCCTAACAGGTGCAGCTGTTAACAGCCGCAGCACCAGCACCGCCGCTAACATTAACAGTAACGATTCTAGTGTTAGTGAACGCACTCAATATTTAACAACAGCGCGAAATTTGCTCATTTCGGCAGCAGATGCAATTGAAAGATTGATGTCCTCGTATAAGGAAATTGTTGCTCTGGCAGGATACACATACCGTGTGGCTGGTATGTTGGATGTCCTTGAGGAGACAGCCCAGGGCATTTACAGCAAGGCAACGGTTGTCGAGAATAATGATGAAATGAACGGAATCATTGAGTTTAAAGATGGTAAACCAATTGCCAAGGGTCGCATTATTTACACAGATGATTCGGGACAGCTGTCGGATATGATTAGTTTGCGTGCGGTGCCCGTGGTGACACCCAACTGTGATATTGTTGTGCCAAGCCTGTCCTTAACCATCGAACCAGGCGTTCATCTTCTAATTACGGGTCCCAATGGCTGTGGCAAGTCGAGTTTATTCCGCATTTTGAGCGGCTTGTGGCCGATCTATGCGGGCGAGTTGCATATACCACGTCCGATTGCCGATAAGCCGTGCATGTTTTATATACCACAGCGACCCTATATGTCCATCGGTAGTCTCTGTGATCAGATCATATATCCCGATACGCGCGAGGATATGAAACGCAAAAATATTACAGACAACGAACTCATGGATATCCTGAAAATGGTTTGCTTGGAGCACATCGGTCAGCGGTAAGTCGATATATAGAAAACTCTATGTATACATATATTATTTTTGATATACATATATTATTTGTATTCATTTCTAGCGATGGTTTCGATGTGGTGCGTGATTGGAAGGATATTCTGTCGGGCGGTGAAAAACAACGCATGGCTGTCGCACGTCTCTTCTATCACAAGTGCGTGTTTTATGAATGATATACATATGATATATGTGTTTTATATATCCACGATTTACGTTCCATTTTGTAGACCTCGCTATGCTCTGCTTGACGAGTGCACGAGTGCCGTTTCCATCGATGTGGAGAGCTCCATTTATGAGATTGCCAAGCAAATGGGAATCACGCTGCTGACAATCACACATCGACCCACTCTCTGGTAAGTAGCACTGGTCTTAAGTAAAAACCACTCTATGATATACCCTAGTAGAAACTAGATCACTATATATAAGTTTATTCTACTTTTAGGAAATTCCACACACATATTCTCGAGTTTGATGGCCAAGGAGGCTGGCGATTCAGAAAACTGGATCACAATGAGATTCAGAAGGAGCAGTTCATTCACTAATAGCCCCATGTTAAGTATTAAAATAAGCATCAAGTGAAAAGTGAATAAAGACTATACAAACTAATGTGCCGTGGATTTATTTTAGTTGGTTTTGGAAATCGAATGATGTCTTCATTAATTTAAATTTATTATGTTGAAAATTCCCTACTCTATGTTAAGTCCCTCATTAATGCGTACTAATTATGTTAACAGCAACATAATTATGTTAAGCAACATAATTATGTTAAGCAACAGAATTATGTTAAGCAACTGAATTATGTTAAGCAGCACAATGCATTCTGCTAGGATGTGCGCAGAACCTGCATACAGGTGACTTCTCAGTCTACAATGTCCTGTCAATAGACCTGTGAGTATTCTGAGTCTATTCTTCCCCATAGATATCATTTGCTTAAATCGCTTTTGAAGTTTAATTTTATTTTATTTTCAGAAACCTTTACTTAATTCAAGTGCAAACAAATTCGAATTTTGACTACCAGGAAACCCCCAGGAAACCCCAAAAGCAACAGGCAGCCAGCAACATCTTCAAAATTATATATACATTGGCACAAAGCTTATTCTGATCAGGGTCAAAGAAAAAAAGTAATTGCTCAATCCGATTTGCGTCGACGAAGCGCCGAATGATGTTATACATATATATTACATATTATCTCGTGCTCAGCTCCATTGTGTAGTTCCGGGCATTTATTTATTTCTGGATAGCATTAGCTAATATTTTGTTGTTCTTCCAAATGGGATCATCAACATCACTCAAAATAACAGGCGAGCAGAAATGTTTAGCTAAACGATTTAACTGGAGATTAACCTCAAACACACGCTATTTTGGGTTCTATTATCTTATCCAGGCATTCCCTGATGCGGGCAAACTTCGCTCCAACACCTTACAATCGAAATTAATTAATTGGAATATGGGAAACAATTGTAGAAATTGCAGCTTGATTTGAAGATAAAAAACTTGCTTTTTCAATTCATACGACTTTTATATATAGATATATATATTTGTTTGTTGATTCGTCTACAATATACAATATTTGTGTTACACAATAAGATTCACAATAACCTCTTAAGTTAAATACTTTTAAATATTTGTCATTTGATTCAGTTTGTTTTTTTGTTCAAAAACATCAACCATGCGTAGACAATTTGACTTTTAGTTCAATAAAATGAATTTGGAACATGTTATATATATATATATATATATATATATATATATATTGATATAGTATATAATATATACAACATATATGTATAATAAAAACGTTTTATATTTTATTTATTGTCCGGAACTCACAACTAGAGATTTATTGTCAATTGTTTATGCATATTTATAAATATGTTTTAGAAAGTTTTACTACTAATTTTAGTTTTTATTTTATTTTGTTTTTTGGTTTTTTAGTTTTTTATTTTGGTTTTTGTTTTGTTTTCTATACAATGTGGAGTACAATAACTAAATAACGCTTAATAAAATCAGGCATACTTGCAATAATTGATTTTGTTTGTATATATATATTACACATGGATTTTGAGCAATATATATATATATATGTAGCTATATATATATATATGTATTTGTTTTGCATGCATTATTTATGTATTTATGTAGTTAATTAGTACAAATTATTAGTCTCTCATAATATAGGTAGCACAAGTACTTTGGGTAAGTTCGATATGTTAAATTGACATTTATTTCATATATTTATAAATATATACATATACATATATGTATACATATATATACATATATATATATAAATATATATATCATATTTATATGCATGTATGTAAATTTGTGGCCTTTCCTGAATCCAACATTTGTACAATGCGCAAAGCGAAAATCAGAAATAATTATAACCAAAAATATATATTTTACATGTTTAAATTGAGAGTTGTTAGATATTGGTATTATATACTTATTATATATATATATATATATATATATGAGTTGGTTTACATTTGTCGTTTTTGTCATTTGTGATCATCAATTTGATTGTTTTTTTTAGTTCTTTCAGTTTTTCGTGCTTTAAGTTCAGGCACACCTTAGATATATGTATATATGCTAATATGTATCGATCGTTCAGTTGAATTGTCTTTTTCCATGCCGTATTTATTTCTGATGATTGTTTTATTTTGGAAGCATTCGATTATATATATTTCGAGACAACGTTAAATACGATTAAGATATATATATATATATGTAAATCGAATATCTAACGCCCGATTAGCTGCACAGTTTTATATGGATGTCATTTGATTGTGCACTCCAAAAAAAAGTACACAATTTAAATCGAAGTCAGGAATTAAACTATAAAGAAATAAATCAAACAAATCAAGTGAAATGAAGCCAAATATATGTATATATATATATATGATACATATTTATAACTAAATATAGTATGTACAGACAATTTCACATGATTTTTCACAGCAAGAAGGAGATACTCGCGATGCAGCAAATAATATTTCTATATATGATCAGAAATAGCAGCTGATTGATATTTGATATATATGTATATATATATATAAATCGACAGGTGATATTTATGCAAATATGAATATTACATGTTAGATGTAATTTAGGTACTCCAATTACCAATTAATATAACTAATTATTTTCTCTTTTGAATTGACAACCGTTGCTCCTGCTCCTGCTCACTAACTTGCGGTATTTACATTTGATTTGTTTAAAATTAAACAAAATAAAAATTAAAAATACAAAACAAAAAAACTTTTGAAATGCATTTTGCAGCTTTTTCTCATTTCGAAAACAGTTTCAATTTAATCATATAAATCGAATTCGTATTGTTTCGATTTCTGTTCGGGAGGTATATCCTCAGCCCCAGCCTCAGCCAGATCGGCCAGATCGGGCGTAAAAAGACTAAAATAATTCTCATTTAAATTTGAGCTCATTTTTGGAATTCGATTTTGATCGTATTGCAAATTGGCCAATTTGCGAGTGTTGCGTTGGAAATAATCGATTGGTGAATACTGCAAAAAAGAATTCAACATTTAAATACAATCGATAAATATCGATCATTTCTAAATTTGACATCGATTTGTTACCTGTTTCAAAAGGGAACGATTTCTTTCCCTAAAATGTGATTGTCGAATCGGATATGTCCTCGTTATGCCGATAACAGCCTGATCCCGATCCGATAAATCGCCCTGATTGACTTCTGTGGCCGGTATTCGAATGCGAGAGCCGATTTTGGACATTTTCCCCTTCCCAATGCCATACACAGTTGAACCAATGCGTCGAGTGGATGCACGATGGCCTCCACTGTGCTGTCTCTGTCCTCCTCCATTATTTCCATTTCCATTTCGAATACCATCCAGATTCTGTATGTTTGCTATGGAGACACGCTCGTCGTTAACATACTGATTGCCCCCACTGTCCGGACTCCGATTCTCATCCATCAGCAGCGAGTCGCCTTCTCGACTGAAGGGTACCTTATACGACGATTGAATACTAAAACGAAATTGGAGAAGAGAGTTAATTATTCATATTTACATATTTTATATATATAATTTTTACTTTTGACCATTGGCGATTTCCTTGAGAACCGCTGCACGAGCAGCCAGCTCCTCGGCACGGCGCTGCTGGGTAAGCTCCTTGGCCCGCTCCGTCCAGATAAGCTCCTTGAGCTTCTGGAAACTACCCTGGACGGCAACGGAATTTGAGTTTTGACTGCTGCCCGCATTTGAATTTGCCTGAGGAGAGAAAGCGACGGTTGCGGAAACGGGAGAGGAGGAGCTGCTGCTGCTGGGCATAACACCAACATATCTATTCTGGCTGGAGCGACGTGGTGATGCGGAGCCCGTCGTGACTCCCACACTCGGGGGCCGCAACTCGGCACCGTATAGCCGGGATGCCTGCCCGGCCGTACTCGGACTGCCATCGATGAGATGACGCTGACGCTGCTCGAAAGCGACACGTTGCGGAATTATTGGCTCCCGGCTGACAACGCGGCCAAACACGGGCGAACGAGCACGTTCCCTGGCTCCCATGCGAATCCTGCCAAGAATTTAATTCATATTTATATTTATAATTATACTTAACTATATTAAATAATTCATATTTATATATATATATATATATGTATGATTACTTACGAGCCGAGCAATCGTGAATTGGAGTAGAGCGGTTCCCAGACATTATAGGTGAATGGATCGCGATATGTTGGGATTTCATTCGTGATTTCCGCTGCCCGAGATTGGCGCTTGGAGAATCTGCATTTGTTTATATTTATATTATATATATGTGATATTTATTTATAAATATATATTTTCCAAACTCACATCCACATGGCTCGCAGTTGCTCACATGTTGGCTCCTGTGCACTCAGCGGAAATGTTTTGGGCACAAACACTTCACCCACATTCCCATTTGTTGTGCGCTCCTCACCTTTGACTAATTTGCCACCGTCACCATTTCTCTGGACACCATAGTCACCGTGGCTGCGTCCATTTAAAAAGTTGCCACTGCCATGTGTCATACAAACGAAGATCACCAAAATGTACAAGTGCAGATATGTGTTCTGTAAACAATTCAATAATAATATATTAATTATTAATAATATTAATTTTAGTACTTATATATATATACTCACCATACTGTGGTAACAAAGCATCTTTGACAATAATCCAATGAAAATTCCGAAATACGTAACGCCCGTCGGTTAAACTCGTTGAGTTGTCAATAGATATGTCTCTTTAAATATGTTGATTTTGTCTATATACAAAACAAGATAAACAAACAAAATTAGCAATTTATTATCGCAAGTGCTTAGCTTAGATATAAACTACAAGGACGTGCAATTATTAGTCAGTGAATCGTAAGTGATTAATTACTAATTCTATATATTCCCTTTGGTGCTCTTTCAATTTGTAAGTGCTATAATTAATTTTATTTACTTTTTTTTTTTGTTTTTTTGTATATATTTTTATATTTCTTAAAAACAAATAGTGAAAAACCTATTTATTTGTTGCTTTTTCTTTTGCTTTTCTATTTGTGCAGTTAAAATAATAAAAGAAATCAACAGAATTATAAATAAATATATATATATATTAGTACATATTATTATTATTAATGTTGTTATTTTTATAATTGTGCCTTTGCTTTGTACAATTTGTAATTATTGGTGCAAGGTGCTGGACAAACAAATATTTGGTGCGCTTAATCCAAAAAGTGATTTGAATTGAAATTTAAATTGAGTTTTGGTTTCATTTACTTTTCTGTGGTATTTTGAGTGACAAATGGCAAGAAGAAGGGCGTCGTTCGTTACAGTCGCCACAGTTAGCCTCATTTTACCGTTATTACCGTTACCGTTACCGTTAGTATTGTACCTGGATTGCGACGCCATTTTTCAACACTGTTGGGTGGGAACCAATGGAATATGGAACTTTTTTTTTATACAAATCTTAATACTCAAAAAAACAACGAATATGAAATATAAAATTTAAATAAAAATGCATATAGTTAATTAAATATTTTTTATTAATACATATATTTTTATATATATTTATGTAATTTGAATTTTTAATAGTAAATGCGTGTTTTTCTTGCATACGTTTTGGCTGCTCTTGTAATGTATTTATACACACACACATACACACAGCCTCATACATATATATATATACTTATATATGTGGGCCATTCAGAAAATATTCATTGAGACTTAACAGCTTTTGTATGTGTAGTATCTACGCGCTGTAATGTTAAACTGCACTCACACACACACATGCCAAAGAAAATGGGGTGGGGGCAAAAGCTTTGCTTGCCAAGTTCAAATTGAATATCAACTCTCATTCACAAAGTTGCGCAAAACACCCGCACACACATCCAACTCTATTTTTGTATGTATTTTCGATATAGGCTTAATCGACCTAAATATATACTCACATTCACGCATACACCCACACAAGTATTTTGTCTTTTAACAGCCTACTTACATTTTTATTACAGCCTATTTAATTATTATTTTATTACATACAATATGTCTTTTAAAACTTTTTTTTTTTTGAATTACTCTTTTTTTATAATTTTTTGTTAATATATATATTTATTTTTTTGGTTTTTGTAAGTCTATGTGTGATATGAACTTTACCGACGCGCTACGTAAACCGAACTAAATTTTGAAATAGAGCAAAGAGAGTTGAAGGCTGCACTTGAAAGGGCGACGGCGACGGAACAGCATCCACAGCGCAGACCCTGATAAAAGGCTGCTCAGCTTCAAAGCTCTGCTTTTCTTCGTCACGAAAAGCTTTGGCTACGCTCCTGTTCGCCTAAAGCTTTAGCTGAATGTACGTGGGCGTAGGTATATGCTGTGTATGTATTTGCTTTTGCATGAATGTGTGTTTGTGTAAATATGTGTATACATAGGTAAACATGTGTGCGTACATACATGAAATGCGCCCACCATGAATGAAATTTGTTGCTGACGTTATTTTTTTTTTCTGTAGCCTAGGGTGGAATTTCTAGAGCTCTCCGTCTCGCTCTCGCTGCTCTGTAATGAATGAAAATGGGCTGGGCAAATGCCATAGTTCGATAAGTGATATTAATTAAAGTTTATAGCTCAATTCAAAATTTGCTGTTATTTGCATGTGAGTGTGTGTGTATACGCGCCTTAACGATTTGCTGCTTCGTTAAGTAAAAGCTTTTAGCATGGCCTTGGTGAAAATGTATCAACTTGTTTGTCTGTTTAATTTGACCAGCAATATTTTTATATATTATGTTAAACATCTAAATTAAACGCATTCAATTTCAAATTAAATTAACGGATTTGGTGTCAGTGTGAAGACAACACCAGCAATTAATATCGCAAGCGCTAAGCAATCGATAGAGAACAAAGTAATCGATAGTTAATTGCTTGCTCAGCTTATTACAAATAAAATACCAAATAAATAATATTGGATTTTTTAGTGTAAAAGCGAACAACTGATTCTTTTCTTTTGAGCAAATACATTAAAAAATGTCGGATAAACAATTAATAAATGTCCAATCAAAGTGCGCATAAATTGTTAGCCAAATTCTTATTAAATGATGCACTTTGAAAAAAGCTAAAAACATAAACAGCGCAACCAACAAAAAAAACACGGATCAAAAAAGCAAACAACAAAAAAATTTGTGTGGGTAACAAAAATATTGATTTTTGCATCTTTTATCTTTTTATCCTTTTGCGTGTGAAAAATATCCAAATGCATTTCTTACACATTAAAAATGTTTAAAATGAAAGTGAAATTGAAGAATTATTTATTTATTTGAATATTTGAATATTTTATCTCTGTATCTAACAAAGTAAAAAATACACACACACATAGCAAATACATCTGTGTATGTGTGTGTGTGTGTATCTGGCAAAATGTGTATCTCATGAATTCAAATGTACTCAGACACCTATGGACATTATGCATGGGTATTTGTGGCTGCATTCAAATATGCATTGGATTAACGATAGAATCTGTGTTTAAATTTCTGGAAATCTGTGCGATAAAAATAAATATTGATTGTGATGTAATATTCAGTGATTTAAAATAAGATTTGGCAAATAAATTAGGCTTATTTTATAAAAATAAAGAGTTAAAATTGCAATTATTATTAATAATTAAGAATAATAATAATAAAAAAAGCATTTAAAATTATAATTAAAACAAGGTTCATGCAAAAGTGTTAAGATTAATAAATGAATAAAATGTCAGCAAATAATTTAGGCTTATTTAGTGCATTATTGATTATAAATATAAAAAAATAACAGCAAATAGATTATTATTATTAATGATTATTATATTGATTAATATTTCCATTTTAATAGCGAAAAAATTGTTATTAATACCAATTAAAAAATAATGCAAAATTACAGTAAATAAAGTAGGTTTTTTGTGACAAAATTGTAAGTAATAAAATTAAAAACTGAATAATTACAGAAAATAAAGAAGGCCTACTTGGGACATCCATTAACCCCTATCCAACACTATGGCGTCGAATTGTGTCTATTTGGGTCTGATTCTGAGTGTTCTGCTCGGTTTTGCGGCATCCACCGGCGGCAATTCCAATGAAAATGAGGATGAATATTTAACACAACGAGGTGCGTTCAATAAGTTTTGTTTCTTATGTAATTTATATGTCATTTCCTTGACATTATTTATATGATGGGCTATGTTTAATTATGTATTTATTATTATAAATGCGAATATTTAACGGGATTAGGTGTATTTAATTAATTTTCATTAATCATTTCATTTTCAATATCATATTATTATACTCTTTCCAGAATATATATTAGAAAAGTCGTACCACGGATTGATACGCGAAAATGAGACGCTGGTGGAAATAACCCCACTAATTAAAGTTGACGAGGAGAAAATATGCAACTTTCGCATATTGAAAAAGCCATATCATGAAATACCATTTCAGGTGAGATCAAGATCTAGAGAGAGATATATGCATTTGCCTATCGGTAATTACCAATCAATACTTACAGATTGAGCTGGTAAACAATTTGGGCATTTTAAAGGCGCGTCGCACTTTGAACTGCGAGAAACGAAAGAGTTATCATTTCGAGATAGTGGCGATTTATTGCGATGGAACACCCTCCAATCCGGCCAATGTGCACATCACTGTTATCGATATCAATGAGTATGCGCCCATATTTCTGCAGCCCTCGTACGTAACCGAAGTGGACGAAGGAAAACTCTACAATGAGATAATTCGTGTGGAGGCAACGGACAAGGATTGCACGCCGCTCTTTGGGGATGTGTGCAAATTCGATATATTGAATAGCGATGAGCCATTTACTATCGATAACGAGGGCTCCATTAAGAATACGGAGCCCTTGTCGCACAAGATCTCCCACAATCACATCCTGTCCGTTGTCGCCTTCGATTGTGCCATGAAGGAATCGTCGCCCATCATGGTCAGCATAAAGGTGCGACGCGTCTGCGATGCCAAGTTTCTAGGAATTCCCGAGCGCATAGATTATACGGTGAGTATCGATAGCTTGTAGTTCAGTTTCCGTTTAACGAAACAATCGAATATCGAAAAAGCTCAAAGCTTTTTGAGCTTTTTCCAATTGCTTCCTCGAACTTTAACGCAGTTGCGATCGCTCTGACAAAAGTTAACCTTTAGTTGGTACTGCGTTCGCTTTCGATTGCTCTCTCCAACATTAACCCTTAGTATGTGTTTTGTTTTTGCATATCAAACAGCTTTTGTACGGCTCTGACAAAAGTGTCTGTTTCTTGCAGTCATTTTGTTAGCATTTCAAATAAAAGGTGATAAGAAAAAAATACTATATGGACATGGGTTTATATTACGACTTGATTTGAATGCATACATAGGCTTTTCAGTAGTCTGGCAGCACTGAGAGCCTGCAGCTATTGATAAAAGGATATTTAATGAAAAACTCCATCAGAAGCAATGTTGACAATGCGATCGACAAAAAAACACTTTCTTGCTGTATTTATATTTTACTTATAAAATAATAAATAAATGAATAATTATGTTTATTTTGCCGTAGTCTGGCAGCACTGAGAGCCTGCAGCTGTTCCCCAATGCACGCCTGGATCTATGCAACATATTATGCAGTCCCGATGAACTCAACATACACGCAGCAGTCGCACTCAAGGTGAATTCCATTGAAAGACTTATTATTATTTGTATAATATTTCATTTAACTCACTTTGGCAACCCTGATAGACAAAGCATATATCCTTTGGCTGCGATCGCGATATCAGCAATTGCACAGCGAGCACTAAACTCAAAGATTTATTACCACGCGGCGCCGATTGGACAAAGGAGCTGAGCTACGATGAGGGGCCGGAGCCCATTTTCCACTTTGATGGCAACGCTGGCGTGGTGTTGCCAGATAGTCTGATTGGTCGACACGATTTCTCGCTGCACTCGTTCAGCATTGTAAGCATTTTCCGGCACGCCAGCCAAAATCCGCCCCTAAACAAACACGTCAAGGAGCACATCCTTTGCAGCGCCGACGACCACAAAATGAATCGACATCACATGGCGCTATTTGTGCGAAATTGCCGATTAATCTTACTGTTGCGTAAAAATTACAACGAGGGCGACTTGAATATCTTCAGTCCTGCGGAATGGCGCTGGAAAATAGCACAGGTCTGCGACAATGAGTGGCATTATTATGTCATCAACTATGTCGAGCAATCGGGCAAGGTTGAACTCTTTATCGATGGCTTGCGCTTTGAGAGCTCCGTCGAAGATCGTCACGCGAATCCGGAAGTCATTGATGATTGGCCGCTGCATGCGGCGCACGGCGTAAATACAACGCTCTCCGTCGGCGCCTGTTTTCAGAGCTCCGAGAATCGACTGAAGCATGGTTTCTTGGGTGATATTTCTGTCGTTAAAGTAGCCGTCAATAATATACTTTCTCCGGAGGATATTAAATGTGGAACCAGCTGCGCCGAGCACTTGTTGCCCTCCACGCCGGAAGAAGATTCGACGACGGAGCAGGACTTTCAGGTGCAGCTCAATGCCAAAATGAATGAGATTTATATTGAGGCGCAGAGCAAGCATAAAATCGAACAACTTATGCGCAAAATTCAATATATCAATGTGAAAAAGTCACCCACAATTGGCCGGAGGAATATTGAAGTGAGAACCACGATGATGTGCAGTAATCAGAGTGCTCTACGTCTGCCCACCATTGAGACGTACATCATGGTCAACGAACCCATTCAGACGCCGGGTGGCATTCTCCCAGAGACGAATGCGGATAGAGAGGCGGATACGGAAACGGATCCGGAAAGAGACACTGATTCGATTGTGGATGGGCAGCGGCGAAAACTTGCTATGGATAAGCTTAAGGGTCAAATGCAGAGGGAACCGTTTCCGGGAAAAATTGCCATATCAGGTAATTATCAATTGCCTTGTTTTCTGATCGATAAAAAGTTATCGATAGTGAACACCTGCATATAAAGCGCTGTTTACGAATAGCTTACGAGTTATCAATTAGGGATAACACAGCTAATAAGTTACGATGTTATCTATTAAGGAAAGCTGCATTAAAATTAAGTATTAAATATCGATAAAACAAGTTATCGAATATGAAAAACTGCATATAAAGCGCTGTTTGCAGTTCGATCAGACGTTATCGATATTGATAAACTTAATTGGAAGCCTCATTTACAGCATAATTCAAATTTACACCCTGTTTGTAGTACGGTAAAAGAAAAACTTCATGAAAAGCACTATTTTGAAATCGATTAAAAGTTATCGAGAATGAAAAACTGAAAACCTTAATACAATTATTGTATATCGCTAAAAAGTTATCGTTTATAACAATACAATTCTATTGCTCGAGTATCGATATATCGATAATATCGATAGCAATACAAAATACCATTTTAAAGGCGCTGACTTCAAATTCAACTGTAGAAATTTCAGTAAGGTTGGTTGAAAAACAACCAAGTCTGCTTGAAATATGTTATATATATATACATAGATATTTGAAAATAATTTGAATAATAATCATTTTCGCAGGTACTCAAAACAAGCTGGTTTCGTATCAGGAAATCAAATTGGGCGTACATATCTTGGACAGAGTTTACATAGGCATCTCCAACAACAATGATAATAACAATAATAACAATAATAACAATAATAATAACAATAATATTAATAACAATAACGATAACAAGCAGAAGGAGAAACTGGAGAACAGGGAGAAATTGGATGGTTGCAGTGTGATTGTTTTTCCATCTCTAAATCCCGATCACGAGGAGATTCAGATAGATGGCGATGAATCGTTGTCCTCGACAATGGACATCAGGACGAACATCAATAAGGATGGCGTCGAAATGATTGGCACCGATTCGATAAGGAATTATTTGAGTGTGCTGCGGGCACTCGTCTACAGCAACAAGAAGCCGGCCTATTATCTAAATCGCGTCTTCAAATTGTCCTGCTCGCAGTTGAGTGCGCAATTCAAAGGCGTCGAATACACGCTGACTTTGACCGTCCTGCACCCAAAGCAATCCACAAAGACAACAAACGCGCCGGGAACACCCCTAACAGTTGACGCCGACGCCAATTATGCAGCGGCTGCCGATGCAGCAGCAGCAGCTGCAGTACAAGCATCCCCCTATCACAATACAGATCAGGGTGTTCAAGGTATATATCTCTACCTCAATATCTATATCTATATCTATATCTATTTTATATCTATTTATCTTTTGCAGATACAAAACTCTTTTCATATTCTCTGCTCCATACCAATGATGTCCAGGAGCCAAAGTCGCATGTGCATGCGATTGTCCACAAAGGTAATATCTTATCTATTATCTGATCTTCATCTTTATCTTTATATATATATCTATCTTTTAGCTGAAGCTTCGCATCCCACAATGCTGCTCATTTTGATATGCGTTTTTCTCGTCATTTTGCTCTGCGGCGTTTCAATTGCCCGACTTAAAAATAACCAAAAGTATTCAGATCGTCACCAGCCTTGCCCTAAGGTAATCAAATATATACTATGCCATATAATACAGATATTAATAACTCAAAAATCAGATGATTATTAAGAAAATTAAGTATTTAAATTGATGTTTTAGTAATGTTTATATTTGATAAATGTATATATCTTATTTGTATTTTTTATATATATGCATATTAGTAATATAAACATTTTCGATTCCATTTAAAGGCTGCTGACGAAGGCTTAATTTGGGATGATTCCGCATTGACCATAACCATAAATCCAATGCAAACAGATGCCGCATCTGAGGAAAGCTCCGATTCGGAAAACTCTGATTCAGACGACGATGAAGGTGAGCTCAACCTATATCTGTATATATATATATAATATTATTACATTTGTTTACAGTTATTAAGGATGGCTTTGCACACATCAATCAGCTGGAGTGGGACAACACCAACATGTTTTCATCGGCGAACTAAGCAGGAGCAGGATGAGGACGAGGATGAGGGTATATCTTTGTGTGTGTGTCTCGTTTATCAATAAAAGTTAAAATTAATTATATGTAAATGTGCTTTTAATATATACACATATATATATCGATATATATATATATATATGTAAATATATATATCTATATATATAAATACACAATCCACTTATCCTACTAAAGAAACCGCGAATACCCAAAATATTATCAAAAAATGATTGGAAATTCAGCACATGTACGCATCATATATATAAATATATATATACTGATACTGATACTGCTACGGATGAGGTATATATATAGCTTTTTGTTTGACAAATGTATGTGTGTATAGCTAACTAAGTAGTGGCAGCAAGTACTTAGCTATCTCTCTCTCTCTCCCTGTATATATATATATATGTATATGTATACATGGAGAAATTGAACTTGAAGTGTAACTAACATATAGTACAATTATACCCAGAGCCAGAGCAAGCGCATATTATATTACAATATATATATATACTTACCTAACACATAAGAGCAAATTACTCATTGATTTCAAAATACCCTTGCAAAAAATCATTGCAAAATGCATGCTTACTTTTCTCAGCTACTCGTTGTTGAAAGGTATATAGAAGGAAGCACTTCCGTCCCCATATTTAGTATAAGTCTTAACTTCTATAATTCATAATTCATCCACAAATCGAGCATAAATAGTTTGTATAAAGCAGCAACTAAAACTAGTACTATGAAAAAAAACATTGTTATTAATTATTAAACATTAATTAATGGGTTTTCTTTTTATTATTAAGTTTTGAATTGAAATTATTTATATAGAAATTCGTTCAAATTATTTATCGGACTTCAAATCTTAGAGCTTGCAAGGGTATTTAAATATTCGGTGCGGCCGAATCGCAGCAAATGTAGAATTATTGGTTTATCGGTTTCAGGCCATCAGCAATACTTCTCTCTCTCTATATATATATGTATATCGATCAGATCAAATCATTTTTTCATTTGATTATTCATATTTTGATTATTTCCAACTCTAAACAAAAAATCTCTAATGCAAAGATAAATAAAAAATCAGCTAAAAAACAGTGTTAAAAAACCAACCACAAAATAAGAAGCAAAATACAAAAGTCAAGCTCAGTACATAAAATACTGTTATTATTTTATTTAATGAGAAAAACAAGAAAACTGTTTTATTATATGGGAATGGGAATGGGTCCTGAGAAAATGTCCCAATTACAGCGGATCGTGCGGGAATACTTGCATATACCATTATATATACCTGTATAATTAGCCAGCTGCGCCTTGGCTAAGGAACAAGGATTATTTTTATTACTATCTGATACCTATACTAGTTGAAACTATAAAGCCACGATCTGGATAAGGCACGAGTAGAGGTAAGCATTTGCAGCCATTTTCTGACTAGATATACAGTGAGGGACAGCTCAAGTCGACCAGTGTCAAGGACAGAAAGTAATTGCCTGTCTTTGACACTGGTCCAATTAAGCTGTCCGCCACTGTATATTAATTGTTACAGTGAGAGACAGCTCAAGTGGACCAGTGTCAAAGAAAAAAATAATTGCCTGTCTTTGACACTGGTCCAATTAAGCTGTCCGCCACTGTACATTAATTATTACAGTGAGGGACAGCTCAATTCGACATGTACCTACCATCGCAGATCAAGTTTGCTTTATTTCATCGATAACTGCCTCCGTTTCTCGAATATCGATACATTTTCCGATAGTAATATATGCATATTAGTGATCCACTGCCCTAATTTCATCTAGATCTAGATAAGAAACACCGAAGCTATAGTCGCCAGTAGTTTCCCATATTGAACTCCTTTCGATCAGCAGCCGCAAGCATTTGATGTATGTATAAATATGCGAGCGCATATGTGAGAAAGAGATGGCATGACAATCGCTGACAGCGTGAATGTGCGTTTTTGTGTGTGTATTCTGCAGAGCCCCGTTACCTACGATTGCGTGTATGTTTGTATGTATGTGCAAGTGTTTGTAGCCTGCCAGATCGGGTAAGTTGGAGCATGTGAAAAGCCCCGTTACCTACGTGTATGTGTGTATGTACAGTGAGAGACAGTTCAAATGGACCAGTGTCAAAGAAAAAAAGTAATTGCCTGCCATAAGCTAATTGTTCATTATTTTTCAAAAATGCCAAAAACCCGATGTATGAATGTGTGAGCCTAATAAACTGAGGTTTCCCCACCTGCACCCAGGTGTCCACAATGTACCTGCTCCAAATAAGTTGCAGTTTCTTTGCCACTGGTCGACTTGAGCTGTCTCTCACTGTAATAATTAATATACAGTGGCGGACTGCTTAATTGGACCACTGTATTTATTTCCAGTACTATTTCCAGTTGGTTAACCAAAAAAGAGACGTTCTTGAATATTTTCGAAAAATTTATTATATAACCATTTAGTGATACATATCTTTTGTATATATTTTTTATATAAAGTTTTTTTGTTTTTGTTTTTTAATCGACATTAGTATTTGCTTAGTACTTGTTTAAAATTAATGCCGATCAAAGTTGGTTTATGAAATGTATTTTTAAGATATACTTTCTTACGAACACAATGCGGATATTTCACTATTGATAATAATATATATATATATATTTAAGTTTAATTTAGGCCTTAAGTGTAATAAGAAACATTTATAAAATATTCGTTGTAAATATTTTAACCGCCATTCTACAAATCCGATGTAAAAGCTTACAGACTGTGTAAAAAAATATTTCCACGCGGTTCTTGGGTGTGTGCATGTAGTACAGTTAATCGTAAACACCGCCCTTATATATATATATAAATAATATAAGTATATATGCTTGATCTGAGCAGTTGAAACAGAAAGCTTCATGAAAAAAAATACTTCAAATGAAAATGGAGAAAAAATAAAAATAAAAAAATAAATATGTGAAAAAAGCTGAGAAAAAACGAAATGAATATAAATAAATAAATGCAACTAAACAATTTAAAATAAAAAAAATTTAGTTATATAAGTATTTGGAAGGGGAGAGTAGGGTGACAGCAAATTTTGCTACATAAATATACAAAAAATCAAACAAAATTTATTTATATAAATATTAAAAACAAATAAATAAAAAAAGGAAAATATATACATATATATATATGCTTATGGTTAAATTTGATTTGAAATAAACTGCGAGATGTTCGATTTAACTATGCAGTTGCCCCCCGTCGCCCCATTGCCACGCCCCTTTGCCACTCAACGAACTTTGCAAATGTATTTTCGAACACAAAACTGATTTGAGTTTATATATATATATCTTTAATGGATATTGTGAACTCCATATAGTTTTTTGTTTGCTGTATTATTCAGTTTATATATATATATGTATATATATATATATATATGTACGTTTTTGGTATCTTTTACATTGTTCTAAAATTGATTAAATAAGTTTTCAAATATTTTGCGCATTTTTTTTATTTTTTTTAATCTCACTCATATTTTATTTTGTTCTACAGTTAATTTTTTATTTTTTATTTTTAACAAAACGAGCCAATAAAAAATAATTAATTATAGTATTTATTATTAATTGTTATAAATAATATTTAGTTTCGGGTTGGACTAGATTTTTGCATACTAAAATTTGAAATAAATAATCGGATTTTCAGCGCAAGATATTTTTATCGATTTTTATCGGTTCTTGTCAATATCGGATTGGCTATCAATATAAATATATATATAAGTCTTTTGTAGTATGTGTTTTTCGATTTCTATGAATATTTCTATATATGCGTATGTATTTTGACGTATTGAGTAAATAATATCATTTATATATATATATATATATATATATGTCATTTATGTGGGTATATATACTTACAATTACTGCCTATTTATCAGTCAACTTAGAAACTTATATATACATATATTCTGACACCGAGAGAGAGGAGTACAGATCTATATATATATATATATATTGGTTATGCAATTAATTTTTGGTAATCGTATTTGACTAAAATGGTTAATTATAGTAATTAAATGTGATCTAAAGTCAAAAAATGGATTCAAACATTCAAACTAGAAAATATTTCATATTTACATGCCTTCCGTCTGTCTGTCTGTCTGTCTGCCTGCCTGCCTGCCTGTCTCTCTGTCTGTCTGTCCGTCTCTCCGTCTGTCTGTCTCTCCGTCTAACTCGCATGTTTTGTTCATTTCATTCCTGATTTAAATGCGTCAATTATTAATATTAATATTGAATACGAAATAGTTTTACAACACTGGCCTGCACATGTAGCCAAGACACCAACCAATCGCTGAAATGTTGCACAGAAGTATGGAACATGTGTATATACTATGAATGTATGTATGTACAGTTGTATTTATGTAACACAAAATTTTGAAGCAGACATGTTTACTTCACTTCAGTATTGATTTTTTTTTATAATTTTGCAACTATATTTAAAATTTTTGTTTGTTTTTCTTTCACACTTTAAGCTAAAATGCGCATGGCGTGATAAACGATCGAATGGCAAATGGGACAAATGGATTCGATGGAGACACAAATCTGATTGGCGCAATCCATGCAGAACATGTTGTGTCCACAGGGCACCAAAGCCGTTGTCACTTGCCGTTCGTTGCACACAAAACACTCGCGATGCGACTTGTCCGCGCTCGAGCGTGACTGACTGTTAACGGTTGGATTACAGTTGCTGTTGCTGCTGTTGCCGTTCAGTTTTAGGCTGTGCTCGGTTAACAGTGAGTCAGTTGGACTGATCGATGCAGTCGGCGAACAATTGGCAGCCGCTGTTACCGTCTGTCTGTCTGTCGTGGGCAGACTCCAAATACTGGGCGAGTCACCAATGCCTTCATCCACATCAATTGAATCGTTTAAATTCTTCCATATGTTCAACAGTTCTGGCGGTGTATTAATACTGCTATTGGCACTGTTATTGGTGCTCTTTGTGGACGCTGTTGAGGAGGCCGACGAACATGAGCGCGTCAACATGTTCGATGCAACAACAGTGTTTGCTGTAACTGTGGCTGCTGTTGGACAAAATGTTAAACTTTTCGATGTGCGATATTTTGTATGTTGTTGTTGCTGCTGCTGCTGGTGCTGTTGCTGGTGCTGCTGCTGGTGGTGCTGCTGCTGCTGCTGCTCTTGTTGATCGTTCAACTCTGTAGACAAAAGTGAGAAATTTGCATCGGCTGCTGTTAAGCCTCCAGCTGTTGCTGTTAAGCCTGCTGCTGCTGCTACTCCCGTTGCTGTTCCTGAAACTAGTTCCGCAGTGGCAAAACAGCCAACTAAATTATGAACTGGCATATTTATGGAATTCTCGCTATAATTGGATAAATCGCTCTTATAAATAGATGACAATATATCAGAGTTGAGATCTTCGTTCAATATTTGACTCAATGTATTAATCGTATGCAATGTGGCAAATTCCGACGAATCCAACGATTCACTGCCAGCAGCCGAGGCGTTCTCATTCAACTGCCCAGCGCTGTTGTTGCCGGTGCGCAATGCAATATGTGCCTCGATTTGTTTGCGTGCCGTTTCCACATTTTCCGGCAAGCCGGTGACCTCAAAAATCGGTTCCTTCTCCCGCGACGGGGTCACAATGTATGTTTGTGTCTCCTGCTGAATGTGTTTAATTGTTGCGCCCTTGGGACCGACAACGAGACCAACAACTCGATAGGGCACGCGCACCTGTATTGTGATCTGACCGGGCAGACACGGCGGGCCCGACTGAGCACGCGACACAATGCCAACGGCTAATGTAGATGAGCCAACAGCTGTTGTTGCGCTGTTACTGCTGCTGTTATTGCCGCTGTTGTTGCCGCTGTTATTGCTGCTGCTATTGCTCGATCCATCAATCGAAGGCTTGCGCGATGCTCGTATCAAACTGAAATGATCAGCTGCCGAGAGAATTTCCCGTTTGGCCTTGTTCACGTCCTCCTTGCGACCGGTCACCACGAAAACGGGCTCCTCCCCACGCACCGGGGTCTTAATGTACGTGTTTGTCTTCGCCCGTAAGGCTTTTATCTTGCAGCCTAATTGATCAATTAATAATCATTTAATTAAGTTAGCAATAAATGACTAAGCATTTTATTTTGTAATCAATATATTAATAATAAATCAATTATAAGTAAATTAAAAATAATTCCATTTTATATTATCAATAAATTAATAATAATAATAATAATAATCAATTAATTAATATCAATTCTAAGTACTAAAATAATCAGATTTGCAACGAAAGCTCACATCGAACGTTCGAACAAGTTTGTTATCGAACACGCGCCAAACATTTCTAGCTGCCGATCGCTGAATTGATTATGTTCGATGTTCGATGCAACTCTCTCTTTGTATATGTTTAAATGTTGATTTTCAATATATTTTGTTATTGTCTTAATGTTAATTTCAATTTTCTTCTTTTTTTCAATTACAAATATTTGAAAACATTTCTAGTGCGAATGTTGCTATTATTTATTACCTTCAACTGTAAAATAAGCTTACCTTGTCTGCCCACGATTTCGGCAACATGTTCGGAACTTGGCACTGGAACACATTCGGTCATATTCTGTGACTTCTTCGATCTATCCTCGAGTCCAACGCTGGGCATCAACAGCCCCGAACTGCCGCTCGTTGCCAGCTCAGTTCGTGAAAAAGCAGCAGAGACAACATTTAACGAACCCAGATCGAACTCGTGCTGCTGCTGTTGATGCTGCGGTTGTTGTTGTTGCTGCTGCTGTTGTTGTTGCTGTTGTTGTTGTGCGCTGTAATTTTGATTGTTTGTCTCGCTTAAGCCAACCATTGTCAGTTCTAAGGCCAGCTGTAAGGTGCGCGGATCGTCGGACAATGGCAGCGGCTGCTGATGCTGATGCACTTTATTCACCTGCTCAATCATTTGATGCTGATTTAGTTTGCGCATTGAATCCGTCATATTAACATTAATGTTGATGTTGTTAAGCATTTGCGACATTTTCGAACACTAATAACACCGATTCTTGATTTTTATATTGTCTTTTGATAGGATGCAACGAAAAATGGCGACAGACAAATTGAACAATAATTAATACATCAACGCCATTTTCCCTAAATATAAATAATAAATATTATTATTATTTTTGATTATTTTTATTTAAAACTCACCACTTGTCGCCCATGCGCCATTCTCATTTTCGTGATTTCAATTCCCGTATAAACTTAAATTATGCATGTGTGTGTGTGTGTATAGCGATCTAGACTTTACACCTATACATACATACCGCTGCTTTGGCATTTGGCTTTGGATTCCTCTTCTGCTTCTTCTTCTTCTTTTTTCTGCAAGACAAAAATACACAAATGCATTTGGTATACATACACACACACACACGCATCTGCGTGCGAATACATGTATAGGCATGTACACTCGCACACAGGCGGACTAAACAATAATATAAAAAAAAGAGTGCTCACATTACAAAGCTGCCTGTTTTCGTACACCATTCACATTATGCTTTTACTTGGCACTTTATTTTTTTTTTACATGTGTAATGATAATTTTTGAGCGTTTTTTTGCCATTGCCGTTTTAGCCGCGTTGCTTCCGTATACACATATATATCCGCATTCTATGCTTCTGCTGCTGCTGCTTCTTCTTCTTCTTCTTCTTCTTCTTCTGCTGCCTCACGTTGAACAACCCCTAACAAGGCTTGTGTCACTCACCCTGCCACAAAACGCTCTCTCTCACTCTCTTTCTCTCTCTCTCACTGATTTTTATGCCCCGTCCCCCACCATCTACTACATATCCTTCCTTAAATGTGTATGCCCATGTCAGTATGTATGTGTCTATATGTGTGCTTTTTGCTAAAAACAAATATGTAGCTTTTGAATGCTTAAGCATTAATATTAGTTTGCAACTAAACACAGACACAAGCACAAACACAACTTACACACCGACACACAAACACATAAGCAATGCATACTACACAGCTACACAGTTGCCTGCGTTAGGATCGCCAGCCACGCCTCGTCATTTGTATAGCATAGGATATCTACACACACACATGTATGTAAAATGCACAGACAATTTGGGCAACACCACACACAACACACACGCATCCGATTGCTTACTTTTTCCGTATTAATATCGTATTAATTTTTAATATTTTTGTTATATTTGTGCCGGCTGCAGAATTAATTTTTTTTTTGCCGGCTTCACAAATTAGCATACACATTTAACATGTATCGAATGTTAGTGAAACAGACACACCTAACAGCATGCTAGCAGCGCACGAATAACATCCATTTTAACAGCATGCCTTGCAACTGCTGTTGAGTTTATGTTTATGTTATAGGCATCGGTTAACCAATTTGAGTAATTTGCGGTACGTGCATTCTGTTGCGCAGCTACGTTACGCATATCGTTTTGGTCTTTATGTTTAAATTTAAATGACTAAAACGGCTTTTATTTCATATATGTGAAATGCAATTGATAATTAATTAAATAATGAAAAGAAAGTATTACGCCAAGCTTCAATCTGTAGGTTTTACGGAGGCTGTTATGTGTAAACTTAAGTGAAACGTAGTTCAATGTTATGTGTAAATTTAACGTTAACGTATTGAGTGTTAATATGTAGGCTCTGCGAGAACTGCTATGTGCAAATTTAACGTTGTGAAACACAACGTTAAGTTTAAATCTGTTGGCCTTACGTGACTTGCCATGGAATATTTGTAATCATTTTTTATCTCAGAAATCAGTAATTAAATATTTATTTATTATTGATTTCAAATACTACAAAAATAAAATGGAGGCGTACTTTTCAAATGACTGCAGCACTGGCAAAATGTAATATATATTTATTCGAAACTAGATTTACAGACAACACACTTAACATTAGTGATAATCGAGCTATGATTGTTAAATGTATGTTATATGTACGTAATGTTAATGCGAAAGTAGGAGGAAATGTTCGTTCTGGTTTGAATTACATAATAATACTTGCAGAGTTGCCACACTATTTTAAATACTTTTTTAAAGCCAAAGATCCTGCTTAAAAACAATTGCATATTTGGTTTTCATTCGATAATCTATGTTTATATATATATATATATATATATATTTATACGAGTAATACTTTTTCTTTTGAAACCCGGCATTTTTTTTCCTTTCATTTTCTTTTTGGATACGTATTTATGTCGATAGCCATTGCATATATATTAATAACATATAAAGTAAATTCATTCTACAGTGGATTTGGAAGGGCTGTAAAGCTAATTACATAGTAGTTATTGCTGCTGCTGTTGTTGTTGCAGCAGCAGCTGCTGTTGTTGATGATGACGTCTTTCACGTGCTCTTTCTATGTGTCGCTTACGTTCCTCTTTCGTCCAATAGCGTCCGATCTTCACCTCTGATATTGTGTCATCCTCTGTTGTGGTCAACTCGCTGTTACGTATACTCTTACGTATGCCAACGCTTACGTTACTGCGCACTGGTCGCTTCACAATATAACGGGTGCCATCTGGTCTTCGTTTTACCTTCCACACCATCGGTATCTCTTCGGTGACATTGTCTGCGGTGACTAGTATCGAACTTGGCTTGTGTGGTACTGTGGCAGTTTTATTTGCAACCTTGGCGAATAAAAAAAATAACAATACAAATAAAATGTATTTTTATCAGTTGTGCTGCGGCAGGCGTTACAGCGCAAGCTGGGATCGTTTGGCGTTGCCAGAAAGTGAGAACAGTCATGGTTCAGTTGTCGTTAAATATATAACAAGCTTCATAATTAAGATGCACTTTCATAGCACTCAGCTTAATGGCGTTCACAAGCAAATGATTCGATCAGTTGTCGTTCAGTTGCACAATTTTCAACTTAATAATAATAATAATTACCTCCTGACTGCTCACAAAATGATAGCGACTCAAATTGGGAGCATTAAATTGCGGACATTGAGCCAGTTGCTCATCTGCTGCTGCTGTTCCAGCTGTTATTGGTTTGGCTCGCATTAGTTTCGAGTCGAGCTTGAGCGGAAACGGAAGCGAGTCATCTCCGCAGACTTTAGTTAAAATGGCGACATCTGCAATTTAGAAGAAAAAGAATTTGAATAAAGTTAAATATAAATTACTTATAATAAATATACCACTGGGCGTATTTTGTAGTAGGCGAGGCGTTGCTTTGTTGGCAAAAGGCAACATTAAAATGTTGCCAATTGGACTGGTGATGAGATTATTATCAGTGGCAGGCTGTTGTTGACCTGCAACTATTGCAACTGAATCTAGTTCCATATTATTGGCGCCATTTTGTTGATGTTGTTGTTGCTGGCGAGGCGAAGCGCTGTTATTTGAACCACCCGTATTATAGGCACTTGATGAATTCTCCAGCTCCTCGTGCTGATGCAACACCTGATTGTGATGCAAAAGCTGATGTTGCTGCTGCTGCTGCTGATAATTGCTGCTGCTGTTCATTTCCGGTTCGATATTTGTGGCTGCTCCGCTGCTGCTGGAACCACTCGTATTTGTTGTGATTCCGCTTCGCAATGTGTAAACTCGATGCGATGAGGAAACGCGATTCTTTTGCTGTTTATTATTATTAATGGAGAAACTCGAGCGACTTGCCAAAGTGTGCACGTTGCGTTGCTGAGATTTGATTCCCAGCCATTGAGCCACACGCTGTGTTTGGTGTTGCATCTCCAGAATATCCGTTTCGGCAGAACACGAGCCCAGGGCTGTCATATAATTGGAACTTTGATATGGTGAACAGTAGAGTGGTTCTGGTTCCGTTTCCGTTTCATCCTCGGGTATCGTTTCGTAAATATGTTCGCTCTCATCATAATCATATAATTTCGCTTTTGCAACACTTTGCAACACTGCATTTGTTGGTGGCGTTGGCGGTGGCGGTTGGCATTTAACCAATATTTGATTTAAATTGCGCGTCTTTGTCTTATCGCTGCATGGAACTTTTTTCATTGATGTTTCGGCATTTGCTTTCTTGGCTTTGGCCGTTGAACTGGTTCCGGTTATTAGTTCGATCACCGGTTTGATTGACTGGCGTTGTGTTAGCAACACTTTGTCTAATTTATCGACAACATTTGTGTAGTCATCGGTAAGGAAACTATTCGCATATTCAAAATTACTCTCCATATCTTCTTCATCTTCGTCTTCATCGTCATCAACGTCAACGTCATCATCGTCCTCATCCTCGTCTACAATCTCGTCATCATCATCGTCATCGTCGTCATCGTCATCCTGGAAAAGAAATTAATTGTTTTACATATAATAAATTAAAGAAAATCGAATGGTCCCTTGAATTGGTTCGTTTGAGCTGCTCACTTAACCGCACGAAGGTGAAATTATTACTGCGTTTGAACGAACGAACTATATGAGCGCGCGAACGAACTAAATTGATCCATTACTCACCGGATATAAAAGTCGACTGACCAGCAACGTGATTGCCGTATTATTTTCGGCAATTTGCGTTTCAGCTTGTTTTCGACTTTTCGTATCCGTGCCATTGATGCGTAGTATTTGATCGCCACGTCGTAGGCGACCATCTCTATACGCAATGCTCTCCGGCTTAATATCACTAATGAACACATCCTCGCACACATCGACATCCGCTTCCGCAACGACTTCCGCAGCGGCATCAGCTGTTTTCTCTTTGCATATCACAGGCTTAATACATTCAACGCTGTCCTTGTTGGCCAAGAATCCATTGTTGCAACAAACACTCAATCCAATTAGATCACTTGCCGCTTCGCTTTTCACCAACGTCACTTCCTGCAAAAGAAAGTAAACAAAACTTGAGTGAGAGAGAGCGAGAGCAAGAGAGAGAGACTTAAACTCACCTCAATATCGATTTCCGGCTCCAGGCATTGTTCGAACAGATTATGTTCACGCTCGATAAAATGATCGGCTATCGTTTGAACTAGTTCATTGTTGTGATCGGAACCCGCGCGATTCTTTTTGAAATCGACAAAATTCTCAATCGTTTGCGTCTCCTTCGTGGCCGACGTCGAAGGCTCAGCATTGAAAGAGCGCAAGCTTAAAATTATTTGATTCCGTGTTGCTGCTGCTGGCAGCGATAGTATCGCATTCGTATTGGTGGCCACCTTTGTTGTTGACATTTGCGCATGCTGGTCACCTTTGGCCGCATCGACGTCATCAGCACCGATCGAATTTCTTTCTTTGATTTGCTTGCGACGTAATTCAACAACTAGATTTTCTTTTGCTTGAAGGAACATTTGAACCGCTTCATAATTGGACAATGATGTAATATCGCTACCATTAAGCTGTAATTAATCACAAAACAAATAAATAAATAACAATAAATGGGGCGAAAATTGTGTACAAGCATGCATGCAAGAACATGCACACATTCACATACATCAATACACGCACACAGACACAAAACGAATACTTTTTAAGGGGAGGGGTATTTTAGCCGTCGCTTAACGCACCTTTAACACAACATAGTCCAATTCAACAACACTAACACCGTTATTCGAGCACATATTGTATAACAAATTACATATTTAGATGGCCCCGTTTTTTTAGTTCGTTGCTGGAAATTTACACGCACACAACAACAGAAATACAGACATCGCTGAATTCGCCGAGACCGTGTGACCAGTTTAGCGTTTCGTGTAAAACGGCAACACTAATATTGATAAACAATAAAAATACTGTAAACATAAATGAACATTTAAATACCTGTTTGTAAGTAAAAATATATGGTCACTTCAGAAATAATATATGTTGCTCATGCATGCAGTGACTCTAGTAGTAGTGAAAGCTCCTTTTATGCCAGTAATTATGTATGGTCACTCTAAATATTAAATTGTTGCAATTATTACTAATTGCCATACAAAATAAGTAAAAATTTATTGACAAAATAAAAAAAAAATGGACACACTTATCAGGTTATTTACACGTTACACTTAAAATTTAACCTTTACGCAGTTATTTACATTTAAATTTTGCTTGCCAAAAAAAAAGCCAAAAAACAAAAGCAAATAAAATTCATTAATTAGCGAATATTAGATGCGATGTAAACAAACATATTACAGGTACATTTCTAACGTATTTATGTATATGTATGTGTATATATGTGTGTGTATGTATGTACATAACTATGCATATGTATGAATATGTATATATATATATATATATATATATATATATATATGCGGATGTTTTGGTGTGTTGGTAAATGCATAATTTGAAAATGATTTTTTTAGGAACAGCTGCAACCCTCAACGGACATATTTGGTATAACACTCAACACTAGATTGTGATTATCATCGAAATATAACAAGCTTAAGGAACTCATTTTGGTTGGTGAACAGCATGGCGTCGCCGATGTTGTCAGTGCCGTTATGTGCGTATGCGGATATTGTTCCAAATACCCCACACGACAATCACCGCTGCAAAAGTAGGCATCGAATGATGTTGGCGCCACCACGAAATGCCAACCGAAACTGGTGAAATTGACCTTGAGCGGATAACGACAACAGCGCATGTCGTGATCACTTTCCGTGCAGTCCATGAACACGCTGCGTTTCCGTCGGTGCTTCTTTTTCGTGCCGATTTCAATGTGAACGGTCTGTGTGCAAAAAAGAGGTAAAAGACAAAAAAAATAAAAATAAAGAAAAAAAGAATAGAGAAAAAGAATTAATAAAAAAAAGAAATAGAAATAATATTTTAAATAGAAAAAAAAAATAGAAGGAAGTTTGAATATTTATTGATAAGTATTTATTTGTATTTTAAAAAAAGGTAAATAAATAAGGAAGACGAAAAGAGGGAAGAAAAAAGAAGAGTAGTTTACATATTTATCGATTTTCGATAAGTATTTGTACTTATATATTTTACCAGTGGATTTTTACTGCTTGAACCGTTGTCCATCGTCACAATCAAGGGTCGCATCCATGGCTCGACGCCTTTGATGAGTATTTCATGTGTTTGATTTGTGTCCGTCGTTTGTCCGGCAGCGCCAAAAAGTGGCTTCAAATCGACATTAACCCATTGTCCCTGACCCGAGGGTATTTTGTGACGAAACTCAAACATTTTTGCCTTGTGCGTATAATTACTGCTATTCGTGCGACGAATCGGCCGATGTAATGCCACTATAATATCCTGATTCTGCTTGGAATCGGCGAACTCTTCAAGGATTTTGGGTTGATGGCTGCGAATCCAATCAAACCCACGCAAATATAAATGGAGCGTCACATATGAGATATCTGAGTAGCCTGTATCGAATTTAAAGCGCAGCACATCCGATTTACGATTATGGCGCAGGTGTGGCTCCTTATGTTCTATATACAAATGAATTATATGTATACAATAAATAAAAGTAATAAGCAGTTGTTCCTACTGGGTGGCGAAAAAGGGTTAAAGTAGTTGTTACATAGCAGTGAACAAATGACAGCGCTTGCATACATTAATCAAAAGCCGAATTTTTAGGTATGCTTTCAGCAAGCCTAGTAGGCAAAGTAATTACATAGCATTGAGCTGCGCTATCAAAGCAAGCAGCCTGCAGGACCAAAACTTAAACCGCACTTTCTGCAAAGCAGTTGCTTAGCATTAAGCAAATTGATTGATACATTTGCTTCATAAAAGCAAGCAGTCTGCTTGGGGGTATTCAAGCTTCTATAAAACTATTTATTTATATATTTATTTATGTGCATTTTACTTACGTTCTGGAAACACATATATGCTGCTGATGTGCGAAAGAATGCTTTCGTGTTCGCCGTTATCCCCAAAGGCATCCGCATGTGCATTCAATGTAAAATCATTGACGAATTTTCGCTGCTCATCGAAATTAAAATTCTGCATAGATGGTAAATAATCCTTAAAAGCATTCGTATCGTCAGCCTGCATTTCAGCCGACGAATTTTCAAGCGATGCTGTTGGATTTTCAGTGTTTGATAACGTTTTGTCCATTGTCCTTTGTTTTGTTGTGCTCAAAATGGATGCATTGTAGGTTTTATAGAAATTCTCTAAGATATTCTGTGGCACTGCGATGGGTTTGGTTATGTTCGGCAGACGCTTCAAATTCAAACGCATTAAAATGTGCATTTTGATCGATTCGAGACTGTCCTGCTTGGCCTTCTCGCGCAGCTGACGTTGTAGAACACTGTCGCCGCTAATTAAACTGTTGCGACTCATACTAGTCGCTGGCAGAGCCGCACTCGCTGCTGGCAGCTCGAGTCCTGCTTTGCTACTGATGATGCGTCGATTCGACACTTGCGACTCTCCCGGCTCTCTCGGTTCGCTAAGCTCTCGCTGCTCGTTCGGTTCGTGAAGCTCGCTTTGCTCGCTCCGCACGTTCGTTAAGTTTGCATATGTATGTGTCACATTATAATTGCTAGCTTCGCTTAATGAAAGCGTGCTAAAAGCATTGCTTGCGCCTCTCTCCCCATCAACTACTTTCGATGCAGTCGCCGTTGCCGTTGCCTGCTGATTGTTTACATCTTGCGCCGTGGCTAACAGCAAAAGCATTGACATTAGAATTGTGGTCGCATAACGGGCTACTAACAGACGCAGCCGCCAGCTACTGTTATGCAGATGTTGTTGTTGTTGCTGCGGGCGTCGGCAGCAGCAGCGCTCGCCATTCGAATTCGATGTCGAAGTCTTTGCAGGATGTGCTGCATCGTCGTCCATTTGTATGTAGAACTGATCGACAGATTTTATGCAGCTTTTCGATTTCGAAACCGGTCGCTTTCTTTGTTCTGCTCTTTTACTCAACAATTCGGCAGCCATCTTTTTATGAATTTGTATTGTGTTTGTTGCTGAAATGAATAAGATCAGATTTGGGCGCCTATTTAATTTAATTTTCAATTTATTAAATAAAAATATGTATATATAATAATTCAAATAATTGACAAATATATATAATTAACTTATTTCATATTTTTCAATCAGATTTGCAAATGGATCCTCGCAAAGTGTTCGATCAACCCTCACCAGAATGCGGCACAGCCCAAGGTTGAAACGTATTCCAGTTCAAAGATGTGCTACAGTTGCGGTTAAAATAATAGCACCACTCTACGATAGATTTTATTATGATTAATATAAATAATATGTAATACAAAAAAACAAATGATATACAAATAATATATATTATTATAATAATAAATAAATAAATTGGAAAAGTTGAAAAACATATTTCTTGTGCGAGTGGTGCTATTATTATGTTGTCGAGTATATTTTAAATAATTATTATGTGTATTAAGTTAAATAGGTAAATAATAAGTAAATAAATAAAAGTAGCTTTGTTTATTAATAAATTAGTAATGATGGTAATAATTAATTTACGAATAGTATTTATTTTATTATTTAAATTAATATTTGTAATAATGCATAATAATTAATAATTATTTTATTCATTAACTGATAAATAATAATTATTTTAATCATTATTTAGTTAGTGTACAACAAATATTTTATTGTTTTTATTTTCTATTTAATTATTTTACTTTTTTAATTATGATTTCATTCATGAATACTAATTAATAATTAGCAACTAACATTTCACTTGTGCTATTTAAATGTCCAGTTCTGTACATACATAAGCACATTAACATTACTATAAATATGTATATAAGTGTGTGTAAGTGTGTGTGTAAGTGTGTGTGCACTCACCAGAGATTTTCTTATCCAAGTAAGACCAATCAGCAATCAGCAGCTACAATCACTTTAACAGTTTCAATCTCAGCATATTCTGCTTTATTTAATGTTATTGTTCACTTTACATATATAAATACATATATATACATATATACAATATATATATATATATATATGTATATAGACTTTATTTCAAGTACAATGCATTTTTTGCTCAAATTGAAGCCGGCGGACAACGACGACTTTTTATTTATTTAATGCCGAATTTAATAAATTTTGTGTGATAACAGATATACATATGTATGTGTGCGTGTGTGTGTAGAGATATTTACTCTCACTTTGGGCTCTGTTGTTGTTGCTGTTCTTTCTCTGTTAGCAGCAGCAGCGCAGCAGCAGCGACGTCAGCAGCAGCCGCATTCATTGTTGTAGTTTTTTTTTCGCGCTTGTTTATTCTCTGAAATTGCAATGCTTTAATGTACACACACACACACACACATGCATATGCATGAGTGGAATAAAAGAATATGTGCATGCATGTGTGTGTGTATGCGTTTTATACTCAGAAGATAATGTTGATGATGATGATGATGATGATGATGATGATGACGTTGATCACACTCTATTGTATTCAATTAAATCCATTTATAAACATAATCAATTTTTGTGCTCTTGAACTTCAGTTCACTGCTGGAAAGTGCAGTTATTTGCTTGCACACACTCATACATAAATACATATACATGCTCATTAGCATGTATATATAAACAAACAGCGCGCACACATACACATACATATAATTGCACAAACATTCTTAAATCTGTGCATATACAATTTATTGCGTACCGAGATAACATATTTAAAGACGTACGAAATATATATTTATATCTATGTCTGTATGTGTGTGTTCGAGAAATTCTATTTTGATCATTTAGCAAAGTGTCTGTGTGTTGTGTGTATAAATATAAAGTACTAGATATACGTATACACATACACATACTCTCACTCTCTCTTCCTCTATGTATATGTGTGTGTGTGTAATTCGCACATTTGTCAATTATAGATTTCACTTGTTTTTCGATTTTCGAAAATTGCAACGCGCTTCTTTTGAGCTTTTTTTCGAGTTGGCGAATATCACACAAAACGAAAACGAAAACAGCGCAGCTGGCAGCTGGTAGCAGGCACCGATCGGGATAAGCAGAATGGGCAGCGATATACAACGGAGCCTGAGCGTGCCATATAACAACTAACTGACAGATCCGAATCCCACCATCCATACAACCACACACACACATACATAAGCACGAAGAAGAAGCAGCAGCAGCCTCTGCTGCTCCGCCGTTGAGGATGATGAGTGTGTGCTGCGACGTTCGCTTAGGGCACCAGGTCCCATTTGTATGTTGTATGTGTGTGTGTGTGGGTGGGCGCAAGCATTTCATATCGTTCCACACTCTTCGCTCTCTCACTAACTCGCGCGCTCTCTTGCTCTGCGCTCTTCTTGGCAATTTCTTTCATTGTTTGAATCCGTCACCTTTTTGTCAACTGCAGCAGTGAAAAAAAAAACTCTTGTCTGCTTCTAAAATGAACAGCTGCAATTGATGATTTTGCTGATTGCCCCCGTGCTGCGGCCCTGTTTTCTGTCATTAATATATACACCGGGTAAAAATTAAAACAGCGTTTAATTTAATCCTTGTTATTTGTTGATTTAATAAATATATATATTTATTTTAAATGTATATTTTAAAAATTAAATAAATACACATAAATCTCTGTACAGGGTATTTTCGAATCGGCTATTGTCGACCTTCTAAAGCATTCTTGTTCTGATTGTTGTTTGCTTGACACGAAATAAGTCGGGTGGCTTTTTGCGTTAGGCGCCGAATTTGAAACACCCTAATCAAATTTAAAATATTGTAAAATAATTAAATAATAGTAGAAACAAATAATAATATGGTATTTTAAATATAATATATAATAACGTGAAAAATAAATGGTCTAACAAAATTAAGGCAAGTGGTAAAAATAATTAAGTACTAGTAGATAATATATTGTTAATTCTGCAAACAAAAATAATAAATAAATAATAGATTACATAATTGCCCATAATCGATTAGAACTGTCCAAGTTAATGGACTTTCGTTTAGCGTAATATTCTAATGCTATTTCTATTAGCAAGTAATTATACCGTTTGGAATATGAATATCGATAAGAGCTTTTGATTATCGCCAAAGGCGCGCATTTTGAAAGTGCACACAAGGCAAACGCAAAGACAGTTGGACTCAAAGGGAAAAGAGTGCAAAAGGTGTTGACAACTAACGAGTCGCGTCGAGTTTTTCTTTGGATCCTCAATTGCTCACTTTTCGATGCCCATTCATCATTTAGTTGCGATTTCCCAACTGGTTTTCAGCGTCTCTCTGTGTTTTTGTCCCTTAGGAGTTACCAACAACAATTTACTTCCTTCAAAAAAACTTGATTGGATATTTTCTTTCCGTGATCATAAATTTTATCTTCAACTACTTTTCATCAATTATAATTGAAATGGCTATTTATTTTGTATATTCTACTATAATTATTTAGCAAATTGCATTGCAGTTAGCAATCTATCTTTATATGAAAATTAGCCAGTTAAAAATGCAATTTCTTGTTTGTTAAACGATTTTTTGGACTAATTGATCGTTTTTTTTCGTACAGTGAATAAAATGTCGTTCAGTTTCGATAAGTGAGAAATGAGTACGAATTTCGTTCACTTTCGACAAGTGAGCACAAATTTGCTCACTTAACGAAGTTCAGCAGAGTCCACAACCAACCAAACAAAGCAAGAATTTTGTTGTTGGCTGAGTCATGAAAACATAAATTGAACAAGAATGCGCTAGGAAAAAAGGAAACACATGGAGAGTTTGACTAGGAGTTACCCCGTAATTATTAAAATCTGCAATGCTGTCTTTGCTCAATATCATAGGAAACAACATAAAACTAAACGCTGCCAAGTTTTGTATATCCTCTACGTGTATGTGCATGTGTGTAAATTTACAATGTAAAATACACACACACATGCTCAAGCTTTGCACTTGTATATTTACTAACACACGCACGCAAACTTCCCCCGATTTTGCACTTGTATCGATGTACACTTGCGGCTTACCCAAATCCTGACCGCAGAGTTTGCTTGTATGTGTGACCCAAATGTATAAATTGTGTGTGCATACTTCGCTCTCACTCTCTCGCTCGCTGTGTTTGAATTTGTGTGCTTGAATTTGCCCTTTTTGCTTGCTGCTGCGGCTGTTGTTTTGCTGTTGTTGTTGTTGTTTTACGCTTGTGGGTGCGATTTTGGTTTTGTGGTTTTGACAATAACCAAAAACGGAGTCCTATGCAAAAGCATGTTTATTTTAATAGAATATAAAGATATATATATATAAATATAAATTGATCAAAACCAATATGAGTAAACGTTATTAGAACATCGACAACATTATCGATAACTATGGGCTTTCGTTCAATTAGCGTATACAATGCTTTATGCATGTGCATGCATGTGTATATGCCAAATTACATACGTACATACGAATTTTCACATTTGTATTGAGCAACTTTCCTTGTTTCTTCAATTTATTGCTATTTACTGTTGTGTGCATTGTTCAAGCTTTGTTTTGAGAGCAGATCGAACATTTCTGATCTTGGCTGCTGCTTCTTTCTGCTCTCAGCGTGTGCCCAACAAAAAAACAGCGTGCGCCGCTTGGCAAAGCATGCGAAACACTTTTCGTCGAGATCATTTTTTGTGAGCAGTCCTTTTGTGCTGGCAACCCTCGCTGCATGCTAAATGATTGTTAGCAGAGAGGGGAAGCAGGAGGGGTAACTGAGATCGGTTCTCGTGTGAAAACATGCAATTATGGTTTTGTTTGTGCCGTTTGTACCGTTTGTTCTTAAGATTCCACGTACTACAATTGATTCCTTCCTTTCCGCCTTTCTTGTTATTATTTTGAGTTGTGAAAGCAAAAACAAGCTCTTGAAAAACAAATATTTTGTTATTTATTTAAGTTGCTATTTAGATTTGTAATACAATAATTATACATTTTGTATTTTTAATTAATTAATTAATTAAGCATTTAATTATTTTCCGCTTAACCTGTATTTTTTTGTTGGTAAAAATAGAAATTTTGAAATAAGTTTGCCTCGCATTAAGTAGAGAAAATGTTGATTTTCTATTTGTTCCACTCAGTTGGCTTTTCAAAACCCAACATTTACTGCCCCCGCCCCCCCCCCCCCCCTTTTTTTTCAAACTGTTTTTTCGACTCCTCCTCAATTTACTTAAATCGCAGGCCACGCAGAAAAGGGAAGACGGCTATTTCGGGCAGTAAGGGGGTAGTTGGGTAGTGAGGGGTTGTAGATGGAGGGTGATGGAGGGGATGCAGAGGGAAAATCATTTGCCTACCACACAAACATTGGGGAAAATATCCAACGTATGCTCTCCACAAATTTTCTCTGCAAGTTTTTCTGGTCGTTTATTTGGGGCACTCCGTTTGTATCATCAATACAGTGAATACTCGCTCGCAAGGACAAACTCTGCTTCTTCTTTCTTCATTCGCCAAGTAAATCAGAGGCTTATTTTGAATTTTGTTTAGATATTCTATATTCCTTTCGTGACTATCTAAAATGGAGACTTTTAATATGTATAATATATATAACATATGTAATATATATATGTTGTCTACTGCTGCAGCGTATCTGCTAGTCTTTTGGACTTTGTTTTCTTGCTTGTTCCCAAATTTGATTCTAATCCGTTGATAATATTTCTCGACTTTGTCGAATTTTGATATTTCGCTCGGATGCTTTTAATGCTTTTTTCAGCAACGCTTGTGTGTGTATGTGTGTGTGTGCGTGTGGGTTTGTCGCAGACACAAAACGAAAAAACGGGAAAACAAGAGAGATGGAAGGGTGCAGAGAAGGCAGAAGAGCAATAATAAGAGTAAGTAGTATGTAATAACAAAAATATTTAGACATGTTAAATGCTGCTCTGAGAATGGGTAGAGGGAGGGGGAGTTGAATGTAACTGTAACTGTAACGGTACATGTAACGGTGGCTGTTGTTGAATCTGTTGAATCAGATATCTTTAAACGGTTCGTTACGCAATTACAATACCAATTTTGGAGAGCACATATAGAGTCGGTAATACCCCTACTATTCTTTAGAGAAGTGTAGAAGCAGAAGCAGAAACTCGAAAATGTTATTACTTGCCTCCAGATTCACCACTTTCCAAATATTTCAACCGTAAATCGATAGTCTACATAAATATATAAATAAAATTAGATACATATTTATCTTGCTGATAAGGTATATAAATATATATTAGGTGTCGACCCTGTTTAAGAGATTTTCTGCTTAACTGCTAGCGATAAATTGTTAAAAACTATGAGTGAAAAATCAGCATGGTTTCTTTTAATTACGCATGCATTCTTTACTGCCACTCAACGGGATGTTGTTGCACGCCCCTTTTACCTCACACCAACCCACACCACGCGACACCCCTTCTACGAGCCAAAGCAGTCCTGTTGGGGTTGCATGAAATGCAAAATGAATTGGGCTTTTGTTAAGTGATAAGTCCTCATGTCCGTTGTTCGCATGCACGTATGCAAGTGTGTGTGTGTGGGTGTGGAACGAAACGGAATGCTCATAATAATTGAAGCATATTCACAGCACTGGGCTGCTGCTGCTACGAGACTGAGACAGGGCGAGAGTTGGGACGTCAAATGAAGCTTTGCTTTAGGTGAAACAGCGGTAAGTCCCCCCCCCCCCTCCACCCTACCCCACGTCCTTTACACGATTTTGCCCGCTTGCCCGTTTTGCCCGCTTGTCCAAGCTGTCTTTCCTCTACGCCCGCTCGCCCTGCGTCTATTTCTAGAATGCCCTCTCGTCCGCTTGCCTGTTGCCCGCTTGCAAGTTTGCTCTCTTTCCACTTTTCCCCATTCCCCCAAGTTTCTTTGGTGATATGTGTTTTCGGTTGTTTGTATTTGGTTGGCTGGTCAAATGCTTCGCTGGGCAGGCGCGCTCTCTCTCTCTCTCTCTCTCCCTATCGCTGTCTGTCTGTCGTCGTCTGCCTGCTTGGAGTGCTGACGAGATGCTTTAATTGTTTAATGGCTCGTTAGTCGAATTCCCAGCGGGGGGTGGGGCAACAAAATCAACAACAACAAAAACAACATAAATGAGGGGCTTACTACAAATTTCAAGTGTGATAATTGTTGCGTTTTATTATGGATTAAGCAAATTTTGTGTAAATTATACGCAGTGTGCTTGTGTGCGTGTGTACTAACAGAGGTTTAACAGCCAAATTCTCTAAGGCCAAACAAATGAAAATCATTTGGCAAATTAATTATGACGATAAATGTTTGATGAAATTAGGAATCAATAGATAATAATTAATAGATAACAGTGAATAGTTCATAATTAATAATAAATAACTAATAGTTCATAGTTAATATTTAATTGTTAAGTTAATACAAAGAGTATAATGGAAAGAAGCATCTCCGACCCCATAAAGTATATATATTCTTGATCAGGATCAACAGCCGAGTCGATATAGCCATGTCCGTCTGTATGAACTCGCGAATCTCAGAGACTATAAGAGCTAGAGACTTCAAATTTGGAATTTAGGTTCCCGCATACCAGGCGCAGATAAAGTTTGCTTTATTTTATAGATAACTGCCACCGTTTCAGGAATATCGATACATTTTGATTTCCGATAGCGATTCATGCAACAATTTTAAAGACAGAATCTTCTAATTAATAAACAAATTGCATAAGCATATTATTGATCAACTGCCCGAATTTCATCGACCGGATAAGTAACACCCAAGTAATGGTCGAAAATATATTCTCATTTCTATCAGCAGCCGCAAACATTTTTGTATGCAAATAAATATGCGAGCGCATGTGTGAGAGAAAGAGATGGCATGAGAATCGCCGCGAGTGTCAATATGTTATTGTGTGTATTCTGCAGAGCCCAGTTATCTACGATAGCTTGTATGTTTGTGTGTACGTGCACGTGCTTGTAGCCAGCCAGATCGGGTAAGTTGGAGCATGTGAAAAGCCCCGTTACCTACGATTGCGTGCATGTTTGTATGTATGTGCGCGTGCTTGTAGCCTGCCAGATCGGGTAAGTTCGGCTGGCTTAGTTACAGTTAAGTTTGTTTTTAGTCCCTCGGCCTGCCATAAGAAATGAATGTACTTGCAGACCTGCTCACATTTGGATGCAAAGGGAAATTAAAGGGAAATTTGGCAATAAAACTAGTTCTGGTATCGTTGGGCCACTTGATTGGGCTGCTCGTTAGTATTTCAAAGTCCATAAATAATTGGGATACCTGCACTGCGACCTATTAGAGCTACTGATATATCTTCTGAGCCAATAGCCCCAGCTCCTGCTTGAATGCTAGAATCGTTGTTGGGCATCTATGTCTTTGAATCTCATGACACGCATCCCAAGGATGCGTCGCATTCTGCTAGGATGTGCATTGAGGACTCCCTAGTCTACAATGTCTTGTCAATATACAGGTGAGTATCCTAAGCCTGTTCTTCCCGATGGATATTACTTGCTTAAATCGTTTTTGTTTAGATCCAACCAAAAAACATCTGGCTTGTCGGCGATCTGGTGTCCCTGCCCAGCTCCTTTGTCGCCTTTGTCTGTTTTCGTTTCCAAGTTTCGGCCGAATTGTGTGAGTTCCTATGCCACAAAACGGTGCTGGCGCCGTTCGGGGCCTCTCGTTCCCCGCTATGTCCCAATTCCCTTAGCGTAAGCCTATTGTGTGTCCCGAGTTGGTCAAGGCTGGATCGTACTTGTTGGACTACTTTTGGTGTTATTTTCGTCGACTATCGGAAAGGATTGATATATCCATATTCGGATAGTTACGTTTCAAATTGAACTCCGACATTTACCTATCCGAGGGCCCACCACTCGAAAAGCTTCATAGGGTGGACTTCATCTAATGTCGTACATTCCCTCTTGCTGCTCAAGTTGGGCATCTCTATGGCTTAGGATGCAGTTGCCTCCAACTCCTTCTGCTGACATTCTTAGAAGCGTTGCTTTCCATTGGAGCCTTATGGTATGGTGAAGTGCAGTGAGCTCCATTGATGCGGATTGCGGATGCGCATTGCTCCCTTCATACATACGCCGGCAATTCTCTGCAGTTTTTGCAGCTGTCCTTGCACGGTGATAAGCTGCCATGCGCTGATGCCGTGGTTTATCTTAACCCCAGCAGTGAGAGTATCCACCTGTTAGTAGTTGGGTCCAAGCCCCTCCTCAAGAGGGCAGCCCTGATCGCATCATGGGATGTGTTATCAAAGGCGTCTTCTATATCTAGGAAGGCAAAATGCTTTCACAAATTTGCCAAACTCTCTTTATCTCCCTCTCTCTTTCTTTGTCTCCATTCCTCTCTTCACTTTTGTACAACGTCAACGTTTAACATTTTTTGCTTTGCTTGCGTTTTTGTTGTTGTCATTTTCGAATCCTTGCATTTTCCCATATTTATTGTAGCCTTTCTTTTCCAGTTACAATTTACCTTTAAATATTCACTTTTAATTTTATATTTAACTTGGTCTGATTAGTCATTAGTTGGTTTACTTTGTTTGCTTGTTTGAAGATAACATAAATAACAATGTTAATTATATTTGCATACTTTGTTAATTAACAGCGCTCGAATAGTGCTGCGCTCTCCTTATCTCTCTTCCTCCTACTACTACTGCTGCTGTAGCCGTAATTACATTTGCACACTATGTAAAGTGCAGTCGTCTGCCGTTAACCGCGTTCTCCCTCGCTCGTCACTCACAAAGCTCGCTCGCTGATCCGCCAGCTGCGGCTGCAGCCCAAACATTGATGCGCTCTTTAACATAGATGCATACTAAGTAACTGTAACTGCAGCTATGGACAGCGCTCTCTTTACTCTGTTACCCCACAAGGCTTGCTGGCTGATCAGCCCACAAAATAATTCCTCTCACTCTCGCCTGGGATCTTGTCCGATGCGCTGCTATTGTCATTCGCTAAAGCTTTAACTGCTGCCGGTGAAGTTTTAACTTGTCTGTTTACCCGTTACGCTATGTAGTTTTAGTTGCTCTGTGTGTGTGTGTGTGTTCTGTGTATGAGTGTTTTGCTGTTGTGTATAAAAGCTCCTTGCGTCGTTTTTTCTTATCGCTTACGCGCAAGACTTCACACAGGACGCAACGCGTTCGTATCAAAACGGGAGCAGCAGCAACAACTCACACACACAAACACACACACACACACAGCGCAAAAACAGCAGTTAAATGAATATTTCAGCAAATTTACGATAATCGAATTATTATCGTAATCGCGTATCGCCACGCCCACTCAGCCCAATTCACTTCAGAGTTGCTTTGATTGATTTAAAGCGTGTGCAATTTACACTGCTATTTATTACGCTTTTTATACTCTCATTTAATCTGCAAAGAAACATCTGTGCTCAAAAACTCAAAATTCTGAACAAAAGCGAATCCTTCTACCTGCCCCATTTTGCTACAGCAGCAGCAGCAGCAGCAGCAGCTTAAAGTCAGTACATACACTTAGGATTTATATTCCCATTTTTTAGAGTGTATTTATATAAATATATATATATATGTATATATCTATGCAGATCTGCAAAGTTGATTTGGATTTTTCGCTTATTGCTACTTATTGGTGCGAAACACACACCCAACACACACCAGGCGGCGGATCCGGCCTTAGACTCAGCTCATCTATCCATTGGTCCTTCGTCCTTAGACCTTGGCCCTTGGTGCTTGGTGCTTAGTGCTGAGAAGAAGCGGAAAACTTTTGCAGGAACGCCGCTCAACGCGACACGTGGCGAAACAAGTCCAGAAAAAGGGCGGAGGGTGTTGGTTGTGTGCCGCCTGTTCGCCGTTTCCTGCTGAGAGAGAATTACTTTCATCTGTCTCTTCTGCCATAACAAAAAGATACAGAAATACCAAAGTACCAAAATACTCATATTGCTATATATATATTCCATCTCTCCTTCAATATGCGAATGAGGAACTGTTCTATATGGCATGCGATAAGAAGAAGAGCACACGCTTGCATCCGATCTAATCTCGACAAATTAAAATTCCATGCTACTCACAGAAACAAAATGAATAAAAGGGGTGCTGGACCCAGGAAAAGCTACCCTCTCTATATACCCTACACTTCTGGGCATTCCTGCACACAAAATAAGGGCTAGCTTTAATTCATATTAATAATCATCGTCATTTTTCCAGTTCCTCATTTTTCGCAGATCGTAATAGGTAAACTGAAATGTACTCTAATATGATGATGTATATGATATATGATATATATATATATATATAAATACATCATTTTGTATTTGAATATATTTTTGTATGCTTAGCAATTGTCATTTTTTTTTTTTTTGGGGCAGCTTCACCTGCGGTAAATTGTCAACACTTGCAACATGCCACATGCCACATGCCGCCCTCATCGTCAACGTTTGCAGCAATTTCCACATGCATTTTATAAACATTTTGTATGTGGAAAAAAACATTAAGAAAAACAAAGCGAAGGAGAAGCAGCAGCAGCAGCAGGAATTTGAATAAGTGCGTGCGCGCTATCATGCCATCTCCCTCGCACACTATTGAAATATAGTGAGCGAGAGAGGGACCAGCGATAAACGACGCGCTTCGTTTGTAGTTGTGGGTGTGTCTTGCTGCGTCATTTTGAAAACAAGCGCAAACGCCCATTTAACAGTTACTCGTTACGCGTTACCCGCTACCCACGGCCCGCCAGCCGATAAGCGTTTACAGTGTTACATTGAAACAGGAACAGGAACAACGCCCACGAGCATAAACGTTATTGTATTTGTGTGCGTGTGTTTGTCGTAACGGAAGTTGTGTGTGGGTAGTTAATGGAATCGTCTAACCGCTGTTTTTGTTGTGTGTGTATCGCCATGAAACACAATTCAATTGGGCGAATAGAACTTAACATAGTCGGGGACCACGGTCGTTCATTCGGCAACATTTAAATCGAATGAGTGAACTAAAAAAAGCACACACACACACCCAAATATAGCTTCGGCTGTGTATATTTGTGTATGTGTGTGCTTATGCTATGCTAAGCAGCATTGCCAGCTCAAATATATGCATGCAAATACTTCTTGTTGTTGTCATGTACAAATCAATTTAACGAAAAAAGAGGGGGCGAAAACTAATAATCCTTTTGCCTGCCTTTGCTACTCTCTCGCACTAGGCTCTGGCTCAGAAAGTTAGAGAGAGCAGACAGCGTACGCTTAGTTTATATTGCCCAAGCTCACACATTCACAAATGATTAGCGAAAGAGGGAGAGAGAGAGCACAAATTTTGTAAGCTGAGATGCACATACATCCTCACACAGCGAGAAAGCAGCGTACTTGTGAGCTTAGCTTGTATGGCCCAGGCTCACACAGCCATACATACACAGACAGCGAGAGAGAGCAAACCAGGCTTACACACACTTACATAGCAGCGAGAGGGAGAGTTCATAGCGTACGTGTGCGCTAAGCTTATAATGCCCAAGCTCACACACACATACACAGAACGAGCCAAAGGCAAGGCACACTCAATGCACGCACACACACACATACACAGTGTGCGCTTTGCCCAGCCTATAGCTCTCTGTACTGCATTCTCCCACAGCACACAGCAGCAGCCTAAGCAACGTGAGCGAGACAACTACTGAAAAAGCAAAGAGCCAATGAGCGTAGACAACGACGACTGCAGTCGCAGTGCTTGTCAAGTGGTTGGCCAGTGACGACCAATCGCAGCGTGGCTGCAAGCAATCGCGCTACAAATATTGGCTCGTTTACGAGCCACGTTGAAAATGCGGCATTTGCATTCGCACACTGTGGCAACGCGCACTATAAACTGTAACTGTAACTGTATAACTGTGTTTAAATTATTGCCGACGGATCAAGTAGTAAACAAAATTAAAATATTTACCAACAAAAAATTTGTGGTAGAGTGAAGAAGAGTGTAAGTTAAAGAAAATAAAAATAAATGGCATATGTGAAAATGTGAAAAGTGTCCTGGAATGGGTGGCCTGTCCTCCTTAATTAAAAATCAAACAAAATAAAAGTGAAAAATGGACAAGTGAACTTGAAACAAAAGAGAAAACAAAAAAAAAACAAAGCAAATACATATATACATATATATATATATATATATATAAATAAATGAATCGATGGCATCTGCATGAATTCCTTTGAGGCTGGTTGTTTTGTGATCCTTGTGTTCCTGTGGCGTTAACGCTGCGTGTAGCCAACGCCGCCTGCAGCGAGTCCTGCGACCCGGCATTTATTTTCTCTCTTTCGTCCTTTTCAATTGTCTCAAATTTAAATGGCTTTTGTTTTTGTTCTTGAAAAAAGCTTCGCAAAAAGTGCATAAGAATTACAACAACAACAAAAAATACGTGAGTCGAGTGAAATCGGAAGTCAATATATATAGTTTATCGGTGATCGGATACTTTGAATACATATCACAGGCATTATGTTTACACTTCAACCGACTCCGGCCACAATTGGCAGCGTTCCTTGGTCCGCCGGAGCCCTCATCGAACGGCTGCCGACCTTGGAGGATATGAACCATAAGGGTAAGTGATCGGCCAGATTACACTATCTATCTACCTAATATATATAGTAAAAAAGAATTCCGTTATCTGTCGCCATTACTATATATATTTACTGTATAGCAGCAGCTAGTTCTAACATAATACAAATACATTGAAGAACTGCCAGCTGAAATGTGTAATCACAGTTAGAAACGAACGGACAGTTTCCAGGTCTCTAAGGGACCAACGGTAAACCGCTCATTTGCATAGAGAAATATTGCGAATCATTTTTGCCTGCAAGGGAAGCATAAAATTTTCAAACTTGTCAAAGCATTTATGTGCTTAGTGGCTAATCTGCGTGTAAGTTGCATTTTATTTGGCATTATTTGCGCATTAAGCCCATCGTCGAATGGAGAATGAGCAGCAAAGGCGGAGAGCGTAACGTGGGAGAGAGTAGGGGACAGCTGGAGAGCAAGAGTCGCTCGGCCGTCGGCGTCGGCAACTGTCGTTAAATAAGCCCGTCTCCACACTGGGCAACAACTGAGCAATTCAAATTGCATTCTGAGAAGCACAGATCTTGGCAAGTTTTTGCATGCTTTTACAAGAAGAAGAAGCATTATGCAAGAAGAAGAAGCAAGAGTCGGTCGGCCGTCGGCGTCGGAAACTGTTGTTAAATAGGCTCGTCTCCACACTAGGCAACAACTGAGCAAATCAAATTTGCAAGAAGAAGAAGCATAGATCTTGGCAAGCTTCTGCAAGAAGAAGAAGAAGCATTATGCATTGCTCTTGTCGTTTATTAATTGATAACCCAGCAGCGAAAAGATACTCATGCGCTACAAACTCGATTTGTAATCTATATATTTTGTAGTCTATGTTCCGCACTTTACTTAGCTTGTGTGAGGGATCGTAAATATTATATGACTCTATTTAAAAGTTAATAATATTGAAATTAATTAAGTACGGCAAAATTGTAGTAAACATATTTTAAATGTAGTCTGGAAAGCTAATGAACCGGATAAGCAAGCAATACATATACGAACTATATAATATGTAATATGTGTGCACAGCTCCTTATGCTGAAGTTTGTGCTTGACTTCAGAATGGTGAACACAAGACCATTACTAGCTAATCAATTATATTGTATGCGATCAGTAACCCGTTAGTTACTGGGGAAGCAAAAGCAAAAGCAAATAGCGCAGTTAGAGAGCGAGAACAAGAGAGAGGGCAGCAGGTGCTGATGTGCACTGTGTAGATTAAGCTTTGCTTGCAATTAACGACGCTGGCTTATGCACTAGGCAAATAGGAGAGAGAGCGTAACGAGAGAGAGAGAGAGAGCGTAACGAGAGGGAGCACTAAGCACTGATATGCACTGTGTAGATGCACTAAACGACAACTGAGCAAAGCTCAAGCTTAGATATGGGCAAGCTTTCAGTAGCATACGCTTTTCTACAGTTGCACACACACACACATGCATACATACATACATAATAGAGTATTTATCTAAATATATATGTGCACGTGTCTCTACGTCTGAGTGTTTTCCATATTGTTCATTTTCCCGTTTACTTTGTTCTTTTCTTATAGACAATGTGCTTGCTATGAGAAATTTGCCGTGCTTGGGCGGCATTGGCGGCATTGGCGGCATGGGCGGCAAAGCGGCGGCAGCGGCGGCGGCGGCAGCAGCCGCAACAACAGCTGCAATGGATGCCGCCGCGGATGTGACAGCAGCGCCACAGCCACCGCACTCTACATCATCGTACTTCACCACAACCTACTACCACCTCACCGATGATGAATGTACGTCGATCTCTCCTCTGCTTCTTCCCTTACTAGTTCCGATTAATTTTTGATTACAATTTGATTTATTTGAACTTATCTCAATGAAAGTATTTTTGAAATTGAAATATTTAGGTATTCCCAAACCTGCTTAAATGATGTGTCAAAATATAGATAGAGAAATTTGTTTAATTTGCGTAAGACCCTCTTCAGGTAGTGCAAATGCCAGGAGTACCTTTTGCCGCACCGCTAAATGAATTGAGTTGTTTTTTTTTTATTTTGGATATTTTGGTGTGAAAATTGCAAAAGTTAGTCCCCATTGATGTGTACACTAATTGTTTGATGTCATTGTTGAGTTTTTGTGACTCGCCAGATGCCAGATGTTGCCAATTACGGGCACCACAATGAACCCAACCAAAGACCAGAGCACGATTCCAAATTTCAACAAAAACCATATCCAAGCTGATCATGGCTAACAATGCCTCGCTCATTCTCCAAGTCCAAGTAAAGATGTTGAGGGTAGCGGGTCGAGGGCAGCGGCAAAGAACACATAGACATTGCAACACACAGCTCATTGCTACTGACTGTCCCCGCTTTGATGTGCTTCCTACACTGAGAAAAGAACCTCACTGAATTTCGCTGTATATAAATAAATATAGTATTTGTGGTAAGAGTCGCCAAGTCCTGACCTTTAGGAACTATTATTATTATTCTTAAAAGCAAGAAAAAGTTACTAGGTCCAAGCGAAATATTCCAAACATTGATTTCTCTGAGTGTAAACGCTACACGGTAGTACTGTATTTGGGGTACCCTCCACCCTCCACTTCTCGATGCCCGCTGGGCTGTTAAGTACTCTCAGTCATGTTCGTGGCATTGTTTTGCTTTGTGTGTGCGGATCAATACAATCATTTTCCACCTATAATAATGATCTTGAGGAGAGTGTGTGTCCGACAGACGGACAGGCGGACAGAGGAGCGTTTCGTGTCATGTCGTTACAAATGAAAACAATTAACGACTGTTGAAAGCCGAAAGTCGAATGAAAACAAACAAAGGCATCCAGAATTTTGTTCATTCTCTTTCTCTCTCTTGCCAGCGTCCTGCTTGCACAGTAGCCGTATCCCTGCCTCTACCTACCCGTACCTCTACTCATCTCTCGCTCTCTCTCTCTATCTTTTTGAGTATCTCTGGCTCTGTTTAGCACACAATAGAGCCTCTTTAGTGGTAGTTTACTGCCCTCGTCATGCTCTCTTCACGAGCAGCATTCCAGTCCCCTATTCTGATCCCTGTCCAGGACAATTGTTTGCCAACTGATTTGTGTTGTAATTACATTGTTAATCCCATTGGCGAGATGTTTTTTCTTTCTTTTTTTTACCGTTGGCTTGTTACTTTTACTAAATCAGTAATTCATTTATGCAATTTGCATACATATATATTGAGTGTATATAGATAGTGCTATATATACTTTCAATATTATATTTAATCATTCTGATTATTTCACTTATAAACATATAACATATATATATATATATGTAAGAATTTATTAATTACCCATTTTACTTATTATACTTTAATTTATAAACAAGTAAGAATGCTGCAGTCGAATTTCCCTTTAAATTTCCCTTTAAAGACTCTTGTACCCAAATGTGAGCAGGTCTGCAAGTACATTCATTTCTTATGGCAGGTCGAGGGACTAAAAAAAAACTTAACTGTAACTAAGCCAGCCGAACTTACCCGATCTGGCAGGCTACATGCACGCGCACATACATACAAACATACACGCAATCGTAGGTAACGGGGCTTTTCACGTGCTCCGACTTACCCGATCTGGCTGGCTACAAGCACGTGCACGTACACACAAACATACAAGCTATCGTAGATAACTGGGCTCTGCAGAATACACACAATAACATATTGACACTCGCGGCGATTCTCATGCCATCTCTTTCTCTCACACATGCGCTCGCATATTTATTTGCATACAAAAATGCTTGCGGCTGCTGATAAAAATGAGAATATATTTTCGGCCATTACTTGGGTGTTACTTATCCGGTCTTGATGAAATTTGGGCAGTTGATCAATAATATGCATATGCTATCGGAAATCAAAATGTATCGATGTTGATCCTGATCAAGAATATATATGCCTGTTACATACGTTTGCACAAAGTCATTATACCCTTTCAGGGTTCAGGGTATAAAATAATGACAGACAGTCTTGGGAACAAAATCGGTATTCTTTCAACTCACAAATTGCTGTACAATGTTTTACTGTAATGAGAGTTGATAGATAAGAGATACAGAGATACAGATAAGAGATACGTATCTGTGTTATCTATTCCAATTGGATGTCACTTTCATATGCACGACTGTGCAGCGCTCAGCTCTCAGTTGAGTTGAGTTCAGTTCGGGTCAGTTCTTCGACTGAAAGAGTTTTTTTTTGTGCTGGGATTAGCCTCGACCCTTGTCTTGAGGCATTGAGGCATTGGGATATTGAGGTAATGGGGTAAAGGAAGGTAAGGTGAAGTGGCAGTTGAGTTTGCCGCTTCGCTGGCTATCAGTTGGAATTAAATTGATACGCAGATTTCTGGCTTTTTTTGGGGATTTTCTCACAAATCAATACTAGGAAATTTGTCTGAAATCCATGCTCGACTAGACGAGAAGCAAACCTTTTTGCTGCCCTTTATTGCCACAGAGCCCTTGACCATTTGATTTGATTCACTTTTTGTTGTTGCGAGTGCTTCGAATCCCTCGTTTCCAATAGATAGTTGAGTTGAGATATATATTTGGGAACGTATTAATCTTGACGTTTTTAGAGCGTGCCAAAATACATTTTATGCACCATTTGAAGCGCAGCAAATTGAGGCGAGGCGCCCCAAATTGAAGTTGATTTGCGTGCAATAATTCTATTTACTATTCGGTGGCAGCAAGTGCTATGCTAATGTTGCTGCGACTGTTGCATGTCAACAGATAAGTTACTGCCATTGCTATACATAATTTTTTTCAGTGTTCTGCTCAAGTTTGTAGCAAGAGCAGAAGGAAAAACTACCAAAAGAGCGTTGCAATTTTCATTTGTAAATAGCAAAAATATATAAACTATATATATATATATATATATATATATATATATATGTAATATCGGTTAGATCGGATTTAGTGTCAAGAAACCATATCTATAAATATTCCTTGCAACAGTCGAAATAATCCTTGCTAAAATTCATTTTGACATTTTTTGATAACCAAGACTTTAAAGATATATAAATATTGATATATATATATATATAATAAATGAATTGATTGATTGCAGGTCACAGTGGGGTAAACCAACTGGGAGGCGTGTTCGTTGGGGGCAGACCCCTGCCAGACTCAACGCGCCAGAAAATTGTTGAGCTGGCTCATTCCGGCGCTCGACCCTGTGATATTTCCCGGATTCTTCAAGTTTCCAATGGATGTGTTAGCAAAATTTTAGGCAGGTGAGTAAATAAATCCTATTTACCATATTTTGATTATAGTATTCCAAAACTCTCTTTGATTTTTTGATAATTATATTTTGCTGAAATTCAATTTTGGAAAATTTAATTTTAGCTTTGAAAAAGGCAATTTTAAGTTGGCAAATAGATTAGTTATGAAAACTAATTGGTCAGATCTTGCAGATCTTTCAGATTATGATTTCGGATTAACTTCCCTATACTTCTATTTGAAGTATTTGAATTCTGTAAGAAAGTTTTTCAATTTGAACTGTGAGTATTTGAAATTCCCCACATTTTTCCTCTATTTTTTTTTAGATATTATGAAACGGGAAGCATTCGACCACGTGCGATTGGAGGATCGAAGCCACGAGTGGCGACTGCTGAAGTCGTTAGCAAAATCTCTCAATATAAACGGGAATGTCCGAGCATATTTGCCTGGGAGATCCGGGATAGATTGCTGCAGGAAAATGTCTGCACAAATGACAACATACCGAGTGTGAGTGGAAGCTATAAGATCTATTCAAAATACACCTATATCTATATAGAAGTAGTGCCCCTAAGGGCAAATAATCACCTATCCTGATGAACCTTGTAATTGGGTGACCATATGCAAGATCCATATTCCAGAATAGGACGCACAAGTGAAGTATAAAGAGTTTTTTAATGTAGGGATCGTCAAACCCAGGACTCCAAAGGCTCGATTAACAGAGGAAGAAACTTGCTTCTCGAACTTAAGATTGGGATCTGAAAGTATTCCCAAATCATCAAAACTATCTAAGTCTGACCCTGAAGCCTCTGTCCAGCAAACGAGTCGGTAGAGGACAGACACAGTCTTACATCATCGGCATACATTAGTACCCGAGAATGACTTCTGACGGACGGAAGATCATTTATAAATAAAGTTGATTTCCTTATGGTACTCCGGAAGTAACCGGAACAGACTTTGAGATGGAACCTCTAAAGTAAACTTTCTGTGTGCTACGCCTCAAGTAGTTTGAGATCCAACAAATTAAGTTCTTTGGGAATCCCAGCAGATGAAGTTTGTGATATAGCAATGAATGATTAACGGAATCAAAGGCCTTACTAAAGTCGGTGTAAACAATAGGTTAGTGGTGGTAGATATATATTTGATAAACCCGTGCAGGCAGGCAGAAATTAAGGATCTGCAAAGATGTTGCAGTGACCAATTTCTCGGACAACTTAGATATACCTCTATAATTTGGAACATTTGATTTGTTTCTTGTGTCCTGAATGATTCTTTCCAAATATCTGGAAAAGTGCATAACTCCACAGATGATTCAAAAAGTTGAAACAAGGGCTTCAAAAGACCATCAGCGAAGTAGCTAAGCACACAGCCAGGTACAGCATCAGGTCCTGTGCTGTCATTAAGTAATGATTTCTCCGTCATCGAAGGACCAAACATGCAATTAGAGCCACTAACCAGGTAAGGATATGGCAACTATAAGTAGTCATCGGCAATGGCCAGATCTAAGTCTGCAGTCTTGAGTAGCAGGAAGTATTGTTGAGCCTCGCTTAGCCTTAGCAAAATCACAAAAAATTGTAAACTGTAGCTTCTTAGGTAATCCTTCAATCATTCATGCTATCAAGTAACGAGAGTAATCCAAGGAAGTGCCAGTTTCCCTGCATTTCTTATACATTTTTGACTTTCCATTCTTTAACCTGATCAACCCCCGCGTTTGGTAGACCTACATGGCTTACAGGAAGAGGAACACACAAGTCAAATAAAACCCCGATTGCAATATCCATGTCAGAGCAATTCTAAAGCCGGGACCAGTCAGTCTGCGATATATTGACGAACTCGCCCTGAAAGCCTGTTATCCTGACTTGTTCAAACAACACCTCCAACGTTGGGTGATAGGAATGTTCAGGATAGGACATGGGTTCACAACGGGAGACAGAAAAGAAGGAGGTATCCGTGACAAAAATCAGATCAAGCATCTTGACACAATGATATCCCAAATAAGCCCTTCAAAAACTCACCCTGAGTCGTGATTGACAAAACACTTGAGTCAGGACAAGGCGTCCATGTAGTTCCGGTGAGATTCAAATCACCAAGTACTACCAGAAAATCACGATCAGAAAGAATAGCAGCCAAATGAGAAGAATACAAAGAACTATCTGAAGGAGGAATGTAAGAACAGCGATAAACTCCATATCCATAGAAACATCTGTCATTACTAACTCCGAAGATAAATCCGCATTGATAGCAATAAGTACACCCCCACCACGCCGGGGAGTCCGATCTATAGATAGAGAATCCACTAGAAAGGATTTCGGAAGCTAGGATAGATTTGAAAGCTTACTACCGATACCTCTTGCATTTCGATAGCTAAGTGAGAGAGTTCGTTTTTTGAACTACCAGATACAGCTAGAGGTTTACTAGCACTTGCACTTGGGGGAAAAAGCTAGCACTGCGACCTATGAGGTCTATTGTGCCCCCTTATTGAGCCTACAGCTCTTCCATCAATCCCAACTACTGCACGAAGGCCAGGATCTTTGTTGGGTTGAGGGTTTCTATGTGCTTGGGCCTCATGACATGCTGCATCTTTTCTTGATTAAGGGATGTGCTAGGATGTGCATTGAGGATTCCTCCTTCTGGCTTGTCGGAGTTCTGGTGTCTCTGCCCAGCTCCGTTCCCGTTGCCTTTCTTCGTCCCTGATTTGCAGCCGTATTGTGTACGGTTCAGGGCCTAACATGGGTCTCTCTGCCCCCATTCTTGCTTGCTTGTCAGCCTCTTCGTTCCCCGCTATGTCCCTGCTGTTATGTTTTCCGAGTTGGCCAAGCTTGGATCGTACTTCGTGGACTACTTTGGATGTCGGAGACGATGAATATATCCGCATTCCGATAGTGTCGTTTCAGGTTAATATATATATATATACATTGATTGATTTTCCATGACTATATCTTTGATTTATTGAAAAATGCAAACATTGATACAAATTAAAGGTTGCTCTTAAAGAGAGACACTTTTATCCTTGCGGTTAGAGAACGAGAGAGAAAGAGAGTGGAGAGAATGGGGAGAGAAGTGGGGGCGAAATGTGTGCCAGGACTTCGAGTCCCTTTTCCGTAATTGAAGCATCACATTATTATATGGCATTTTGTGCGCTATTTGAATTTCTTTTGTATATTTTTTGACGCCATTTTTTCGTCCTTCTAGTTAGCATTAGCATTTTTTTTTATCGTTTATTAAGTATGCCAAAAGAGAGAAAGAGAGAGAGAGAGAGAGAAGAATAAAAATGAATTGTGACAACGGCGTTGAGTTGTACTCATTTTGCTTATTTTCCTTATTTTCCTTATTTTCCTCATTGACAGTTGTGTGGAAAATGTGCTCATTCAAATGGAAGGGAAAATCTTTTATGCACATTAAACGACAAAAAGGGAAATCACTGCTGCAAAAATGTGTAGGAAAATGTGCGTATATTAAATAAATACAGGACCTCCTGCTCCTGATCCTGCTCCTGCTCCTGCTCCTGCTCCTGCTCACCACAAAGCGTTAAGCGTTGAAATTCACGCGCGAGGGGATATCACAAATATTTTTTTGTCACATTTTCTTTCAAGCCTTGGAAACATAAACAGAAACAGCAACGACCGATTGGACAGCGACGAGTCCAGGAGCGGAACAGCAGAGGGGTGGGGAGATGGGAGGGGGAAGGTCGACGGGGTGGCAACAAATCAGTGAGGGATAAAAGCGTTCGTCTGTTTGCCAGTTATGGTTCAGCCTGCCACGCATTCCGCTCAACAAAAAAAAAATAGTTAAAGGCCTTAAATAAATAAATATATTAACCAATCAACAACAAATACAGCAACAAAATAATATACAATAAACTATAAACATATCAGGGACGAAGAAAGGCAGAGGCGGGAACGGAGCTGGGCAGAGACACCAGGACTCCGACAAGCCAGAAGTTTCCTAGGTGGCTACAATCAAAAGTGATTCAAGCAAGTTATAATCATGGGGAAGAACAGGCTCAGGATACTCACAGGTCCATTGGCAGGACACTGTAGACTGAGATGTATGCAGGTTTTGTGGAAGCGAGGAGGAATCCTCAGCAGACTGCGTCGCCTTAATCAGGAAAAGATGCAGCATCTTAGGGCAGCATATCATGAGGCCCAAGCACATAGAAACCCTCGAGCCAACAAAGATCCTTCGTGCAGGAGCTGGGACTGATGGAAGAGCTGCAGGCTCAGCAAAGGGGGCACAATGGACCTCATAGATCCCAGTGCTAGCTTTTTCCTCCAATTAGAGAAACTTTGGGTTGAGTTCAAGACCTTAAGTTGAATATCAATTTGATATTCAAGTAGCTGTAAAAGATTTGCCAAGCAATTGAATGATTTTATAATTCTTTTATACAGATGTATATATATATATATATATATATATATGTTTTACTTGAAGAAATCTTGGTTTTCTGGCATTTGATAAATCCTGCTGAAACGACATCGTACTGTAATCCAACTTCTTGGAATAACCCCAAAACTGCTGCTGCTAACCAAATTCTTGATCTTTATCTATATATTGATCAGTATTTGATATATTGCTTACTCTACTAGTGCCACATGGGTGGGACTATATATTGGTCGACATCCATTACTATATACTACTACGATTACTATATACTATATACTATTTACTATATACGAGCAAAATTGAAAACTGCTCTTTAATGTTTATGAATATATATATATATATATATATGAATATGTATATATATATATGTATATAGGTATACGATTACGCATATGCATATGGACTTGTGTAACGCTTTCGGGGATGGCGCTCATTTTGTTTTTTTAAAATAAGTTCTTCTTCTTCTTTTTTGATTTTTTTTTTTGTGTTGATTCCCTCGAAAGGACATTTCTGCCTAATTTTTCCACTCAACTGCACTTTTCCCTGTTGTTCTCACTCGCTCATTTATATGCCTGCCTGCCTCTGTCCGTCCGCCCGTCCGCCCCTCTGTCCGTCCGCCCGTCTGCCCGTTTGTTCTTTATTTCTTTCGTTCCTTTTGCCCCGTTCTTTACTTCTTTTGGCTCGTTCGCTTTTGCTTTTGGCTTTCGCTTTGCTTTTGCCTTTTGAATTCATTTCAAAAGCGCTGTCATGCGCAGGCACTGCCTTCAAATAATAATAGAAATAACAAAAAACAAAAAAACACAAAAAACAAAAAAAAACAACAGAATGAAAACATAAATGTCGAAATTTGCCAGTCGGAGCTGCTAACCAATAAATACTCTGCATTTCAGCAAATAATCTGTAACGAACCTGTTTAGATTCATAATGTTTAGATTCATAATGTGTAGATTCATAATGTTTAGATTCATATTGCTTAGATTCATATTGTTTAGATTCATATAAGTATAAAATGCTTACATAGAAAATATTATGCTGCCACATATAAGGCGAGCGCAGCCGTTTGATCGCAGTCGCACTCCATCGATATCTCCTCTAACCTCTCTAAATAGCTTGACCCACTCAAGATAGCCTCAAGTGCCTAATGTTGCGCTATCAGCATCTCTCATGTTCATATTTGAATATTATAATCTAAGAATTTTGTATATAAGCCACGCATTTTATTCAATAAAGTGAGTGTTCTTCATAGCCTCAGTATCGTCAGACGTCTTCAGTCATTTCTATCTCGCATTTACTGTGCGCAACGAAGGACCTCACTCTCCGCAGTACAACTAGTTACAAGCGCTTGTTGCGACGACTTTTAGTAGTCAGTTTATGTGCTGAATACTTCGTTTAGTTTTCAGCCGAGCTATGGGTTCGAGCAACGATAATTAATAACACATGTCCTTCGTATATATATTAACTAATGGTTTTATTCGGTTTAACTTATTACTATGGTACAATTTGAACTGCCATATGGATATCCCTTTGATGTCCATGCGTTCCATGTGCCAGCTAGGTGGCGATCGGACCTTCTCCGACTGACTTCGCTCCTTCGAAGCTCCTTGCTTTTTGAAAAATTCCAAAGCCCGATAGTAGGTACATGTATTAACCACCAAAATGAATATATGACCCCCATAACCTGAGGTTTCCTCACCTGCTAGGTAGGATTATCTAAAATAGTACCATAGTGAACACCTGGGACATAAGACGCGCATTTTTTACCTCAAGTTGAATATATTAGGTATAAATAGACCAATCCTTCGTAGTCAGCTTAGTTATATACTGCAACTCGGGTGCAACAAGCCAACAAGGACTATAGACAAACAGACAACTATTGCACAATGGAAACTCAACCTGTAACACCACAAAATCGGATATCCACATCGCCAAATAGCTGAAATGGTCAATCTGAGCAAGTCAACTGTGTATAACATCATTCGGCGCTTCGGCGACGCAAATCGGATTGAGGGCAAGGGCAGAATGGCACCAAACAAGATGTTCACCGAAGAGGAGGAGCGAAGGATCATCAGGAAAATAAGGGGAAATCCCAGGTGCAGGATGAAATGGGGAAAAACTGCAATGCGGAAAAATTACTTTATTGCCCGAGTACCACGGAAGAAGCCCTTGAAAAATATAGGGACTAGGATGACGTTCGCCAAAAGCCACTTGGACAAGGATTTGCAGTTCTGGAACACAGTCATATTCCAAATTCATCATTTTTGACTCAGACGGACGGAATTGTGTGTGGCGACAGCCCAATACTGAACTGAATCCCAAAGCTTATGGGACACTGATCCAAATATGCTTCGAGCCACAGTATATATATGTTTCTCAAAGAAAGATCAATTTATAAAGATATTTTCCTTATATTTGATGGTATTACTTAGTGTATTTTATGAAAATGCATTCTTCGTATTTGAAGTGAATGATTTTCGAATTTTACTATAATTATTTGGCAGGCCTTATATTAATTATGATTCTGTGATTATCTGCTCTTGCAGGTATCGTCCATAAATCGCGTGCTGCGTAATTTGGCCGCCCAAAAGGAGCAGCAGAGCAGCGTCGGCTCCGCAAGCAGTTCCAACTCGAATCCCGGAGCAAACTCAAAGGCGACTGGCAGCGGTGCGGCTGGCGGTACCGTCACCGGTAGTGCTAATGGGAATAATATTGGGAGCAGCAACGGAACGGGGACTGATCTAATACAGACGGCAACGCCGTTGAACTCCTCGGAAAGTGGAGGAGCGAGCAACTCTGGCGAGGGCAGTGAACAGGAGTCGATCTATGAAAAGTTGCGTCTGCTGAACACGCAACATGTTGCGGCATTGGATGTGGCAACTGCCCCGCAAACGATGACTAGTAGTCACTTTAGTCCACATACCCTCCACGCCCATTGTCATCACCAGCAGCAGCAGCAGCAACAACAACAGCAGCAGCAACAACAACAACAACAACAACAGCAGCAGCAACAACAGCAACAACAACAACAACAGCAACAAAGTTGGCCGCCTCGTCATTATTCGACGGGTTCTTGGTATGCAGCACCTTTAAATGGTAGCAGCAATGATATCTCTGCCTCTGTGGCTGGGTATGGCAACACTGGCGCTGCTTCGGCTCCGGCGCCAGGTAATCCGTTGACGCCGCCCACGGATCTCATCAATATAGGTGGACCGAGCGTGAATCTGGGCAACTGTACCATTGCATCAGATGATGTGATGCTCAAGAAGGGTAAGTCGAGAAACAAGTAGTAATTCAAATAATACTTTAAGTAAAGAGTGCATCAAATATGGAGAAAGAGATCTGCACTACCAGAGTGCCCTACTGTTCAAAATCTCTCTACAACTATTCAAAATCTCTACCATCAGTCGAGTGTGCTCTTCTGCTATTAGAGTGTGCTTTACTATTATTAGAGATCTGCACTACCAGTTGAGAGTGTCCTACTTATAGGCGAGAGGTCTCCACTTTTTGTCGAGAGTGCTCTACAACTATTCAAAATCTCTACTACCAGTCGAGGGTGCTCTTCTGCTATTAGAGTGTGCTTTACTATTGTTAGAGATCTGCACTACCAGTTGAGAGTGCCCTACTGATGGGCGAGAGGTCTCTACTTTTAATCGAGAGTGCTCTACAACTATTCAAAATCTCTACCGCCAGTCGAATGTGCTCTTCTGCTATTAGAGTGTGCTTTACTATTTTTAGAGATCTGCACTACCAGTTAAGAGTGCCCTACGAGAGGCTTTGTAGATTAAAGTTAAAATTTATTGTTACAGTTATTTTATAGCATATATTTAAATTTAACACAGCATAAACATTAAATAGAGTACTTAATTTTACTTATTTGCATTTATTGCGCCTTTGAAGTGAATATATTTCAAGGGTATGGCTTTACATATATGGCGACTTGGCCGGGGGGAGTGTAGAACAAAGACAACAGAAACAGAATCAGAAACAGAAACAGATACAGATACAAATGCAGGAGCAGGGCCACTCTCTGGCAAGGACAATCAAGGTGTCCTGGGAGTCCTGGTCACGTGCGCAAAATATTTACGCACGCACGGCAAGTTTGCCGTCATCGACAATTGTCGAGTTGAATCAAATACAGCCCACAGTGCTGAGAAAGGTGGTAATCTATATCAAGTACAGTGAATACACAGAGAACAGAGTACAGTATGTAAATATGTAGACTACCGTTACTTTGGGTCAATCGTGCGTATTGTGGGCACAATTGATTCATGACTCAGGGTCTGACTACTTTTTTTGCCACCCAAAGAGATAATAAATGCGGAAGTTATATGCAGATAAAGAACACACACACATACACACCCATACACACACATACACGCACACAATTGTTGTACATTTGAATGGGGCCACGAATAAATCTGCAGGTAAACTTACTTTAAACATTTCAAAAAACTTGCCGGCAGAAATTGCTTTCAGTATTTCAAAAGGCCCGTAAATGGATCTAAATATTTAGAGAGATAGATATAGAGATATAGATATAGATAAAGATAGAGATAGAGAGAGAGAGAGAGAGAGAGAGAGAGAAAGAACGTACAGATCTAATTAGTTTTGGCAAAGTATTCAAACAAACAAAATCAGTGCGTGAGAAGCGCATGAAGCAGCAGCAACAGTAGCTGAAAAAGAAGAAGCAGAAGCAGAAGGAGAAGCAGCAGCAGTAGTAGTAAATGTAACTGTAGCCCCGTATAATCCCAGGCTTGGGGCAACGGTAAAGGTAACGGTAACGCTAACGGTAACGGTAAAGGGCAAGGCTAGCTGCGAGGGGGGAGTGGGGGTGCTGCTTGTCGTAGTTGACAAGCTTACCCTTAACCGAGTAGTTGCTTTTAATGCGATTTGCAGACTCATTTTACAGGCGATGACACTTCATTAAACGCCAAAACCAAGAGGTAGGGAAGGGGGTGTTAGCTGTGGTTACAGTGGGGTGCTTCTTGCTGATGGGGTGCATAAATATATGGCCGAAAAATACATATTTATAAAATATCCTATCTGGTAAACCTCACGCTACAACAATTTTTCGTTCGCGCTATCTTCGATTTTTCTCTCACTAATGTATTTAACGGTGTGTGTGCGTTTATCTATGTGTGTGTGTGTGTGTAAAAGTGTCACTCTGCACAACTCCCCACTCTCTCTCCCACTGCTTAACTCAACTCGAAACGAGCGCTAAGTAGGGCTGAATTCGTGGTGTGTTTGTTGTTTCGCCCCGCCTCCATTTTGGCTCTGCTTATGACTGAGGCTGTGGTTGTTGTTGTTGTTCGCTGTTGGCTGTCGGCTGTCGGCTGTTGGCTGTTGGCTGTCAGCACATTGCAGTCAGCTAGGCAAGTGACGTGTGCTTCGAACTGGACCCGAGTCCGGACCTGCGGCATGTCTCACAGCTATCAGCATCTATTTGCTCTGTCACATTCACTAGCATTCACTGCCAGTTACACACAAACACACACATACACACATACAAAAGTGACATGCTGAGATCCAAAATGTTGCGAATTGCGGCGCCTTTGATGTGGGCACCCTAATGTGGTTTAATGTTGGACGGCTGCTTGATCTGATCTGATTTCCTGGCGATTACGTCGCATCAGCAGGAGTAGCAGTCGAGAGTGCTCGACTTCTAGTTTTAAATCAAAATTATTATGTGTACCATTAGATTAAATATTGACACTTGTCGCACTCTCAATTTATAATAATAAATTAAAATAACAAAGAAGAAAAATAATAAATAATAATAAATTAAAGTTCAAGTTAATGATAAAACTAATATTGTTAATATGTTTCCATTTCCATATAAGCATAAATATTACATATTACTTATTTCATTTGCACTTACAGAGCTGGATGGCCATCAATCAGACGAAACGGGATCTGGCGAGGGAGATAACTCGAATGGAGGCGCCTCCAACATTGGCACAAGCGAAGACGATCAAGCCCGACTAATACTGAAGAGGAAACTGCAAAGGAATCGAACATCATTCACAAATGAACAGATTGACAGTCTAGAAAAAGGTAACTTATCTGATTATTACTTATATATATGCCTTATATATCTGATAATTAGTTGAGCGACAAGCTCAATACTATAATTTGTACTTAATATATATATATATCTAACTTCTCACTATATGTAGCATACTATATCTAATCTCTAATCTGTAATCGCTAATCTATTTACAGAGTTTGAGAGAACCCATTATCCGGATGTGTTTGCACGCGAAAGATTGGCCGGGAAAATAGGATTGCCGGAGGCGAGGATACAAGTCTGGTTTTCCAATCGACGTGCCAAATGGCGACGTGAGGAAAAATTGCGCAATCAGCGGCGAACACCAAATTCCACGGGCACAAATGGCACCTCCTCATCCACCTCGGCCACAACCTCGATGACGGAGAGTCCCAATAGTCTGGGTGGCGGCTGCTCCACGCACCTGGTCGGCTCAACTGGCAGTAAGTACACTCAAACAAATAAATAGCCAAGAAATTTTGGAAATTATTATATTGACATAAAATTTGGTGTTGATATAGGTGGTCTGAATGGTTTGGCTTCGCCCAATCCCATTGGGCCGGGCAGTGGAGCAAGTGAATCTGGTGAGGCACAGATACGATCCATTGGCGCCAGCCGATTGACTGATGAGGTGGGCAACGCCTGCTCGCCGGGTCTGGGCATAGGATCGGAGCATCACCATCAGCAGCAGCGGCATCTGCATCCGCATCCGCATCCGCATCAGGTGCCGCCACAGCATCAGCCGCACTCGCAGCATCAGCATCACATGGCGCATCATACGCTGGTGCCATCGATTTCACCGCGTCTCAACTTCAACAGTGGCTTCAGCGCCATGTACTCAAATATGCATCACAATGCCATCTCGATTGGTGATGGTTACGGGTGAGTTTGATTGATTGATTGATGATTGATTGATTGACTGATTTATATTTCTTTCAATTTAAATTTCAATATTAAATTTTAAATATTAAATTTTATATATAATTGAATTTAATTTATGCATCCGACATAAGTAAAATACAAATTTGATTGATTGACTGATTGATTGATATTCGTTTCGAATTTAAATTTTATTTTTTGATTTGCTGTAGTTGGCATTAAATAAATAAACGCTGATGAGATGATTGATTTATGTTTTGCTTTAATTTGTTGATTGATTAATGATTGATGGGTATTTGTTTCTAGCTCCGTTTCGACGATGCCCAGCTTCAGTCATGCCAGCGTTGGTGGCTCGCCAATTGCGCAACAGCAGCGCGATCTCAGTCCGCCCACAATGTACCCGTGCCACATGCCACCGTTACGCCCGCCGCCCATTATAGGGCCCCATCAGTTGGTGGGCGTGGCAAGTGTGGCTGCCGAGAGCGTGGCGACCAGCAGCAGTCCCAGCCTGGCAACAGCTGGCAATGCAACAAGTGGCAACAATAACAGCAACAATAACAATGCCACAAGTGGCTATGAAGCATTGTCTGCCTATGGCTTGCCACCGCCACCGCCGCTGCCGCAGTCGGAGTCGCAGTCGGCAGCAGCAGCGAATGCTGCCTCATGCCACCAGCATGGCAGCACCAACACAATGGAGCTGCCACGCCAGTCCAGCTGCAGTCCCAGCCATCATCATCAAATGGGCTTTGGCAGCGAATCCATTGCCAGCACAGCAATGCCATCCTATGCCCACATGAGCTACAATTATGCTGCAGCAGCGGCAGCCAGCAGTGTGGCGCCATCTGTCGGCAGCGCCAATGCCACACACGGCGCCACCAAACAACAATTCTTCGCTTCCTGCTTCTACTCGCCGTGGGTGTAAATCGTCGGTTGCAAGGGATTCAACTTGTTCCATCTTTCATATCGTGGTTTTTAGGATTAAAGAGCTGCCCCTCCCAAAAAAACAAAAATCGAATTTACATATCTCTAAAAAAATTTCAAATTTTGGGAAAAATCACAGAGATCTAGGCACATGGAGAGGTTGTAGTTAAATGCATATTGTATATTTCCGCCCAAGGATTCCACCAAATCATTACAACTCAAATTGGTGTGATTAAATAATATAATTTTCACAAAAAAAACTGCATTTTATTGAAAGAGGGTCTTGAACAATATAACGTTGCACAATAAGTAGTACCAGCTGATAACGGGTGGCAAGCATGGGTGAGGGTGGGTGTAGCTGCGGAATACCGCCCAAGTTCGTCATTTGCGAGTTTTAGGGGCGGGAGTGGGTTTGACCGAATAAAATTGTTGCAAGAGTTTCCTAAATACTTTTCTCTTAGTAGTAGTACCTAGAACCTAGAAATCTTCCTTCCAAGTTTGGCAACTGTAGCCCTTAAACTGCGGCAGATATGGGATTTTGGGCATTTTTCGGCTGTGGAACCAAAAATGTCGCAGGACGATCTTACTAATCAAACTTCCAAGTTTCCTAAATACTGCGGCGGACATTGGCTTTTGTCGGTTTTTGGGGCTGGAGTGGGCGTGGTCCAACATTAAATTTTTCCCGGATTGCTACTAGCAATACACCTTTCAAATTGTGTGAGATTTGTGTATATAGTCAGACAAAGTGTAAAACATGGAGTACTACGTCCACAAGGTGGCTAGGAAATCGATAAAATCGGTATTCACAAATCGATAAAATCTATGTTCGCAATTCGATAAAATCGGTATACGCAAATCGAAAAAATCGATATTCGCAAATCGATAAAATCGGTATTCACAAATCGATAAAATCGATATTCGCAAATCGATAAAATCGATATTCGCAAATCGATAAAATCAATATTCGCGAATCGATATTCACAAATCGATAAAATTGATATTCGCCAATCGATAAAATCGATATTTGCCAATCGATAAAGTCGATATTCGCAAATCGATATAATCGATATTCGCAAATCGATAAAAGCGATATTCGCAAATCGATAAAATCGATATTCGCAAATCGATATAATCGGTATTCGCAAATCGATAAAATCGATATTCGCAAATCGATAAAATCGATATTCGCAAATCGATATAATCGATATTCGCAAATCGATAAAATCGATATTCGCAAACCGATAACATCGATATTCACAAATCGAAAAAATCGATATTCACAAATCGATAAAATCGATAGTAGCAAATCGATTAAATCGATATTCACAAATCGATAAAAACGATATTCGCAAATCGATAAAGCCACATTTCACATTAAGGCTACAGTCCCCAAATTTGGTTGGCGATGTCCTCGAACGATAGGAATATGCCGCGCCCACCGATAACAAATTGATGGACACGCCCACACATGCGCCAATAATCGCCAATTCCGATATTTCGGAAAGTTTAAATTGATAAATCCGCATATCTGCCACAATTTGAAGGATAGAGTCATCGAGTCATATATTGCTAGTAACACCACGCCCACTCCCGCCTCTAAAAACGATAAAAGCCTAAGTCTACCGTAATTTAAGAGCTACACTTACCAATGTTGGAATGTAGATTCGTAGATTATTAGGAAGGTATCTAGATAGCCAAACCTGGACAGCATTTCTTGGCTACAGCTACCCTGTTCCTTGCTACCTGTTATCAGCTGGCATTACGTATGGTATCAAAGTATTTTAGAGTCGGTCTTAACCCTTAGCTTTCAAAATATTAGTCTACAATGTTCTTCCCAGACGCAGGTAAGTATTCAAGTAAGTGCAATATAAATGATATCCCTTGGATATAAATTGTTGTTGGTACAGTTCCCCGAAGCCCTTGGTCGGACTCGAAGCGTGCACCTGTTCGCAAGAGTTTGCTCCAGGTAAATCCGCGCACCAACTAGGCAAGTTTGTGCTGATTCCGCCTATTACCACAACTCAAGCATGGCAAGGATTGACACCTCTCACTCGATTTCAGGACCTCAATGTCCTGCGTGTTCCTTCGGCCTGGCAGCGTTGAATCCTTCGCTGCTCCTTGTTGGCACTTTAAGCTTTCCTTTCCTTTATGTTTGTCTTGTTGCCGCTTTATGGTTGCCACTGCACTCGCTTTTGAACTTTGATTTACTTTCTGCTTGAGAGCAAGTCAGAGTTGCCACCTCCCGTGTGAGTTCTGACTTGCTTTCGCGTTGCCTCCGCTCGTAGATTTCTGACTGACTGACTGCCCTCCTAGTTGCTGCGACGCACTTTTATAGGCCTGCGTCGCCTCGGTGGCGTGATATTTGCAAGTTTTCCACGGCCTGCATTCGATGGGAATAAAGCAGCGGTCGCCTCCCACTGAGGTCGCTGTAGCCTTGTCGCTATAGCTTTGTCGCTGTAGCTTTGTTGCTGTAGCTTTGTCGCTTCCGTCCCATTGGTGGACCTGTCGGATGGCCCATTTGGGTCTCACGCTGGCCCTCTAGTGGAATGCGCTGACGGAGGCTAGTGGTGGTGTCAGTTGTCCATTTGGGTCCCACAGTGGACTTCTTGCTTTTGGTTGTGATCGCTGGTTGAAGTTGAGGCACAAGCTCCGCCTGTCGTTGGTTGCAGTTACTGTGTGAGGGGCGCATATAGCATAAATGTATATCTATGTACATGTAATTGCCAAAGCTATATGGTTCCTCACAAACATTAAGTTTCTAGAGCTCGATATAAATTTCCATCTGCCATCTGTCATTTATTAGTCGAACAAATATTTGTGCAATCTAATTTGAGACAAGCGCCAAGGATAATCAAGCAGGATTATAAGCTTTCAACGATTGCTCAAAATTTCAATTTACTCACAGCTTCAGAAGGGTCCTTGTGAAAAAAGTAAAGTTAAGTTAGGCAAACATTTTAATGAAGTTGCGCACAATTGTGCTCAAGGACTATTGTATGATAATATACCGAGTCCTTGAATCTCGCATATTAAAAATATGGCCTAGTGGTTGGTTGCCTGGTGAGAGGAGAGAGAGAGAGAGAGGGGTGAGGCGGACAGGGGGCAACTCTTAACTGCGGCGGGTTAAATCACTCGCATAAATCTGAGCTGCGTGCTTGCCTCTATCATCCCCGTGTGTGTGTGTGTTTTTGAGTACCGCACACACTCACATACTTGAAAAGTTGCAAATTAGTCAATATTTCATTTCAGTTCTTTAGTTCTCAATCAGAAAATGTTTTTCAGTGTTAAATTAAAGCTACAAATGAAATAAAATAAAACACAAAATGAACAATTCAAATCAAAGTGTAAACTAAAGCCAATAAAAGGAAAGGATAAAGGATAAAGGATCAAATAAAACTGGGTGCAAGCAAAATTGGGGGCAGAGACCCATGATAGGCCCTGAACCGTACACAATACGGCTACAAATCAGGGACGAAGAAAGGCAGAGGCGGGAACGGAGCTGGGCAGAGACACCAGGACTCCGACAAGCCAGAAGTTTCCTGGGTGGCTACAATCAAAAGCGATTCAAGCAAGTGATATCCATGGGAAAGAACAGGCTCAGGATACTCACAGGTCCATTGACAGGACACTGTAGACTGAGAAGTCACCTAACCAGGTAAGGTATCTATAGCATCGATGTATGCAGGAGCAGACGGCGTCGCCCCAAGGACATAGAAACCCTCAACCCAACAAAGATCCTGGCATTCCTGCAGGAGATCCTGGCATTCGTGATGGAAGAGCTGTAGGCTCAGTAAGGGGGCACAATAGACCTTATAAGTCGCAGTGCTAACTTTCTCCACAATCATACATTATATTTTTTGTATAATTTGTTATAAGCTGGCAATTATAATGAATATATATATATATATGTATATTTATCAGTCAGACGCTTTACTTATGTATCGGGGAACGATTTGAGCTCATTTTGCCATATCTGCCAGAAGACAACTACTTGTTGGCCCTGTTTGTGATGATTGCCAATCATTAGTCACGTTATGCTCTATATATCTATATAATAGGTATATATATATGTATATATATATATATATATATATTCATATACCCACAAGTTGTTGCTTATAAATAGAACATTTTCGTGCAAAAATGTCATAAATAATGACTAACAACTATAAATAAACGGTTTTTGTGTGTCGAGAAAACACTTTCATATTTATCAGAAGCTAGCATAGACATATTGTTGTATATATGTATTTCTCTGTATATATATTTATCGGCTATTACAATAGTGTTTTATATGGTCAATCAGACTTGAAGTGATTTTACAAGCTTTGTCAAAACTAATTGCAAAATGAGCTTGTTATTTTTGGGAAAATAAATAAATAATAATAATAATAAATAAATAAAATAAATTTATTAATTTTTTAACTTAGTTTCGTACATTGAATATTGAATATTGAATATTGAATATTTTTCTAGGAAACCAGACAATTTTCCTGCTTTGATTCTGGAAAATATTTGTTTTTCTCTATTTTAGCACAATTGAAATAATTAAATACTATTTATTATATTTTTAATTTTAATTAATTTAATTTTTAATTTTTAGTTGCCAACTGTTTTTAATTATTTTATTTAAAGCTGCAGCCTCGCCTTAACCTAAAATTAACTGAAAAAAGTCGAAAATTTAAGCAAAAATGTTGATAAAAAAATATAAAAAAATGAAAAATTAAAGTAACATATTTAAAAGCGAATTATTATAAATTTAAAAAAATTAATATATTAATTGAATAAATAAATATATATATAGATATAATGTATATAAATATGGCAAGTATTGGGGAATTCCATCAGTGAGAAAAAACCAAATCAATTTCATAATGTATTTCAAATAGTTCTCAAACATTCCGATTACATGTGTCTAATGCTTTAATTTTCAATACCTTCAGTATTCAAAACCTTTGTTTATTTTTCAACTTTTTTTTGAGTACCCGGCACAATAAATTCCACAAATAAAATGCGAGAGAAAACGAGAATCGAAATGAGAAATGAGAAACGAGAAACGAGAGCAAGAAATGGCGAAAGCGGTACAAATGCTAATGCCCGATGTCTGAATATACCAATTGTCCGACTGTCCGATCGTTGGCTGCCCCGATGTCCGCTGTCCGATGCGTATACTCAACGAGATCAGTTTTGAAATCGAAACAGTAATAGATTAACACTCGTGGAGTTCACTTCGCTTCCACGGAAGGAACATTTTCTTGCTGTGTGCTTTGCAGTGTGTGTGATCTGTAGTGTAGTTGTACGTACCAACATATATACATATATATATAGAGATATATAAAATCCGTGTTTATGTAAAGTGAGAGTGCACTTGAAGTGAGCATGTCAATATTGATTTTTTATGCATTTAAAATTAATAGTAAAAAAAATAAAAAAAATAATAATAAAAAAAATAAAATCAACTAAAAATAAATTAAAATAAAAAACAAAAATTATTTAATTAATTAATTAATTAATTAATTAATGCAAAAATGCAGAAAATCCTTGCAAAAATGTGAAATAATTTCAAAAACCAAAAAAATTCAATACAAATCTATAAATAAATACATATTTACATACCGAATGTATGTCTAAATATAACTGCATATATGTACCACACACATGTGTGTGTGTGTGTGTGTGTGTATGTTTGCAGCTGCGTCTATTCGTGGAATTGTGTAACGGTTGTCGGGCATAAAAATAGAAATGGCTCATTTTAATTAATATTGCCCCCCCCCACCACGCACCCCCAAAAAAAAAAGAGTGATGAAAAATACCTATGCTTTCAATACATACACATACATATACTCTTATATACATTTATATATATATATATATATATATATTTCTTTATATAAACTTACAAAAATGACCATCGAAAATCGAGAAGTATTGATTATTAGTATACCATTGTGAATATATATATATATATATATATATGTATGTGCCCGGATATTTCTTACACTTCTCCACATACACACACACACACACATGTATATAAAGATGAATTCCACATTAGCATTGAGAGTGCTCTTCGTATGAGTAACATATGCCAGATGTATATATATACATCAATGCTGTGATTACATACATATCTATGTTAAGTGTCAAACAAACAAAAACTATACATACACACATACATACATATGCATAGATACATACGTGACTACGACAAACTAAAAATAAATGAGAGCAAAACACAATTTTCAAATTTTCGTTTTCGGTTGGGGAATTTTTGTTGTTTTTTTTGTTTTTTTGTTTTTTTTTCTATTTTGTTCCATTAAAAACATTAGCGCAGAGCAAACAGAGAGCAATGCGATCAAATTTCCATCTTCCAAAATATCGATGAGTCGTGCGCAATGTCGCTATATCTATATATATATGCATAAATATATTTATATATATATTATCTAGGCTGTAGCTAACTTCGAGCAGCTGCATATTCAAGTTGAATTACTTATCATACAAATATAAATATACATATATACATAAAAAATATATATATGTATATTTATATATAATGCGAGCATTCAAAATGAATTACTGTTAATGCAGCAGATTTTTAACTGTGTATTTAACAGGCGGAAGCAAGCAACAGCAGAGGTATAACAGAGCCAATAGCAGCAGTTGCTCTGCTATTGCCACGGCTGTAAATCTTAACAGAGCATTAGCAGAGCTTACAGTTGTCTGCCATTGGCTTTGTTTCTGTTGGAGCCAAGTTTGCCCGCGTCGGGGAATGCCTGGATAAGATAATAAAATATATGTATATATACTTAGTCGGAACTAAATTCAGTTGCTTAACATAATTTAGTTGCTTAACAAAATTCGGTAGCTTAACATAATTCAGTTGCTTAACATAATTCTGTTGCTTAACGTAATTCAGTTGCTTAACATAATTAGTACGCATTCATGAGGGACTTAACATAGAGTGGGGATGGCTTCTAATTAATATATAATCAGGTGCACAAATTTCATCCAGATCGCACAAGAAACAACCAAGTTATAGTCCAAAAACATTTATAGGTGTTATCTCTTCATCTGAAATCGTAAAATTCGAAAATAATACTTAGCACTGGAGTTAAGAAAAGAGCAACGCTGGTTCTTAGACATATACAAACGATATCTGAATAATAATTGTTACTTTATTTATAATTTACTATCGTAAAACTATAATTCGATCTTTTAAGATCTTTTCAAAGTATTCCATTTTCGATTTCGATTATTATTCTATTTCCGATGGGTTAGAGCCTAAGAGCCTGAGCCGTTGAAGACGAAAATAGAGAACGAGATCCCTCAGCATGGGGGTGGCTGAAGATTTCGCTCCCAGCTTCGTGAAGAAGCCACAGTTGCATCAGGAAGACGATGGCAATCGATTGATATTTGAGTGCCAGCTGCTGTCGTCACCCAAGCCAGATATCGAATGGTATCGCAGCGATAACAAACTAACAGAGGATGCCCGTACCAAATTCAAAATCCAACCGATCGGTGACAATAAGTTTACCGTAGTATTAGAGCTCGACGATGTTCTCGAAACGGATGCTGGCCTCTACAAAGTCAAGGCCAAGAACAAATCGGGCGAAGTTTCCGCATCGATTAATTTAAATTTCACACGTAAGCATCAAAAATAAATTAATTAATATAATTTATATACTGTATATATAGTATACCCAACTGATATATACAATATGTTTAATATTTTATTTCATATTTTTATTTAATTATTTTACTTAAATTTACAAATTTATTCTTATAATATATAATTTATCATTTATATATATAAGTCAACTGATCTATTTGTTTAATATATATATATTTTATTTTATATATTTATGTTTATACGCTCAGCTGCTGATGAACCCAAAGAAAAGTAAGCCACATGAATTGAGCATCTATTCGTATGCTTACTTTAACACATGGCCTACTATGACACCAGCATAGCCTTAAGCAACTGTTATTCTTATTACAATTACCGTTATTATTATTATTATTATAATTTTATGAAATATTTACTGCTTGAATCCATTGCGCATCCCATTTTTATTATTTAAATGCTTTTCTCCTAACAAGTGGGCAAATTTTCACTACTCGAAGACTCAAGGTGAGTCGAGAAAAACTCCCCAAGTCCCCGCAATGTTTGTACACCTGACTAATAATAATATTATATATGTTTGTGTAACAAATTTGTATAAGTCGGAAGTTTGTTGTTTGTATTAAATCAATCGATAAATTACAGCTGGAGTTATCGATATGTATAGCAGGCTACTAGTGATGTAATTCAAAGACAGTAACGTCTGTAATCTAACCTGCAACTGTGTACTTAACATTCATATCGATGTCTATCGATATCATGTGATGTCGATGTGATGACTGACAAAGGGAAGAAGAAGAGTGATTGGTTGTGAATAAAGAAAACTCTTCTTCTTCTACAAGCTATAAACAACACTTATCGATAACTCTAGCAGTAATTTATGTACATATATATATATATATATACTTATACCTATTGAAATCTTGCAGACAAATCGACGGTTTCGCGCCGACATTCGCGAAAAAACCTGCAATTCGACAAGAAGAAGATGGAAAAAGGCTTCTTTTTGAGTGCAGGGTTAATGCAGATCCCGTACCCAATATAACATGGTTCCACAATGGCACGCCCGTCCAGGAATCAGCCAGACATAAGGTGGGGCATATACATCAGATACACTAATGCTTAATTTGTTATTGAAATTGAATTTAAAAATTGCACTTTACTTACACAAATTGTATTTTTGTAGCTTACCATTGATAAGGATGTCCACTCGTATTTTGCAACACTGGAAATTCAAAATGTCACAGTTGAGGATGCTGGCAAATACAAAGTGAATGCAAAAAACGAACTGGGCGAAAGTAATGCGACGATCAGCCTGAACTTTGACAGTAAGTTCCACTATACATATATATTTACTATATAATTTATATATATTCTCGAACTTAATCGATTAAACTGCAATTTAGAATACGATATTTATGATGTGCTCAAAATTGACAGCAGGAAATCAAACCGAAAAGAGAATTCGGAACTCGGTTTGATTTCTTGCAGTGCTATAATAATTAATTTATAATTAAATTACGCATATGATTAAAGCTTCTTCTTCTTCTCTCTTTCTACTCAACTTGGATATAAATGTTATTGTGTTAAAAATCATTATTCTTGACAAGCTACAACTAACGGAAAGTAAACACACATACATTTCGATCGTTTATCGCTTATCGTTTATCGTTTAACAAGCATAAATGCATAAATACATACGCACACACACACACACACACACACACACACACACATAAGAAATATATACAAATTAATAGATAGGCGAAAGCGGAATGTTTAGTAATAAATAAGAATTAAATCGAAACCGTTTGAAAGTGTAAGCAATCGGAATATTTGAGTAATTAATCGATATATATGGATAACGCAAAAGCATATGTACAATGGGTATATTTGTATATATTTTGTGTATTTACATTTGTCAACTAAATTAATGAATAAACAAATCGGATAATTGTGAAAAGGGCAACTAATCGATATATTGATACATCGATAACACACATATTTTGAGTATAATATTTTAATTTGTATTTATATCGATCTACGATATGTATATAAGCACTTTCGTATCACTTTGGATAATCGGTTGTTAAAATTCATAGGCGACGAGGCTCCCGTACCGGAGAGCACCGATGGAATAAAGCCAACGTTTACGGAACGACCCGTCATACGGCAAAGTGAGGATGGCGGAAATGTTACATTTGAATGTAGATGCGTTGGAGATCCCACTCCAACGGTTACATGGTACGACATCCAAACAATAAGCGTCTAAAATAACCAACGATAAATCGATCAATTTCGATTAATCGCCCAAATATTACTTCTCGAAATAACTCCTTTAAACATCAACCAAATAAAAAGGTCACACGGCGAGACTGTTTTGAGTGAGGGCAAACGCTATCAAATGTCCCTCACACTGGATCAGAAACTATACCATATGGCTCGATTAGAGATAAGCAGTGTCGTCTCCACAGATCAGGGCGAGTACAAGGCCCTGGCCAAGAATAAACACGGCTCGGGCGTGGCAACGATTAATTTAAATTTCGAAAGCGGCTCCAAAAAGTAAGCCCCTCAACACACTCACTCACACACACACACACACACACACACACAAACACATACATTCAGTTGCGAAAAAGGCATCAATTTTAGAAGTGACAGAAGACTGAAGACAAAAAGTGAAAAAAGCGAGAAACACGGAAAATAATCATTTATTTAGCGTTTTATTTATTTATTCAACTTTATTCAATTAAATTCGATTAAATGATTAATAAAATAAATGAATTTTTTCAACAGAAATCAACTCTGTTTGTAACAGCACAAAGTGAGCAACAACAACAGTCAACCCATTTAGTAACAGCACAAGCTGAGCAGCAACAGAAGCTGCAGTTCAAACAGCAACAAGTCGCGTTTAGTACGCAAAGTCTACCAAAGGTGGAGCAAGTCAAAAATGCAACGGTTAGTTTGGTTGACAGCAGCAGAACAAGCCTTGCAAATGTTGAGTTAACAGTTAATAGTTAAAGGCCGCTAAAAACGATGCTAGTGTTGAGTAAAAGGAATTCCAGAAAAATATATTAATTATTATGTTAATATTTAAAAAAAAAAACTATAGGAGTGTAGAAGCTGAGCAGCACCAGTTGCAACGAAATCAACTCTGTTAGTAACAGCACAAAGTGAGCAACAACAGCAGTCAACCCTTTTAGTAACAGCACAAGCTGAGCAGCAACAGAAGCTGCAGTTCAAACAGCAACAAGTCGCGTTTAGTACGCAAAGTCTACCAAAGGTGGAGCAAGTCAAAAATGCAACGGTTAGTTTGGTTGACAGCAGCAGAAAAAGCCCTGCAAATGTTGAGTTAACAGTTAAAAACGATGCTAGTGTTGAGTAAAAGGAATTCCAGAAAAATATATTAATTATTATGTAGTTGCTTAAAAAAAAAAAACTATAGGAGTGAAGGAGCTGAGCAGCACCAGTTGCAACAGAAATCATCTCTGTTAGTAACAGCACAAGCTGAGCAACAACAGCAGTCAACCCATTTAGTAACAGCACAAGCTGAGCAGCAACACGAGCTGCAGTTCAAACAGCAACAAGTCGCGTTTAGTACGCAAAGTCTACCAAAGGTGGAGCAAGTCAAAAATGCAACGGTTAGTTTGGTTGACAGCAGCAGAACAAGCCCTGCAAATGTTGAGTTAACAGTTAATAGTTAAAAGCCGCAAAAAACGATGCTAGTGTTGAGTAAAACGAATGCCAGAAAAATATGTTAATTATTATGTTATTTGCGGCAACTGTACATAACACACACACACACACGCACACGCACACACATAAATAACAAAAATAAACATTTTATAATTGATAAAATTTATGCAGAATACCGGATGGTAAGTCTCCGCGTTTCCCCAAGAAACCGACGATACGTCAGGAGGAGGATATATTGATAATGGAATGCATACTGGAAGCACATCCGGTGCCGGATATAACCTGGTATTGCTCAGATAAGCAAATCGATGATAGCCAACGTACGAAAATGACCCGCAAAGCGATCACAAAAGATAGCTACATTTTGACACTTGAGATACTGAATCCCACAAAGGAAGATGGCGGCAATTATCGGTGCAATGCCATCAATATGTTTGGGGAAAGCAATGCGAATATAGCGCTCAATTTCCAAGGTAGTGGTATTCCCCATTTACAACTAGTAATACCCACAATGTCCCATCGAATGGAATGTACTTAACTCTGACTCTGACCTTGACTCTGGCTGTCTCTTCTTCAATTTTAAACAAAACCACAAATAAAATACAATATATATATATACAATTATATATACAAAAGATATATGTATAACTCTAGCATGTAAACTTAATTTTACACTCACGACACTCACGCACACTCACGCACGCATCGAATCACAATATTCACACACAATCAACCAGTTCTTTTGCACCATTCCTCTAGCAGCATGCGAAATGTACTTACTTAATCATTACTTTGTTCAGGTACTTACGTAATAAATATATATAAAAAGAACACATTGGATCTGCACTCGGAAAGAGAACGAAAACCAAAAAAACTTTCTGGTTTCTAGTCTGGTGTTTAGTAGTTAATTCGAAATACACTGAACGAAATAATTATGAATAAAATATTAATTAAATAAATATGTGTATAAAATTGGAGATGGTTAATAATTGATTTTTGTAATATAACATATAATGTATATAATTTAGACTCGTTCTCTTTTCGCTGAATGTAATTTCAATAAATTTGTATTATGTTCAGTTCACAGCTCACAAAATGAAGCAGTGTAAATATACTTATACAGCAAGTTCTCGAAGTCCAACTAGTTCTTGCCTGATTGTGATAAAAATCGATATCGATCATCGATTAATGAGAGTTTTGTGTTTAATCACAGGTGCCAACGATGCAAATGGATTCGCGCCCTCGTTTATCGAGAAGCCGAGAATAATACCCAACGAGACGGGCACTCTGATAACGATGAAGTGCAAGTGCAAGGCGAAGCCGGAACCAGTGGTTACCTGGTACCGCGGCCAAGATCTCGTCGAGAAGAGCAAGAAAATCAAGATCAACAGTATTGTTATCGCCGAAGACACCTACGAGCTGACGCTGGAAATTAAGGTATATATGTTATTTGTAATATCTGAATAATAATTCATTCATATGATTAATGATTTTGATTTTAGGATCCCGGCGCAACGGATGGCGGCACCTACAGATGCAATGTGAAAAACGAATACGGCGAATCGAATGCGAATCTCAATCTGAATATCGAGGCGGAACCAGAACCGGAAGGCGAAGGACCCACGTTCATTGAGAAGCCAAGGATTATATCGGAGAACAATGGCAAACTGGTCATCATGGAGTGCAAGGTGAAGGCCGATCCCAAGCCGGATGTGATCTGGTATCGCAACGGCGAGGTGATCAAGGACACCAACAAACTGAAAATGACGATAGAGCAGCGCGGAGATCAGTACTATATCAAGCTAGAACTGATCGATCCGCAGCTGGAGGACTCTGGTCTCTACAAGTGTAATATCAAGAATACACTGGGAGAACTCAACGCAAATCTCACACTCAACATTGAGAGTAAGTAGAAAATATTTGCTGATATTTATCTTAATTATTAATTACTAATTACAATTGAATTACCCTCTTACAGTTGTGCCCGTGATCAAGGACAAGCCGAAGATCATAAAGATCATTAAGAAACGCACGGTTGTCATCGAGTGCACGGTTGCCTCCAAGTTCGAGCCGAAATGCACGTGGTACAAGGAGACGAATGTCGTAACGGAGAGCAAACGCCTCGTTTACGCCGTGGAGAAGACGAAGGAAGGCGAGTTCGCCGTCAAACTGGAGATCAACGAGGTCGAAGACAGCGACAAGGGCGCCTACAAGCTGATAGCGAGTAACGAGAAGGGAGAAGCCGTGTCGCAAGTGGTGAATTTGGTGGATATACCCGAAGAGGAACGCAAACCCACCAAACCGGAAATAACTCGCAAATTAGTCGATCAAAAAGTGACTGAATCGAAGACTTTCGAGCTGTTAATCAGTTTGAAGCAGGCGGATCGCAAATGTAAGATCGAATGGTACAAGGGCAGCACCGTCATCAAGGAGACCAAAGATGTGACGACAACGTTTGACGGCACCACAGCCCGACTGACATTCAGCAGCGCTAAATCGGAGCACACGTCAAACTATAAGGTTATCGTTAGCAACGAGGCGGGCAAAGATGAGTCCACCTGCAAGGTGACTGTGGAGAAGAAGGATAAGAAGAAGGACGAGAAGGAGGAGAAGGAGGAGGCCGAAAAGAAACGAAAGGTAATTGACAAAAAACAAAAAGAGCAACAACAAGTTGTGCAACAACAAGAAGAAATAGTACAACAAGAAGTCGTACAACAAGTCGTACAACAACAAGTTCAAGTCCAGTTCGATAGCCAACAAGTTGTCAGTCAACAGCAACAGCAACAACAGCAGTCAACCCTTTTAGTAACAGCACAAGCTGAGAAGCACCAGTTGCAACAGAAATCAACTCTGTTAGTAACATCACAAGCTGAGCAACAACAGCAGTCAAACCTTTCAGTAACAGCACAAGCTGAGCAGCAACAGAAGCTGCAGTTCAAACAGCAACAAGCTGCGTTTAGTACGCAAAGTCAACAAAAGGTGGAGCAAGTCAAAACTTCAACGGTTAGTTTTGTTAACAGCAGCAGAAAAAGCCCTACGAATGTTGAGTTAACAGTTAATAGTTAAAAGCCCCAAAAATCGATGCTAGTGTTGAGTTAACAGTTACTAGTCAAAAACTCCACAAGTGTTAAGCAACAATAAATGTTGAGTTAACGATGCTAAAGCAGTAAATATAACACCTGCCAATTGCGAGTCATGAGTTATTAGTTAAAAGCCAAAAAATCCTCAAATTTTGCAAAACTGCAGCAAAAGCCCCATTCTGCAGATGTTAAGCAACAGAACTGTGAAATATATTCCCAATGCATGCATTGCAGAACTAGTATAACACAAAGAAAGTGGCTCGGACCGCATCCAACTCCAGTCTGCTGCGTGAGCAAACAAACAGCTGACGAACATGTTCCCCAGCAGCACCCGTTAACTCTTAACACACATAACAGAATTAGTTACAAGCACCTGTTAACATATTACAGCTGTTATTATCAGTTGTTCACTCCCCCGCACAAAACTCGATTTCACAGCTTGCAGCTTTTTGTTATGCAGCTGTATACAGACTGATTTTTATTCAAAATCAGATTTTCATTCAAGTTTTAGTTGTTTTCAAAGCGCATAGATTGACGTATGTATATTTTATTATTTATGTTCAATACATAGCTAGGAGTATCTCTGTACCAGATACCCAAACTAAAGACGGCTAAGCAAAAACAGAGCGAAAATGTTTCGCAGTTGACCAAATCAAAAAATATATTCGGTGTGCAGTTGACGCCCCTCAAAGATGTTCCAACTGATGAGGTTCGAAACGAGTCCTGTTAACCAACAGCATTACATTTTTTGATTGAAATTCACCACTCTCTCTCTCTGTCTGTTTCTTTCTCTCTATATCAACCCGCAATAGAAAATATTTAGTCCTAAACTTTATTCTCTTTCTGGATCTATCAATTCTACTCTTTTATGGTTTATCTATCGGACTTTTTCTTGTTCTGGACTATAACTGTATATTTCTATATATATATAAATGTCAACTAAACAATCTAAACTAATCGAAATATTCTTAAAAAAATCTTGTATATATATATATTTAATTTGTAATATCTATTTCATTTTCAAATACTAACTTTGTGTCAATAACCAACACTGTTTATACAAACACACACAACTCACCAACACTACACAACACTACAAAATAAATAAAAACAAAAGGCTGAAGAAGAGGAAGAAAAGCAAAAAGAAGAAGAAGAGCTGAAAATAGAAGAAGAAAAGATTAAAGAAGAAAAATTGAAGGAAGAGGAAGAGAAAAAGAAAATACATGAGGAAAAGAAGAAGGCAGAGGAAGAGAAACAAGCAGAAAAGAAGAAGGAAGAAGAAAAGAAACAACAAATCGAAAAGACGAAGAAGGAAGCTGAAAAGCTGAAACAAGAAGAAGTCAAGAAGAAGGAAGAAGAAAATAAAAAAGAAGAAAAGATCCTAGAAGAAAAGAAGAAGAAAGCGGTACTTAAACAAGAAGAAGCCAAGAAGGACGAAGAAAAGAAAGAAGAAGAAAAGATCCTAGAAGAAAACAAGAAGAAAGAAGTAAAGGAGAAGGAAGAGGAAAAACTCAAACAAAAAGAAGCCATGAAGAAGGACGAAGAAAAGAAAGAAGAAGAATTAAAGATCCAAGAAGAAAAGAAGAAGGAAAACGATAAGCTGAAACAAGATGAAAAGAAACAAGAAGAAAAGAAAAAACAAGAAGAAAATAAAAAACAAGAAGAAAAGAAGAAGGAAGAAGACAAAAAACAAAAAGAAGAAGAAAAGAAGAAGGCCGACAAACAAAAGAAAGAAAAGGAAGCCGAAGAAAAGAAACAGAAAGCGGAACAGATAAAGCAAGAAGAAGAATCGAAAAATAAGGAACTCGAGAAGCAACAGAAAGAAGAAGAAGCAAAGAAGACGCCCAACAAGAAGCAAGAAGAAGAAGCAAAGAAGACGCCCAATAAGAAACAAGAAGAAGAAGCAAAGAAACCCGAAGAAAAGAAACACAAAGAAAAAAGGGAAACAGCAATTCCCAAAAAAGAAGAAACCGAAAAGAAAACAAAACCAGAAGCAGAAGAAGAAGAAGAAGAAGATGATGAAGAAGAAGAGGTAAGAAATGGAAAAATAGAGAACGCAATGTGTAAAAGGCTTTCTTAGCAAGTTATCGGAGATATATCCATATATAAATATATCGCTTATCGAAACACCCAATCAAAGAACAGAAAACCAAACACAAAAATATTAATAAATTGTTTATTGTTTATTTATTTATTTGCTTATTATTTTTTCTAATTTATTTAAGCTTTTTCTTTGCATGAATTAATCAAAATTTGTATAAAAAGGTCATTTAAATTTATTAATAATATTTTTTATGATCATTTGTAGCAAGGAACGGCGGAACAAATTGCCCTCAAGAAGGTCGAACGCAAAGTAAGTGAATTAACATTACTCATTCAAATTCATATACATCATATATATATATATATAATGTTTACTTAAACAAACAACACATCAAATAATTATATTATAATAATTAATAATAATAAATGGGGGATATTATACTTCCCTGAGAAGAGAACTAGAGTGGGGATAGTATACATCCCCAAGAAGAGAACTAGAGTGGGGATATTATACTTCCCTGAGAAGAGAACTAGAGTGGGGATATTATACTTCCCTGAGAAGAGAACCAGAGTGGGGATATTATACTTCCCTGAGAAGAGAACTAGAGTGCGGATATTATACTTCCCTGAGAAGAGAACAACATATCCGCATAAGCGACAATCTGGCAGCCCTTTCCATGTACATCAGTGCCTTGTGGCGATCCTCTGCTATCCTACCTGAAGAGAGTTCACGATCCAAGTGTAGACTTCACAATCCTGATAAGTCCCACTAAGAAATCGTCAGCCTTCAGGTCCGGCAGGGCTCCAGTTATTACATCTGTAGACCTGCCATTCCCTTAGGCATGCTGGGACCCAGAGATAAGGTTTGAGTCTATGGAGCTATTTAGGTGTAGACTTAGGAGTCGCTCTAGAGTCTGGCCAGTCTTTTTTTGGTAAAGTAAACAACTCTTTTCTACAAATGTCTGTTTAAATGTTAAATGTTTCTCTAAGTGTAATTTTATCTATTTTATTATTTTTTTTGTTTTGTTTGTTTCACGTCTTAATGTTTGTCTAAGTGTCAAATTGTATTTTGTTGTCTCTGTCTAATTAGGCTAGTGTTGTGTCACTCAAAGAGGAATCTGTGTCCGAGGTGCGTCGCAAGTCGATTATTAAAACGCAGCAGGAAACGACGGCAGAGGATACAAAAATTGTATCCAGAAAATCATCGTTGGCGGTAAGCAAAAAAAGACAAACAAGCAAAAACACAGAACCCCCTGTTTACCCTGTACACCCTGTCTTTGTTAACAAATAATTAGATTGAAGATTCCGTTTCCGAATCGCGTCGCTCATCTGTAGTGGAGAAAAAGGCGCTCGAGGTGAGTATCTCAAATTACTTAAGCGTAACATGTATTTTATGCGTATGTTAGAGTTAACAGCTTTATTTGTATAAGTGAAATTCGAATATATACAAAAATAAATAAAAATACCAATATTCCCAAGCAATTGGAGAGCAAACAAATCGATGCCAACAAAAATCCACAAGCTCTCAAGGAAGAAATACCAAAACTGAAACCGGCCGAGAAACGACGCGTTTCAAAGGTGAGCGATGATACCAGATGAGCAGAAAAAAAATGGAAAAACGCTCATCAAAAGCTTATCTCTTCAATGATGCCAACAAACAAGCTTTTACTCTCTTTCGCTCTCTCGCTCTCTTTTTCACTTTTAATCAGCAGCTGCAAATTGTTTTTGACTAACAAACGAACTTCGAACTTACAGCATATACAAAGGTGGGCTTAAGGAGGTTTGGTTTGATTGATCGAACTTCGAAGTTGCTGCATGCAAACAAGCAGCGCAGTTCGAACTTCGAACTCGCTCCAAATAAATATGCAAGCAAATTTTTCTTCATCCTTTCAGATCTGATTGCTGAACGAAGAGAGTCGCTTTTGGATCGCTCTTTTCACTCGCACCCAACACCAACAAATGCTAGCAATTCTCTCTTAAGCCTACATTCTAAACGATTCTCTTTCCCACGCTCTTAGCGAGCACGTAACGTGATCTGCTTACTGAGCTGCGGTCATTCTTAATATTTCCTTAGCCTTGTATTCGTTGCGACGCTCTCAGCAAGTACGTAACGGAGCTCTAATGAAAGTGCAGAGAGTCGCTCATTTCACTCGCATGAACTTTCGCTCTTCATTGTTCGCACTCAGCAGCGCAACATATGCCAGCAAATTCGTTTCTTTAGTCTTGCACTCCACACGACGCACGCAAGTACGTATAAAACGGCAATTGCACGTTCTGCAAATCTGAAATCGAAGCATTGCAATTATTAAGTGTTTGCTGGAAGAGGTAGGGGGCATTAAACTTCTTCTTCTTTTTCCGCTGCACATTAAATTGAAAATTGTATGCGGAATCAGAACTTTTTATGCAATTCTTGCATTGCAAATCAAAGTAAGCTAAAGATGGAGGTATACCTGATTTTTGGGGCTGATGCTTTTAATTTCTTTAATCTATATCTATCTATCTAACTATATATCTATCTATCTATCTATCTATCTGTCTATCTAACTAATAAACTATTTAACTCTCTATTTATTTAGCATATAAATATATATCCAAATTTTTATAGTTTATCTATATATTTATATGTATTTATCTTACTAACATAACTATCTAAATATCTATGTCTACATTTATCTCTCTATCTATCAAATCTATATTACTATATATATTTATCTATCTATCTCTGTGTAACAAAAATATCTGTCTCATAAATATTTGTTTGCTAACAACACAAAAAAATGCATATTTTTCGCTGTCTAAAAAAAAACCAAAACTAAAACTTGTGTGCATTTTGTACTCGTTTCTTGTCACTCGTTTCTTCTCACTCGATACTCGTCACACAAACACTCAGCCAATGGAAGAGGCAAAGCCTGCCGAAGAGTTGCCAAAGCTGCGCAAAACTGCAGTCGCCCAGCCGAAGGAGGAGCCCAAAGCCGAAGCTGCCAAGCCGAAGGCGAAGGGAAAACCGAAGTCCAAACCGAAATACGAAGAGCTGCCCGAAATACCCGATTACGAGCGACCCGATTTGGAGAAATATGAGAAATCTGATTTTGTGCCGAGCGATTTTGCACGCGATTCGGAAATACCAAATAAAATGGAAAAGCCGCTGCTGGAAACGCCCAAAAAGGAGGCGGAAATAGCTCCACAGAAAAATGGACTGCCAAGGGTAAACTGTTATACACACATAAATGTTATACATAACTGTACGTCCATGCCTGTCTTCTTCTTCCATGTTGCGTGTTTGTATTTGGTATAAAGAAATCGGAGATTGTCGTAGAGCCGATGGAGGCGCCGAAGGGCATCAAGCTGGGCAAAGGCAAACTGCCCGACGACGAAGACACAAGGGATGGTGCAACCCTTAGACCCGTTATTGTCGAACCAGAGGTGAGTCTCCTTACAGTTGAGGCAAAAATAATAGCAAGACTCTCGCGTATTTATTTATTTAGCTAATGTCAAACTAAAACACAACATATAAAAAAAAAGATTTTTTTGAAATTTAAAATAAAATAAAAAACAATAATAAATAAAATTAAAGATGATTAATAAATAAAATTAGCTGCCAATTGGGTATAAATATTATTCAAGTAAATGCAGAGACTGACTTAAATAATAATAATAAATAATAACAATATACTAAAAATCAAAATTTGAAATATGTCGTAGAGTGTGCTATTTTTTTTTGCCGCCACTGTAGTATATGTTTAATTATATGTTACACGTGTAGCAGTGAGAGAAAGCTCGAACTTCGTTGCATTAGTTTAACGGTAATACCTACTCTACAAATTCCTTTCTCTTTTTGTATTAATCACATTCAAATCTCCTTCCATTATCGCCCCACCCCAAAATCCAACCAAAAACACACAATTCGAACACAACTCAAACATGCTCGAAATGCAGAACGATAAGCAAAATGCAGACGCTGAAAAGGAGGTAAGTGAAATAACTGTTTAAAAGAAACTGCAAAAAAAGAGATCATTAATTAAGCACCGGTGAATATCAGAGTAGATCCATTTTCTCAAACCAAGAATAAACAAAATTTAGGCTCGAAAAAGAAAACGAACATATTAAATATATATAGAAAAAAAATTAGTGTTATTTTATATATATATATTTAATATATATGTATAAAACAAACCACAAATAAGTTTAAGCTTAACTGGGAAAACAAATTCAAAGAAAAAATTCGATAAAAAATATAAAAATTCCAAATTTAAAAATATTAAAAATAAAATAAACAAAAATATCGCAGGGCGATAAGCCATCTCTGATGGATATTATCAGGCAGCGACGTCGCTCCTCTGTCCGCAATTTGATGAGCAAGGAACCAATCAAAAACGAGTCCTTCCTTGGCGTAATCCTCAAGCCAGTCATTAAGGATGCCCAGGAGCAAGTCGAACCCCAACAAGCCAAGCAATTACTTAAGGTAACACAAAATAAAGGCTTCAGCTCTCTCTTCAAGCTCTCTCTCTTCACTCTCTTAAAATTCTCTATCTCCCTCTTGCTCACTCTTTTTCTCTGTCTGCTCAATTTTCAACTAAATTCTCGTATTCTTTTGCCTAGCTTCAAAATGGTTTATCTCTTCTAGCTTCTTCTCCTTTTATCTCTTTCTTTACTACACTACACTACAAAATTGTGGTTTGAAATGCCTTGAAATATTTATATGGAAAAAAAAATATATAAATATTTTTCTCTTCATTTTCCTCATCATATTTCTATTTTGGCCTTGACTGTGATATTTTTAGCACTCTTTTCTACACTACACTACAAAAATGAGAACATATTTATATTAAAAACAAGTATAAATATATATTTTGCGCTTAATTCTGGTTTAATTTTTCAAATTTCTTTCCTTACACTTTATCAAACGCATTTTTTTCATATACACAAAACTTGGTCAAGCAATCAGCATAAATTGATCTCAATCTACTCAATTTTGCTGTACAGTGTGCACTTAAATTCCAATCCAAAGTAAGCTCTGACTGCACGCTCTCTTTCCTCTTCGCTTAGCACAAAACGGTACCTCGTGCGCTTTGTGCTGCAGAGACTGACTGATCTCACAGCCAGATCTCAGCACACGAGAAGTTGCTCTGCAAGCTGAAATCTGACTGTTCTCACTCTGTTGTGTACCTTACGCGGGAGAACAGTTGAAGTTTTGCTGTTCTCACTCACAGCCAGTGAATGACATTCAGACTTCAGATGGGAAAAGCAGTTTTAAGCAGGCCATAAAAGATTTTCTCTCTCTCTCTCTCTGTCTCTCTCATACGCTAATTTTTTCTCCCTATCTCCCCCTCTCTCTCTGTCTACCAGGCACATTTTAGAATCACTCTCTCAAAAATATTTCTCTCTATTCATTTTCAAATATATTCTATTACTCAGTCCTCTTCTATTTTTCTCTATTCTGAAGTGCTTTTTGTGATGTCTGTCTGTCTCTTTCTCTTTCTCTCCATTTCACTCTCTCTCTCTCTCTCTCGCCTTCTGCCTCGCATATCATTTTCCACTTGATTTATTTACGAATATATATTTTACTGGGATTTGTTAAGGCAAATGCCACGGAGCACTTTAATCCGGCGAAGGCGAGCAAAGCGCAGATATCGGATTTGAAAAAACCCGAGGGCCTGGCAACCCTAGTCGATGATTATGAGCGGCCGCAGTTAGAGAAATATGAGCGTATCGATATCGAGAAATTGAAACCAGAGAAAACTACACCAATCATTATTCCCCCGGAACCCCAAAAAACCCCGGAACTCAAAATACCCGATGAAAAACAAAAGGTAAATTCGAAGCGACTATTTTGCCATACCATAAATATTACTATGGTAAATGGACAGAGTTGCCACGCCATGACAATAAATAAATAAATCAATAATAATAAGTTAGAAGAATAAATATAAATAATAATAATACATAATAATATCCGATGAAGATCGAACGGTAAACTTAAAACTCTTGTTAGAAATATTATTAGGGCACATTTTCCACATCACAAACCAATAAATTTAAATAAATAATACATATAATTAATTGTAAAAAACCACAAGCAGCAAATGATAATTCCAGAAAGTTATCGATTAATTGCAAGTAATCGATTTGTATTGTTTAATAAACACAGAAGAAAGAAGAAGAGTTTCATCAGATCAGTTTTCCTTTCTGTCTGACAAATATTTTATTTGCTACAGTTTTTATATACGTTTGGTCTTGCATAAATACGCCCAATACATATATATATATATATATTTGTCGTATGCACACCTATTATTAATATTCATATTTATATACATATTAATATGTGAGCTGCACAACCGAAATAAATGCGAGCAAACAAACAATATACACATATATATATATATATATATATATATATATATAGTATAGTATTTTTATAGTTTTTAGCAGAATTGGAGGCTGATTTCTCATATTTCTCAATATATATACATATATATTATATATATATATATATATATTTCTGCTGCGATAACATTTATATTTTTATTTTTCTAACGTGTTGAAAATCTTTTGTCAAAAATATATACAATATATATATATATATATATACATATATATTTATAGAGCACACCTCAAACAAATTTGTTTGATGTCTGTCGCCGCCTGTCGCTCATGACAAACGGTTCGAAAATTGTTCTGAAATTTGCCAATCGAAAAAACGAGAAAAATAAATACATATATTCATGTATAACTTCATAATGTGAATGTGTCAACAAAAAATTGGTCAAGCAATCGACAAAGTAATTAGCACATTAATCGATAGCAATGGCGAGCAGAACCAGCATTATGGTGACCGTAACAACGGTTCGTATTATGGACATTTTTTTTGTTACTCTTTGTGGCATGCCACAAAAACAATACAAATCGATTACAAAACAGACACAGATACAAATTACACAGTTCTATATATTTTTGTTTCTATATATATTTTTTTAAATATTTATTGTTTAGGATGATAAGCCGAAGGTGCCTAAAATGCAGCCACCGGCGCCGGGTGAACCGCCCAAAATCGAGGTCATCCGCGAGAAGCGTCCATCCCTGGCACCCGAAGTTCCCAGTCGTCGTGGTTCATTGGTACCGCCCGCCGACACCGGCCGCCGTCCCTCGTTGATTATCAATGACGAGGTAAATTCTTTGACTCTCTTTTTCTCCCTTTTTCTCTCTTTTACTCATTGTCATTTTATTACCTTTTTACCCACCAAAGTGTAGATCTCGCTTTTACTTAGTTTTCATTATTTTTATTATATCATTTACATAATTTATATTGCAACAAAAAATGGTAACTGTATGATTGCAAATTCAAATTTGCGCTGCTTATTCACAATTCGATTAAAACGCGGGTCTATTGTGAGTGAAGTCGTAGGAACTTATCGAACGTTTCAAATTCGAATTTGCGCGGCTTCATTTACGCATCATTCACAATTTAAGTCAAACTCGCGTTTATTGTGAACGATGCCCGAGCTCAAACAAACGAAACGATCGAACTTAACGATAGAAGCGCAAATGGCAGAATATAAATTTGTTTAAACATCATTGTAATCTACACATAATTATAATTATATATTATATAAATGTACATATATATATATATATATACATAATTATGCAAGATATACATACTGCTTATCGTTATTATAGCAAATTTAAAGTTTAAAATTGTAGTTAAATAAATTGAACTGCTTACCTTGATTAAGTAGCACTAGTTCCACATGCTAGTTCCACCCACAGATCTAGTTCCAACTCCAATTCAAGTGAGTTCCACAAAATATAACCATTTGTATATAGCAGTTGATAGTTATCGAGCAGTATATGAAATATATTTCAAATTTGGTATAATCGATAGTTAGTTAGCGGTATCTGATAACTGTTGTTGCCTGTATGTAAAACTGAGTAATTGTTTATTAATTGTGTAGCATTTATTTATTACTATTATATTGAGTAGCTAGTGATTGTACCTCACATTGTATTTTGTACCTAATCACTTACATGTCTATATCAATATATATCTTCCTGTTCCCTTCTATGTACCTACCATGTATGAACTAAAAAAACAATCGAATCGAACATCGAATCGAATCGAACACCAACACTGTAATAACAACACACACCCACACCTGTCTGTGCCAACTCCAACTCAACTCAACTCAACTCAATCGAACTCCAACTCAATTCAACGCAAAATGATCGAACACCACCACCACCCCCCTTTCCGACAACCAACGAGCAACCGCAACCACTTGGCATATTTACTCGCATACACACACGCCCAAAACACACATATACACATACACCTTCACGCACACACACACATATGTATGTATGCATGTATGAGCACAGAAGAAACTCCGCCCAGGCGAAGTGATGGATACAAGGGTAAGAATTATTATAAGCACAACAACAACAACAAAAAGCTTTAATATGGATTATATAGGTATACAAAAATATAAAATGTCTTTAAGTTATGTAATTGGATAACCATTTATCTATTAATATTACACACACAACACATACAAACAACTGCAATATTAGCTTTTGCTCTCGTTCTCTCTCATTTCTGCTTCTTTCGTTGTGCATATGAAAGTTGCACACATACATATGCAAGAGAGCTTAGCCTTCTGCTTGTGTACACAAACAAGAGGAGAGAGCGAAAGCTATAATTAGAAGCTCGCAATAAAAACGCAACACACACACATACATATTTATTTCAAAGTGCATAGATGATTATGAATGTATTTATGAATGTATGAGTGTAATTATGTATTTGTTTTTTTCGTTTGCTCTTCAAATTCATATTCCTCAAACTGCTGCACAATTTTTGCAACACAGTTTTTAAAATTAAAAAATATATGTATGTGTATGTGTGAACGTATGTATTTTAGGCTGTGTCCAAAAAAGAACAGCAATAGATAAATACACACATAGCTATATGTATGTACATCTGTATTTGTATTGACCTCAGCCCTTTAGATAGAAATGAACGGCTGCAATAAAAATACACACACACACACACACATATTTCAAATTTACATAATTACATATAATTGGGCTCAAGTTTAATAATTGCGTTCGCTGAATTGCATTTTTGCAATTCAGTTGCTCGCCGTCGCGTTTAAAGAAGACAGCAATAATAATAAGAAGAAAGAGCTGAAATAAAGGATTAATTGCAGCCTTGCGATATGTAGCAAGGAGTAAGCACTAAAAAGTACTCGTTACTCGTTACTCGATCCTCGCTATCATCAGGTAAGCAAGGTTTAATCGCCGCCTTGCGATGGTTTGCGCTTACGCGATACGTAGTAAGAACCGTTATTTGCTAGAGATGACGTCAGTGGCAATAATTACTTAGCTTTAAGCACGTTACTAGTGATGGGTACGAGTTAATCAGAGGAATTCACCACACACACACACATTGCATACACAACAAATTAGTTATTAAATATCCCAATTTCTCTCACCAATCGAACGCATTAAAAAAATTAAATAAATGCAAATTTTTAATTGTATTTAAATAAACGCATATTACAGTTGTTGAGGCCAGGCGAGGTTGGTGAAGGACAGGTGAGAGTTAGCTGTGCTTCTTGTTCTACTTCTATTTCACATACACCCAGTAGCAATTTTGGTCGCATTTTCAACACACCAACACACACACACACCCTCTCATACATACACACATACTCATTACTTGCATACAATTTGCGAGCTCCAATTAGTAGTAGAATAATAATAAAAATAATAATTTTGGTATAAAACTAACAAAAAATTAGAACAAAAGTAGTTTAGCTAAAAGAAACAATACACGTACACACACATGCACACATCCATTCCATTTTACAGTTTGCAGCCTATCGATTAGCGATACTCGATATCATTCGAATTTATCGGCAGAAATGCAGTTGAGGCTGCCGTTTTGTATGTTTATTCTGGTTACTAATCTGTGTATGAAATTCGAAAATCGATTAATTCAAATCGATTAATTGCCTGCAACTACAAATTATTAACGACTGCGAATAAAAATCAAATAGACAACTTTCAAATTCGAATATAAAATATCAAAGCAACCGATATCGATATATTTGATTTGATTTCGATGAATGTGTATTAAGACTAAGGGAATTATCGAGAAATTGTCTAGAAAGAAAATATTATTTATAGAGGTGGGTTTTTTTCGATCAAGTGTAACTAATCGACATTCGATTGCCATTTACTGTAAAATGCATGAACCAATGAATGAATGAATATATTTCGGGTTTAAATATATATTTACATATACACTCTTCTATTTTCTTGGTTCGTGGATCGTGTAGCAAAAACAACAGCGACCCGGCGAAATGGGGGATACGAAACAGGTCTTAAATTGTTGATCGATTAACGATCACATTTATAAATATATATACTCTATGTTATCGACTTGAACACTGATTATTTATCGCTTGCTTACATTCCTGTTGATCACTGATATTATCTGTCTTTCTCTCTCTCTCTCAATATACATATATACATTAAGGTGTATATAATATTTCAAGATTCATATTTTGTAAATACAATATGCAATACTCCTATATATATATATACTATATCTAGATATATCAATTTATATATAGCTTTTGTTTAAAACGATAACTATTTTAGTTGTGATTGATCCAAACAAATTTGATAGCTTTAAACATTTATGTTGATATGTATGTGTTTATTTTGTTGTATATAAAAATAAGGGGGTACGTTAAGGGTATTCCCTATCTAGGCGTCGGTCTAATAGAAACAAATAAGTTACATTTTGTAGTTAACATTTGATCATTTACAATTTACAATTAACCAAAATAAAAAAAAAATACTTGTAATCATAGTTACATAGTTACATGCAACCCGTTCCAGCGTCAAGTATTTATTAGTTACCAAATATATCATGCTGTTGTAGTTGTTGATTGTTCAGTTATTATACTTATTATTCTTTTTTTTCAGTAGTTGGCATTTATTTGAAAACTTTACCCATTTTTTTTTTCTTTTCTGTGTTTTTTTTTGTTGTATATAATCCGTATTTTGATCAGATTTCAATCGAATTTTAATATATGTATTTTAATTATTTTAAGCTAATTTGAAATTTCTGTTTTGTCTGTATTTGTGCGTGTGTGTGTGTGTTTGTGTATATTTGTTATATAACTAAAGCGGAGACGTCCCTCGATCGATGTGCGCAGACCGAGCGTTCAGGATTTGGAGGATCTGATCAATAAGCCATCGACGCCATTGAAAGATATCGGCGATGGCTGCCCCCCCACAATTATCGATGTGCAGGAATCCTACTCGGCGGTCGAAGGTACGTTTCAAATGTTTCTATTCGGATGTGGTAACTGTGATCCCACCTTCAATGTAAGTGTGACCTACGCAGTTGTATTTAAAAAGTCACTGTTAAAAACTAAAAATTACACAGTCACACTTAAATATTTACATATTTCAAATTATTCAGTTACTTATACATATATACAATATATTTACACAGTTTCTCTGTCTGTACACATTCACTACTCAGTCACAGTTACATACTTGATTGTACACAGTCACACTTACATGGCTATCACACCAGCACAGTGAGTGACTGAGTAGTCGCACAGTTACACAGTCATATAGTCACAGTCACAGTCTATACTCTATATACAACATTTTCTCAGTAACAATCAAACAGTGACAACTACTCAGTCACAGTTACATACTTGATTGTACACAGTCACACTTACATGGTTATTACACCAGCACAGTGAGTGACTGAGTAGTCGCCGTTACACAGTCATATAGTCACAGTCACAGTCTATACTCTATATACACATTTACAAAGTCACAGTTCCTCAGTCGCATTTATTTAGTCACAGTGTGACTACACTTTTACTGTAATATACTCTCTATATATGTAATTGTACCCGTGACTAACCCAAAACCATCCCGTACGTATTCATTTTACGCTTTCCCGTTTATGTAGACTCGACTGCGTATCTTACGGTCGGAGTCGAGGGCTGTCCGGCGCCCACATTCAAGTTCTACAAGGGCGTTAGCGAGATCCTCGAGGGTGGTCGCTACAAGTTCCTCACGGATGGGCAGACGAACACGATCACGCTGTGCATGAGGAAGTGCAAGCCGAACGATGAGAGCAAGTACAAGATTGTCGTATCGAATATACACGGCGAAGATTCGGCCGAGATGCAATTATATGTATCCGATTCGAGTGGCATGGATTTCCGTGCGATGCTCAAGAAACGTCGTTATCAAAAATGGGACAAAGATGAGCAGGACCCCAATTGGGGTGATCTCAAAGAAACTGAAAAACCATTGCCGGCTTTAAAGAAAGTCGAAAGGGTAAGAGAAACACAAGCAAAGCTGCTAAAAATGATCATGATGATGAAAAATCAGCTAAGACTGCGGCTAAAACTGAAACTGAAACCGGAACAGTTTTTAATAATTCGCTTTTAGCTTTGCCTAACCGGTTCAAAGGAACCACTAACCGGAACTTGATAATCATTAATCATCATTGAGCAATAATTAATTACTTTTCAATTGATCAAATCATCATTAGAAGTTATTCAAGTAACTAAAAAATACTCGTTATTCGTTATTATCTGTATATGAACATTCAAGCCTCCATCTCTTTCTATATACACGATCGGAACCGGTTCGGTTCAGTTTGACACCCTACAAATGAATGAATCCATTTTAAGAGCACTTTATATGTATGTACGTGTTGAAAACTAAATGTATTAATTTCAGTGTATGCCCAACAACAACAACAATCTGAATAGTTAGGCAACGATTTGACTATGTAGAAAATTTAATATATAATTTTTACCAAAAAGCAAAGCAATTACAATAGGCATCTGGCAAGTTATAGAAAATGAATCAAATTGGTTAGTTAAGTTAAAAGAGAATTGTTCAATCGCACATCAATCGCTCAATCAAGATGATTATTTATAATCAGAATAGTGCAAAAGATTTCAATTCGATAGTTATTTCAAATAATTCCAATACGAATTTCAGTCAAGCTAAAAGAGAAGTCGTCAATTTCTGATTTATCTGCAAGTATTTTAGTCGCACATCAATCGCTCAATCAAGATGATTATTTATAACCGGAGTAGAACAAAAGATTTTAATAGTTATTTCAAATAATTCCAATAATAATTTCAGTCAAGTTAAAATAGGTATAGTCAACTGATTAGCCTATCTCCAAGTATCAAGCACATCAATCGATCAATCAAGATGATTTTTATTATATATGTGTATGTGTATATAATGCAATACAGGCACCAGCATCACGTAGACCATCCCTAGCCGAGCTGATCCCCGATTGGCCGACGTTGCATCCGTTTCGCCGTGAGGAGGTGCGCTCCATTTATTCCGAGATACTTAATCAATTTATATAAATCGAAAATATATATAAAAAAAGAAAAGAAAAATCCGGAAAAAGATATTTAATAACTATATATATATTTTTGTCTGGTTGTGCAGCCGATTTTTGTATGAGACTTTTAATACGAGTACATCAGATGGCGATCGGTACAGTTTTCCAATTTCCACTTTTTCCAGTTAACTCTGATAATGGAATATATTTTGCGCATTTTGTTTTTATTTCCAATTGGCACACGTACACACATACATACTGCTACACATACATTGAGAGAAAATCCAGATACTTTTTAGCTCATTTATTTTGTTAACCTTCATGTGTTCTTTTTGATTAATTTGCCATCGGTTATCAGATTATATAGTATATATATAATTATATATATATATATAATAGAGTACGATATACGATATACGATATACGATATTCGATATACAAAGAAAATGAATCACATTGAAAATGGATTTTGGTGTTTTAACAGTTATAAACATGCAGATCGGCATTTTTTGAACGATTAATCAAATCATTTAACTGTTAACCATTAAATAAGAAATAGCGGTACATTTTGGGTATATCTCAAATGGAACTGCTAACACAAATTGCTCCAATTTGTCTATATAGAGTGTCCACCAGCAATTAACATTTTTTTTATTTCTTGAAATCAGAAAAATTTCAAATTGAAAACTAAAATTGAACCAAATTAAAGTAAATAAATTAAAAATATTTGCTTGTGGCACGATGTGTAGACAGTTTTGACATATATATAAAGATATATATAGGTACGCAGGTACTTGCTAAACTAAACTTGCAAACATCTAATATCAAGCGAAACATTGTTTTTTGAATATTTGATTTCATTTTGCACTATATATATGCGACTATATAATTATATTATATGTGTATATATAGTGTGATTATATTAGATGTGATCATAAGTCAGTACCTCCTATTTACCCATTGTGATAATGAATAGCACACAATGGGAACAATCGATAACGATTGACTGTTTCGATAACTGTGCTAGACATTATTCACTTTTGAGATTTGAATGCTAAATAATTGTATATCGATTTTTTACTGTCGTTTTGATGTCTTTACCCATTTTTGACAACGAAAAAACCAAAACAAAAACCAAAAACAAAATCAAATAACAACGATAATAATCGATAACTACGACAACGCAGAAGGTAGAAACGTTCCTTAGTCCACTGATCGATCAGTTCGCTAAGGAGGGCAAGGATAAGAAGGTTGTATTTGAGGCGAGATTCAGCAAACCCAATTGCAAACCAAAATGGCTATTCCGTAAGGATGTAAGTATTGACACAAATAATCCCCAATAAATTGGATATATTCTTCAGAGTCAGTGTATTGTCGTACAGTTATTAATATATATATATATATATCTCTTAATAGGAAGTTTTCACAGGCAGCAAATTCAAGTTCAAGCAGGAGAATGACACATATCAACTGATTATCACCGGACCCAAAGTCGAGGATACGGGCAAGTATACAATTGAGATCGGTGGCGTCTTCAGCACTGCATTCCTCAACGTCGAGGAGGCAGATCCTTCGTACACCTTTACCAAACCACTCAAGAAGAAGCTGGAAGGATTCACGAGGCACGAGACGACTTTGGAGTGCTCTGTGAGCAGCAGCATGGCGAATGTGCATTGGTTCAAGGATAATACAAAGCTTGAATCGGATGATCCTCGCTTCTTAATCTCCAAGGATATCAATGGTAATCTCAAGCTGATTATCAAGGAGTCCGTGCTGGACGATTCCGGCCAATACAGATGTCAATTGGACAAGCAGCCGGATAAGACGGAATGTGCACTCAAAATTATCGAATATCCGTATAAATTTGTCAAGGTTTTGAAATCGCAGCAGTGCATCGAGAAGGATACAATTACTTTGGCCTGTGAGCTGGATGATGCCCAGGGCGATGTGCAGTGGTTCCGAAACGATGAGGAAATCAAACCCGACAAGCGCATGCAGGTCATCAAGGATGGCCGCAAACGTAAGCTGGTCATCAAGGACTGCAAGGTCACCGATGCAGGACAATTCAAATGCACGACGAATGCCGACAAGACAGACGCCGAAATTATCATCAACTGTAAGTACACCTTTTCATATATATGTATATATATATATATATGTATATACAAGTATATTAACTGTTGTTTGAAATCATATTCCAATCAAGATCAAAATCGCTTTAATAAGAAGCTCAAGGACACGGATGCCGTGGAGCGTGAGAAACTCGTGTTCGACGTGGAGCTGCAGGATCAAACAGCGCCCTGCGACTGGAAATTCAATGGGGAACCGATTGTGCCCAACGAGCGCATAGAGATTAAGAATTTGGGCGGTGGCAAGCACCAGTTGGTGTTTAACAACTTGGAATTGACGGACGTGGGTGAAATTACCTGTGAATCGGGTCAGCTGACCTCGAGTTGTAAGTTATCGGTGCGCAAGGGCGAGAGCAGACCAAACATTGATTGTCCCGATGACTTTGCGGGGCCGATAAGTGCGCCAGTTATCATCGAGGTGCCATACAAAGGTAACAAAAAAAATACTAAAAGAAACCAAAAAGTATTTAAATGCGAATTAAATCTAAAATTTTGCATTTTTGATAAATTTCAGTTAGCGGCACCAAACAATCGCCCGTAGAGGCCAAATTGATCAAGGATGGCAAACCGTTGCCCGTCAAGGATGTTGAGGTAGCCATCGTCGATGACAAGGTCACGTTTAAGATTAAGAAACCATCACGTGATTTATCAGGACCCTATCAAATAAAGATATCGAATGCACAAGGTGAAGATTCAAAGGATGTGAACATAATATGCCAGGATGCGCCAACGCCACCCCAGGACGTGGATGTCACGGACATTTATCAGACATCGTGCGTGGTGAAGTTTAAAAAACCGGAAGATGATGGCGGCACGCCGATAACCAAATATGTTATCGAACGGCAAGATTTGAGCAAGAAACAGGGCTGGGAGCCTGTCGCTGAGGTTCTGCCGACGGAGCCATGTCTCAAGAAAATTGAGGACTTGGTGCCCAAGAAACAATACAGATTCCGTATACGTGCTGTGAATAAGATCGGTCCCTCAGATCCGGCCACCTTCAAGAGCTCGATACTCGCCAAGGATCCTTGGGACGAGCCGGGCAAACCCAAAGACGTTGATCTAACCGATTGGGACAAGGATCATGCGGACTTGAAATGGGAGGCACCCGATAGCGATGGCGGTGATCCCATCACAGCTTATATTGTGGAATATAAAGAGAAATTCTCCAACGATTGGGTTGCGGGAAAAGAGGTGCCTGGAGATGCCCGTGTGGCTACGGTCGATGGGCTGAAGGAGGGGCAACAGTACGAATTCCGAGTCCGTGCTGTTAATCGAGCCGGGCCCGGTGAACCCAGTGACAAGACGAAGTCCATCATTGCCAAATGCCGTTTCGTCAAGCCGTTCCTCGTCGGAGATGGCCTCAAGAATATCACAGTTAAAAAGGGTCAAACTGTACGCTATGATATTAAATACGATGGTGAACCGGAACCGGCAGCGAGCTGGTTCAAGTCGAATGAACCACTTAAATTTGATAATCAACACATTTGCTTGGAGCAGCTCGAGCGCAACTCAGCAATGACCATAAAGAAAGCCGTTCGCAAGGATACGGGCAAGTATAAACTGGTATTGACCAATACTTCCGGCACCATTGAATCGGAGGGCCAGGTCATCGTCCTGGATCGTCCTTTGGCGCCAGGCGGTCCCTTCGAGCCGGAGGAGGTACGCGCAAATCACATCAAGATGAAGTGGAAACGTCCTGTCGACGATGGTGGCTGCGAGATAACAGGCTATGCCCTGGAGCGCATGGATGAGGAGACGGGTCGTTGGATACCCGCCGGGGAGGTGGGACCCGATGCCACCTCCTTCGATTTCAAGGGTCTGACGCCGAACAAGAAGTACAAGTTCCGTGTGAAGGCCATCAACAAGGAGGGTGAATCGGAGCCACTGGAAACAACGGATGCCATTGAGGCCAAAAATCCCTATGATCCACCAAGTCCACCCAGTCAACCTGTCATCGATGACTATGACAATAAGAGTGTCCTGCTCAAGTGGAAGCGACCTCCTTCGGATGGTGGTCGCCCGATTACTCATTATGTGGTCGAGGTAAAGGATAAATTCTCCCCCACCTGGAGTGAGGTGGCCAAAACGGAAGATCCCACACCAGAGTGTAAGGTTGAGGGTCTCAAGGAGAAAATGGTTTATCAGTTCCGTGTGCGGGCCGTGAATAAAGCGGGTGTCTCGGAACCCTCACAGCCCACCGATAATCATCTGTGCAAGCACAAGAATCGTAAGTTCTATCTATCTATATATCTATATATATATCTAGCTTGAGCCAAGTTCACGCAGTTTTTAGTTTTTAGTAAGTTAATATTTAACCGTTCTTTTTGGTAGCCTCTACCCATTACAATAGTGCGGGGAAGTACATATATATAACTGAAGAGCAGTGCTGAAAACTTCATTATTTATTTTTCATTTCAAATCAGCTGTTTTGTTATTCATTATTGAATGTGGGGTAAAAATACTTCAATTAAAAAATAGTGTTGTAAAACGTATAAAAAATATGCTCCGCACTTTTGGGTAGAGGGTATTTCGCAGTCGAGCACTCTCGACTGAAGCTTTGGCTTTGGCTTAACATATCTTCAATGCTTTTGTAGTATACAATTATTGCTTTCAGTTCAACATTTGCTTCATCTCAAATTTTTGTTAATATCATTAAAAAACAAATAACGAAAACTTTATCAAAAAATGCTTGTAAGTACCGTAATTAAAAATCAAAATTACAGTTGCAAAAATAAATAACTAAAAAGATCAAAATAAAATATTGAATTAAATAAACATAAACAAATAAATAATTAATCAACTACTACACAATATTTTCATGAATGCACATAGACTTTTTGTAGCAGTGCATTTACAACAATTAACACTGAGACTTAATTCAAGTCTTGAAAAACTCAATTTTTGATTTGAACTTGAACTTCATCGTTTTGCAATTGCTTACGCGAAATTTACAATTTCCTCATTTCGACTGACACAAATTATATATATATATATATATGTTTATTATGTATTATATTTACTATATATATTATAAATATATAGTAAAGCCACAGATTGATCGGTCGACATTCAAGCGCGTGACGATCAAAAGTGGTCGCACCCACAAATGGTCCGTGGATGTTACGGGTGAACCCGTACCGGAATTGCACTGGAGTTGGCGCGATGATATACCGTTAACTACAGGAGATAGAATCAGTATCGAGAATATTGATTATCATACCGATTTTGTAATAACAAATCTGAAGCGTAAGGATAGTGGTATGTATACCCTGAAGGCGGAGAATCGCAACGGTGTCGATCGCGAGACCGTTGAGCTGGTAGTGCTGGGCAAACCCAGTTCGCCGAAGGGTCCGCTCGCTGTAAGCGATGTGACCGCAACGGGTTGCAAGCTGCAGTGGAAGAAGCCCGAGGATGATGGCGGTGTGCCCATCAAGGAATACGTTGTCGAGAAAATGGACACGGCCACGGGTAAATGGGTGCGAGTGGGTCGCTCGCCGGGTGAGAAGGAACCTCCCAGTTTCGATGTGACCGGCTTGAATCCCGGCTCAGAGTACATGTTCCGTGTCTCCGCTGTGAATGAGGAAGGTGAATCGGAACCGTTGACGACATTGGTGGGCATTGTGGCCAAGGATCCGTTTGATGAGCCCAATAAACCAGGCACTCCCGAAGTTACGGACTATGACAATCAGAGTGTCAGCTTGAAGTGGACGGCTCCCAATAATGATGGTGGTGCTCCCATTCAGAAGTACATCATCGAGAAGAAGGACAAGAACAAGCCGGAGTGGGAGAAGGCCTTGGAGATACCAGGTGATCAGCTCGAGGCAACTGTGGCCGGTCTGCAGGAGTATGGGGAATACCAGTTCCGTGTGATTGCCGTGAACAAAGCGGGTCCATCGCCTCCATCCGATGCAAGTGTGCCTCAGATTGTCAAGTACAAGAAATGTAAGTATCGAATATTGAAGATAGCTATATATACAAAGATCGACTACGATATACCCTGAACATATAGTCTCTGAAATTTATAATTTGAGAATCTGTTACAAATGAAATTTCGTATCTTCCTCTCGCTAATTCTCCACATTCTCTCGGTCTACAGTGAAGCCTCGCATTGACAGAACCAACCTGAAACCGCTGCTAATACGCGCTGGCAAACCCATCAAATACGATGTGAACGTACGAGGCGAGCCCGTGCCGACGATTATCTGGTATCAGAACGACAAGGAGCTCAAACCGGAGGAGTTGCCGAGCAACATCGAAATCCAAAATATACCCCATAACACAAAGATAGCGATTATCGATGCAGTGCGCAAACATACGGGCACCTATATGATCCGAGCCGTAAACGAGCACGGTGAAGATGAGGCAACCGTCGAGGTCAATGTGCTGGGACCACCCGGTAAGCCGAGAGGTCCTCTGGCCGTTAAGGATATTACGAAGGATGGCTGCAAATTGAAGTGGCAGAAGCCGGAAGATGATGGCGGCAAACCAATAACCGGTTATCAGGTGGAGAAATTCGATAAGAAACAGGGTCGTTGGGTGCCTGTCGGTCGAACCTCGGGCAATGATACCGAACTTGATGTCAAGGGCCTGCAGGAGGGCCATGAGTATCAGTTTCGGGTCAGGGCCATCAATGAGGAGGGCGAATCCGAGCCCCTGGAGACCGATGGCAGCATTGTGGCGAAAAATCCCTATGATGCTGCCACCAAGCCAGGTACACCCAAAATCGATGATTATAATGAGCATATGGTCAAATTGAAATGGGAGCCGCCCAAGGATGATGGCGGTGCACCGATTATCGGTTATGTAATCGAAAAGAAGGATAAATTCTCGCCCGTATGGGACGAAGTGCTCACCACAAATGTAAGTATGCCTTCTGATGGGCTTTTAGGAAAGGATCAAAGCAATAAACCTTACAATGATCAATAATAATAATAATAAATTAAATAATTTAAAAGTAATTTCAATAATTAATTTATTAATTCAATATTAAATTAGTAATTTGGTAGTTGAAATTATTACATAACAGATATTAATAGTATTCTCAATAGTTGAAATAATTAAATGAAAATTTATATATTTAGAGCCCTACACCCGAGGCAACTGTCGATGGCCTTACCGAGGGCAATGTGTATCAGTTCCGTGTACGGGCCCTCAACAAGGCCGGACCCAGTGAACCCAGCGACGCAACCGAACCGCATTTGGCCAAGCCCAGAAATCGTAAGAAATAACAAAATAATTTTTTTTACAGCTTTTTCAAAAATTAAGTGCGAATTTATAAATTTTTGCTAATTTGACTCCTTTACTTTGCTATTATAATTTTGGTATGTATACGCAAAAAGTCTTGATTTTATGTTGAGCCAAAGCTTATTATTAGATTTCTCATGCTTATATTTATAATAATTATTTATTATTATTATTTGTAATATAATCTGTACTTTTCCATAGTCAAACCGAGCATAAATCGGGAGAAAATGAAACCGATCAAGGTGCGTGCGGGTCATACTGTTAAGTTCGACGTGGATGTCAAGGGTGAACCAGCACCAACTTTGAGCTGGTACTTCAAGGAGAAGGACCTCACGCCCAGTGGACAAGTGCGACTGGACAATGAGGATTACAATACAAAGTTGACGCTGTTGGACCCAGCTCGAAAAGATAGTGGCATCTACAAACTGAAAGCGGAGAACATAAATGGTGTCGATGAGGCCGAAGTGGAAGTGATTATCCTGGATAAGCCTGGCAAACCGGAGGGTCCTTTGGAAGTTTCCGATATACACAAGACTGGCTGCAAATTGCAGTGGAAGAAACCGAAAGATGATGGTGGTGTTCCCATTACGGGTTATGCTGTTGAGAAAATGGATACGGCTACGGGTAAATGGGTGCCAGCTGGCACCGTTGATCCCGCCAAGACAGAGCTCGAAGTGAAGGGTCTCGATCCCAATCATCGTTATCAGTTCCGTGTGAAGGCCATCAACGAAGAGGGCGAATCGGAACCACTTGAGACCGAGTCAGCAATCACTGCCAAGAATCCATTTGATGCTTCGGCACCGCCTGGTCTGCCTGAGATTGAGGATTGGGATGAGCATCATGTGAAATTAAAATGGGAACCACCCATTCGTGATGGTGGCTCTCCCATTACCAACTATATCATTGAGGTAATGGATAAGGATTCTGGTGAGTTCGTCAAGGCCGCCGAAACGGAGGGACCCATCTGCAAGGGTGTCGTCAAGAAACTGGAGGAGGGCCAACAGTACAAGTTCCGAGTGCGTGCGGTGAACAAAGCGGGTCCCTCGGAACCATCCGAGCAGACCAATTGGCATACAGCCAAGCCACGTTTCCGTAAGTTTTGACGAGACCTTTGACCTCTGAACTGATCTGAGCTCTGCTGTTTTATCTTCTCTGATCTGATCTCTCTTTCTTTGATCTGATTTAAAGTCTATCTGTCTTTCTCTCTCTCGTCTCTCTCCAATCTGATTTCTCCCTGTATAATCTCGCACTCCCTCACTCTCTTCCACAGTTAAGCCCCACATTGATCGCACCAACCTGAAACCCGTCATAGTCAAGACCGGCCTCTCCATCAGTCTGGACATAAATGTGAAGGGTGAACCTGCACCAAAGATTGAGTGGATCTTCAATGGTCTGCCCGTTGTGAGTGATGAGGACGGCATTAAGATCGATAGCGTCGATTACAATACCAAATTCTTTGTAATGCGTGCCAAACGTCCACAAAGTGGTAAATACACCATCAAAGCCAGCAATGAGGTTGGTGAAGATGTGGCCGAATTGGACGTCTCTGTGCTGGGTAAACCCGGCAAGCCAAAGGGTCCACTCCAAGTGAATGATATCACCAAGCACAGCTGCAAGCTGAAGTGGGAGAAACCCGAGGATGATGGCGGTGCACCCATCGATTACTATGAGATAGAGAAACTTGATCCACATACGGGTCAATGGTTGCCGTGCGGCAAGAGTTCCGAACCGGAGGCCAAGGTCATTGGTCTGCACGAGGGCAAACCGTACAAGTTCCGCGTGCGCGCCGTGAACAAGGAGGGCGAATCGGAACCACTAGAAACAGAGAAACCCATCATTGCCAAGAATGCGTTCGATGAGCCGGACAAGCCCGGTCGTCCCGAACCCACCAATTGGGATAAGGATTTCGTCGATTTGGCTTGGGATCCGCCCAAAAACGATGGTGGTGCTCCCATACAAAAATACATCATTCAAATGCGCGATAAGTCTGGCAGGGGTTGGGTTGATGCCGCCACAGTGCCGGGTGATAACACTAAAGGTACTGTGACTGGCGTGGAAGAGGGACACGAATACGAATTCCGTATTGTGGCCGTAAATAAGGCCGGTCCCAGTGAACCCAGCGATGTGTCCAAGTCGGTGGTGGCCAAGCCACGATTCCTAGCGCCACACATCGATCGGAAGAATCTGCAGAAAAAGATAATGCGCAGCGGCCAAATGCTACACATGGATGCGGCAGTAAAAGCTGAGCCCCCGGCAAAGATAACATGGACCTACAATGGAGCTGAGATCAAATCCGGTGAACACATCAAAATCGAGAATGAGGAATATAAAACGACATTTATAATGCCGAAAGTGAAGCGTGCCGACAAGGGCACCTATATTGTTACGGCTAAGAACGATTCCGGCGTAGATACCGTTGAGGTAGAGCTAGAGGTGCTCTGCAAGCCTAGCAAGCCAAAGGGTCCGCTGGCAGTCAGCGATGTAAAAGCGGAGAGTGTCCATCTGAAATGGGATAAGCCCGATGATGATGGCGGTGAACCCATCGAACATTATGTTGTGGAGCGCATGGATACGGAAACGGGTCGATGGGTGCCTGTGTTAACCACGAAAACGCCGGAAGCCGATGTTACGGGTCTGACCGAGGGCAAGGAGTATCTATTCCGCGTGAAGGCCGTAAATAGCGAAGGTGAATCGGAACCACTCGTTACGGACATACCCGTTACGGCTAAGAATCCATACGATGCAGCGGATACGCCCGGAAAGCCCCAGATTACGGACTGGTCGGCGAATCATGCGGATCTCAAGTGGCGTGCACCAGAAGATGATGGTGGTGCTCCGATCACTGGGTATATCGTTGAGAAGAAGGACAACAATACAGGCAAATGGCAAAAGGTGCTCGAGACAAATACGCCGGATTGCAAGGCGAAGGTCAACGATCTGATAGAGGGCACCAAATACCAATTCCGCGTCAAGGCCGTAAATAAAGCTGGACAAAGTAAACCTTCCGAGGCATCTGATCAAATGACTGCCAAGGATCGGTTTGCACCACCGAAAATCGATAGAACAAATATTAAAGATATCACAGTTAAGGCCGGACAACATATACGTTATGATATAAAGGTATCCGGTGAACCACCCGCGACAAAGACCTGGTTCCACAACAAGGCACGCATTAGCGAAGATGATTTTAACATCGACATGGAACCCTACCGCACCAAGTTAGCTGTACCCTTTGCCAAACGAATGCATACCGGAAAATATACAATTAAGGCGGAAAATGACTCCGGACACGATGAGGCCTCTTTTGAGGTGACAGTGCTCGATAAACCTGCACCACCCGAGGGTCCTTTGCGGGTCACCGATGTGCACAAGGAGGGCTGCAAGCTAAAGTGGAATCCACCGTTGGATGACGGTGGTTTGCCCATCGAGCATTATGTGGTGGAGAAAATGGATGTGGAAACTGGCCGCTGGATGCCCTCTGGTCGCTTTAAGGAACCCTTCGCTGAGCTGAACAATCTCGAACCGGGTCACGAGTATAAGTTCCGTGTGCTGGCCGTAAATACGGAGGGTGAATCGGAACCGCTGGTTGGAGAACAATCGATTGTGGCCAAGAATCCGTTCGATGAGCCGGGCAAACCGGGCACGCCGGATCCCGTTGATTGGGACAAGGATCATGTGGATTTGGTTTGGCGACCACCGCACAACGATGGCGGTTCTCCGATTACGGCGTATGTGGTGGAGAAACGTGAAAAGGGCACAGACAAGTGGATTAAGGGTGCTGAGATCTCAGCACCTACTTTGGGTGAGGAGTGCAAGGCGACAGTGCCCAATCTGGATGAGAACTGCGAGTACGAGTTCCGTGTGAAGGCGATCAATGCTGCCGGACCCGGTGAAGCCTCCGACGCCAGCAAATCTGTCATCACCAAGCCCAGAAAACGTAAGTTGAAGAAACGATTGTAAAATTTAAGTTTAATAACGACCATCTTTATCCCATATTTAAAACAGTCGCACCCAAGATCGATCGCAAGAATATACGAACCTATAACTTCAAGGCGGGCGAGCCGATATTCCTCGACATTAATGTGAGCGGTGAGCCCGCTCCCGACATTACCTGGACCCAAAATGGCAAATCCGTACATCCCACATCCGGCAGTCGGATCGAGAATGTACCATACAACACCAAATATATTAACAATAATCCGGAACGCAAGGATACGGGTCTCTACAAGATTGTGGCACACAATCTGTACGGCCAGGATCAAGTCGAATTCCAAGTTAATATAATCAGTAAGTAGATCAAAAATGAATAATTAAATAATATTATTTAATTAATAATAATTTGAATTAATTTTATCAAATTTACAGCTAAGCCTGGCAAACCGGAGGGTCCTTTGGAGGTTTCCGATGTGCACAAGGATGGGTGCAAATTGAAATGGAAGAAGCCCAAGGATGATGGCGGCGAGCCGATCGAAAGCTATCTGGTGGAGAAATTCGATCCGGATACGGGCATTTGGTTGCCCGTGGGCAAGAGTGATGTGCCTGAAATGAATGTGGATGGTTTAATACCCGGACACGAGTACAAATTCCGTGTTAAGGCCGTGAACAAGGAAGGCGAATCCGAGCCGCTGGAAACACTCGGCTCGATTATAGCCAAGGATCCATTTAGTAAATAGAGAAAATAATTTCATTAAAATAATTCCGTAATTTTTATTATTATTATTATTATTTTTAGCTGCACCCTCGAAACCGGGCGCACCTGAACCCACCGATTGGACAGCGAACAAAGTGGAACTCGCCTGGCCGGAACCCGCCTCGGATGGTGGTTCGCCCATCACGGGTTACATTATCGAGATCAAGGACAAATACAGTCCACTGTGGGAGAAGGCGCTCGAAACGGATACACCAAGTCCGTTGGCCACAGTAAATGGTCTGATCGAGGGCAATGAATATCAGTTCCGGGTGATTGCCTTAAACAAGGGTGGACAGTCGGAACCCTCGGAGGCCAGCAAGACATTCATAGCCAAGCCTCGATATTTGGCTCCCAAAATCGATCGTCGCAATTTGCGCGATGTGACAATTTCAGCGGGTACGGCTCTCAAATTAGATGCCGTAATTACTGGTGAACCCGCACCGAAAGTGGACTGGAAATTCTCCAATTATCCGCTGCAAACGGGCAAGAATGTTACGATTGAAACACCCGATTATTATACGAAGCTGGTTATACGTCCAACACAGCGTGGCGATTCTGGGGAATATTTAGTTACGGCCGTAAATAGTTCCGGCAAAGATAGCGTGCTCATTAATGTGAATATAACGGATAAACCAACGCCACCAAATGGTCCACTGCAGATTGCAGATGTGCACAAGGAGGGCTGTCACCTGAAGTGGAAGCGACCCACGGATGATGGTGGCACACCCATTGAATACTTCCAGATCGATAAACTCGACCCGGAGACGGGTTGTTGGTTGCCCTGCGCACGTTCGACGGAACCACAGGCTGATGTTACGGGTCTAACGCCCGGAAATGAATATAAATTCCGTGTCTCCGCCATAAATTCGGAGGGTGAATCTGCCCCACTCGTCGGGGAGGAATCGATTATAGCCAAGAATCCGTTTGATGAGCCGGGTAAGCCGGAGAATCTACGGCCAACCGATTGGGATAAGGATCACATCGATTTGGCATGGACACCACCACTCAACGATGGTGGTTCACCCATCACCGGTTATCTGGTGGAGAAAAAGGATAAATACGGGCACTGGGAGAAGGCGTTGGAAGTGCCGGCGGATCAGTGCAAAGCAACCGTGCCGGACTTAACAGAGGGTCAGGCATACGAGTTCCGGGTTAGTGCCATCAATGCAGCGGGTCCGGGAGAACCCTCCGATGCGACGGCGCCAATTGTAGCCAAGGCGAGGAATATGCCACCAGTCATCGATCGCTCCAATTTAATAGAGGTGCGCATAAAGGCCGGACAGGCATTCAGCTTCGAATGCAAGGTGTCCGGCGAACCGGCGCCCAAAACAAAATGGCTGCTCAAGAAAAAGGAACTGTACACCAAGGATAACATTAAAGTCCACCACGTGGATTACAATACCAAGCTGAAGGTTAGCAATGCAACCCGATCTGATACAGGTCTTTATACGGTGCACGCGGAGAATGCCAACGGGGAGGATAGTGCGGATGTTAAGGTTACGGTTATCGATAAGCCGTCGCCACCAAATGGTCCTCTCAAAGTAGAGGATGTTCATGCGGAGGGTTGCACTCTGAAGTGGAGTCCCCCTGATGATGATGGTGGTCAGCCCATTGACAGCTATGTTGTGGAGAAACTGGATGAGGTATCGGGTCGTTGGGTGCCCGCCGGGGAGACCGATGGACCCACGACCAATTTGCAGATCAAAGGTCTCACTCCGGGTCACAAATACAAATTCCGTGTGCGCGCCAAGAATCGTCAGGGCTTATCTGATCCATTGACAACACCACATGCCACCGAGGCCAAGAATCCCTACGATGAGCCCAGCAAACCGGGTACACCTACAATAAAAGATTTCGACAAGGATTTCGTGGATTTGGAATGGGCTAAACCGGAGAGCGATGGTGGATCCCCCATAAGTGGTTACGTCATCGAGAAACGCGATAAGTACGCGCCGGATTGGGAAAAGTGCGCCGATGTTGAGGGAAATGTGACCAGTGGACACGTGCCCGACTTAATTGAAGGCGTCAAATACGAGTTCCGTATACGGGCAGTAAATAAAGCGGGTCCGGGCGTACCCAGTGACCCAACGGAACCACATGTGGCTAGACCCAAAAACCTGGCGCCCAAAATCGATAGAAATTTCATGTTGGACATCAAGATACGGGCCGGAAATGTTTTCGAATTTGATGTGCCGGTGACGGGTGAACCGATACCCAGCAAGGAGTGGACGCATGAGGACAACATGGTCATCAACACGGATCGGGTAAAGATCAGCAACAACGACGAACGCACCAAGCTGCGCATACTCGACGCCAAGAGAGCGGATACGGGTCTATATACTCTAGTAGCACGTAATGTGAATGGCGTGGACAGGCATACGGTGAAGGTGACCGTGTTGGATGTGCCCACTCCGCCGGAAGCACCGCTACGCGGCGATGACATAACCAAGAACTCGTTGACGCTTCGCTGGCGACCACCACGCGATGATGGTGGCTCCGAGATTACTCACTATGTGGTAGAGAAAATGGACAATGAGGCGATGCGTTGGGTACCCGTGGGAGAGTCTGTTGGCTGTGAAATCCGTGCGGACAACCTCATCGAGAATCATGACTACAACTTTAGAGTGCGTGCGGTGAATAAACAGGGTCAATCGCAACCACTGACCACAAGTCAGGCCATCACTGCCAAAGATCCCTATGCGCATCCGGATAAGCCAGGCCAGCCGCAGGCTGTCGATTGGGGCAAGGACTTTGTGGATCTGGAATGGGCGGCGCCTAAAAAAGATGGTGGTGCACCAATTACGGGTTATATAGTCGAGAAACGACCCAAATTTGGACAGTGGGAGAGGGCGGCAACTATACCCGGGGAGGAGCGGAAGGCGCACATACCAGATCTAACCGATGGCGGAGAGTACGAGTTCCGTGTGATAGCCGTGAACAAGGCAGGTCAATCGGATCCCTCGGATCCCTCGGCCACAGTCATCTGCAAGCCCCGCTTCTTAGCGCCTCACTTTGACAAATCCCTGCTCAATGATATCACGGTTCATGCCGGCAAGCGACTGGGTTGGACTCTGCCCATCGAAGCCTCTCCGCGTCCCAGTATTAAGTGGTTGTACAATGGCCAGGAAATACCCCTTGCGGAGCAGTCGCGCATACAATCGAATCTGTTCCAGAATGAGCTCACCTTTGAGATACCCTCGGCACTGCGAAGCGATGAAGGTCGCTACACGCTGATCCTTAAGAACGAACACGGCTCCTTTGATGCCTCCGCACATGCCACCGTCTTGGATCGCCCATCGGTGCCCAAGGGTCCGCTGGACATAAGCAAGATAACCAGAGATGGCTGCCACTTGGCTTGGCATGTGCCCGAGGATGATGGTGGCTCCCCTATCCTACACTACATCATCGAGAAAATGGATTTGTCACGCGGCACCTGGTCGGATGCGGGCATGAGTACACATCCGGTGCATGATGTGACCAGGCTGGTGCACCGCAAGGAGTACCTCTTCCGTGTGAAAGCAGTGAATGCCATTGGGGAATCGGAACCACTCGAGGCCGCCAAGAGCATCGTGGCCAAGAACGAGTTCGATGAACCCGATTCGCCCGGCAAACCCAACATAACCGATTGGGATCGCGACCACGTCGATCTGCAGTGGGCCGTACCTAAGTCGGATGGAGGAGCACCTCTTACTGAGTATATTATCCAGAAGAAGGAGAAGGGCAGTCCCTATTGGGTCAATGTGGTGCATGCTCCTCCCAATAAGACCACAGCAACCGTACCGGAACTCGTTGAGGGTCAGGAATACGAATTTCGTATTATTGCTGTGAATCAGGCGGGTCAGTCGGAACCCTCTGAGCCCTCCGACATGATTATGGCCAAGCCACGTTACCTGGCGCCCAAAATAATCACACCCCTCCACGAGGTGCGCATTAAGGCGGGCCTAATCTTCCACATCGATATTGATTTCATAGGTGAACCAGCGCCGGAAGCAATCTGGACACATAAGAGTAATCCACTGACGTCCAATGAGCGCTCCACCATCACCACAATTGGCCATCATACTGTGGTGCACACAGTCAATTGCCAGCGTGGAGATTCCGGGATTTATCATTTACTTTTGCGCAACGATTCCGGCATTGATGAGGGCAGCTTTGAGCTGATCGTGTTGGATCGTCCCGGTGCACCGGAGGGTCCTTTGGAGTACGAGGAAATTACGGCTAACTCGGTGACAGTTTCGTGGAAACCACCAAAGGATAATGGTGGCTCCGAAATCTCCGCGTATGTTATTGAGAAGCGGGATTTGACACACGGCGGGGGCTGGGTGCCGGCCGTAAATTATGTGAATGCCAAGTATAATCACGCAGTAGTGCCGCGTCTGCTAGAGGGTACCAAATACGAATTCCGCGTGATGGCTGAGAATCTGCAGGGTCGCTCGGATCCCCTTACTTCCGAGCAGCCCGTTGTGGCTAAGAATCAGTATACGGTGCCGGGTGCACCCAGCAAGCCGGAGTTATCCGATAGCGACAAGGATCACATTACGATCAAATGGAAGCAACCGATTAGCAATGGTGGCTCCCCCTTACTCGGTTACGATATTGAGCGCAGGGATGTGAATACGGGTCGTTGGCTTAAGTTGAACGGTGAACCCGTGCCCACAACGGAATACCGCGATGATCGTGTCACGCCAAATCATCAGTACGAGTATCGCGTCTCCGCCGTTAATGCGGCAGGCAACAGCAAACCATCCGAACCTTCCACAATACTCAGCGCTCGCCCCATGCGTGAGAAACCCAGGCTACACTTGGATGCCCTACTGGGCAGAAGGATTAAAGTGCGCGCCGGAGAACCAGTTAATGTGAATATACCCATATCGGGTGCACCAACGCCGACCGTAGAATGGAAACGTGGCGATCTCAAATTGCCGGAGACCAAAAAGATCTCCTACGAAACGAATTCAGAGCGTACGATTTTCCGTATTGATGACTCAACGAGACAAGATTCCGGCATATATAAGGTGACTGCAAGCAATGAATTTGGCAAGGATACCGCGGACATAGAGATCATAGTGGTAGATAAGCCCACGCCGCCGGAAGGACCTTTGCTGTACACGGAAACCGCACCCGATCACATCTCGCTGCAGTGGTTGCCACCCAAAGATGATGGCGGCAGCGAAATTACGGGTTATATTATTGAATTTAGTGAATTCGGCGTGGATGATTGGAAACCCGTGCCTGGCTATTGCCCGAAAACTAATTATACGGTTAAGAGTCTAACGGAGGGCAAGAAATATGTGTTCCGCGTGCGAGCGGAGAATATTTACGGCGTATCTGAGCCACTCGAGGGCAAGCCTGTTATCGCCAAATCACCCTTTGATCCACCCGGTGCGCCCAGCCAACCCCAGGTCGTCGCCTATACACCCAGCTCCGCCTCCCTCGAATGGCATCCGCCGGATTATTGCGGCGGCAAACCCATCTCCGGCTATATTGTGGAGCGACGTGAACGCGGTGGCGAATGGATCAAGTGCAATAATTACCCAACGCCAAATACGAGTTATACAGTACCCGATCTGCGAGAGGGTGCTCGTTATGAGTTCCGGGTAATAGCAGTAAATGAAGCGGGTCCGGGCGGTCCTTCAAAGCCCTCGGAGCCCATGACAGCCGAGCTGCAACGTTATCGACCCGATGCACCAGAGCCACCCAAACCAGATCGCATCACCAAGGATAGTGTCACACTCTCGTGGAGACCTCCACGCAACGATGGCAAATCCAAAATCAAGGGCTACCATCTGGAGATGCGACCCAAGAACTCCAAGGATTGGCAACCCGTCAACGATCTACCCATCAACGGTACCGTTTACACCGTGCCCAATCTGAAAGAAGGCGAGGAGTACTCCTTCCGCATTATAGCGGAGAACGATGTGGGTCGCTCCGATCCCTCTAAGCCATCGCCACTGATTAAGATTGAGGAGCAGCCAAATAAACCATGCATGGATCTGGGCGGTGTTCGGGACATTGTGTGCCGTGCCGGCGACGATTTCAGCATACATGTGCCCTATGTTGCCTTCCCAAAACCTACGGCCTTTTGGTACTCCAATGATAGGGTCCTGGATGATCTGGATCCACGTATGCATCAGCATTTGACGGACGAAGCTGCCTCGTTTGTTGTGAAGAACTCCAAGCGGACCGATTCCGGTCAATATAGATTGCAGCTCAAGAATCCACATGGCTTTGATACGGCTACCATAAATGTTAAGGTCATGGATCGACCGGGTCCGCCCACAAATCTGCGTGCCGACGAATTCGCCGGTGATTCATTGACTCTTTACTGGAATCCACCACGCGACGATGGCGGTTCACCCGTACAGAATTACATAGTGGAGAAGAAGGACGCGAGATCCTCGACTTGGAGCAAGGTGAGCAGTTATTGCACGGTGCCTTTTGTGAGGGTTCGAAATCTGACCATTGGCAAGGAGTACGATTTCCGAGTGATTGCGGAGAATAAATATGGACAATCGGAGCCGGCGGAGACAAGTGAACCGATCCGTGCCCGCCATCCCTTCGATGTGCCCAACGCACCGGGTATCCCAAGAGGCATCGATTCCACTGAGGATAGCATTACTATAGCCTGGACCAAGCCCAAGCATGATGGCGGTTCACCGATTACGGGCTATGTCATCGAGAAGCGACTGCTCAGCGAGGATAAGTGGACGAAGGCCGTGCATGCTCTCTGTCCCGATCTCAGCTGCAAAATACCCGGTCTTATCGAAAATGCTGAGTACGAATTCCGTGTGGCAGCTGTGAATGCAGCGGGTCAATCTCCATTTAGTGCCTCCAGTGATTTAATCCCCTGCCGTCGTCCGCCGCATGCGCCCAAGATTACATCAGATTTATCTATACGGGACATGGTGGTGATTGCCGGCGAGGAATTCCACATAACAGTGCCTTATCAGGCCAATCCCAGGCCTACACCAAATTGGAATATCAATGGAGTTGATGTCAATACGGATGAACGGATACGCTTCGAGACGGATGATTATAGTTCCGTATACCACAACAAATGCGCCAAGCGCACGGAAACCGGCTCCTATACGATTACATTGACAAATGCGAAGGGTTCAGATACTGCGTCGTGCCACGTGACCGTCGTGGACAGACCCGGTCCGCCCCAGGGACCACTCAATGCCTACGACATTACGCCGGACACTTGCACCTTAGCATGGAAAACGCCACTTGATGATGGCGGATCCCCGATTACCAATTATGTTGTGGAGAAACTCGACACCAGTGGCACCTGGGTTAAGGTCAGCAGCTTTGTGCGGAATACGCATTATGATGTGATGGGTCTGGAACCCAATCGCAAATATCATTTCCGTGTACGTGCGGAGAATCAATACGGCTTATCTGATCCCCTGGAAATGCCGGAGCCCATTACGGCTAAGCATCAATTTACGGTGCCCGATGAGCCGGGTCAGCCCAAGGTCATCGATTGGGATTCGGGTAATGTGACCCTGACCTGGGCACGACCCGTCAACGATGGCGGTTCCCGCATACAGGGCTATCAGATAGAGTACCGGGATGTGGTCAACGATTCCGCTTGGAATACTTACGAGTATCTCATTAAGGACACCAAATATCAGCTATATAATCTGACCAATGGCAGTGAGTATGAGTTCCGGATTAAGGCTAAGAATGCCGCCGGATTTAGTAAACCTTCGCCGCCCTCGATGAGATTTAAGCTGAAGGGTAAATTCAACGTACCCTCGCCGCCGGGCACACCCCAAGTCACCAAAGTGGGCAAGAACTACGTCGATCTGAAGTGGGAAAAACCCACTAGTGATGGCGGTTCTCGCATTACGGGCTATGTTATTGAGCGTCGTGATATTGGCGGCGCTGTGTGGGTCAAGTGCAATGATTATAATGTCCTGGATACCGAATTTACCGTAATTAATCTCATCGAAATGGGTGACTATGAATTCCGTGTATTTGCGGTAAATGCCGCTGGACGCTCGGAGCCGAGTCTCTGTACCATGCCCATTAAGGTGTGCGAGGTGCTGGGTGGCGTGAAACCGGAATGGATTTCCCGACTCCAGGATAGGGTAGCGCCCTGTGGCAAGGATTATACGCTGCAGTGCTCCGCATCCGGGAAACCAAGTCCCTCCGCCCGCTGGCTCAAAAATGGCAAAGAGATTAAGATGCCCGCCGGTGGCCGATTCATGTGCGATAGTCGTGATGGCGTGTTCCGGCTGCACATCACTAACGTGCAGTCCGGCGATGATGGCGATTATACATGTGAAGCCATCAATTCGCTCGGATTTGTGCACACCTCCGGCTACCTGAAGATCGGTGCACCGCCCATCATCAATCGCTGTCCGAGCGAACTCTATTTGCCGGAGGGCGATAATACCAAAATTAAAGTCTACTATTCCGGTGATCAGCCACTCTCCGTGCGCATCACCCGTAACAATGAGCTCGTCTCCGATGCGGCAAATGAGTCGCATTTGAAGTATACCGTCTTCGATGATTATATTGCCATCTTTATTAGGGATATTGTGAAAACCGATGCGGGCAATTATCAAGTGGAGCTAAGCAATGAATCGGGCTCAGCTACGGCTCCGATTGATGTGCGGATTACGGGTCTGCCCTCGGCGCCAGTTGGCCCCATGGGCATCTCCCACATCAATAAGCATTCTTGCACGTTAACATGGCGTCCACCCAGCTACGACGGCGGCCTGAGAATCTCGCATTATGTTGTGGAGCGCAAGGATATATCATCGCCACACTGGATAACAGTATCAAGCACCTGCAAGGATACCAATTTCAATGTGCAAGGGCTAATCGAAAATCAGGAATATATATTCCGTGTGATGGCCGTGAATGAGAATGGCATGGGTCCCCCATTGGAGGGTCTGAATCCGATACGTGCCAAGGCGCCCATCGACCCCCCCTCTCCGCCAGGCGTACCACAAATCACAGAAATCGGCGGAGACTTTGCTCATCTCGAGTGGGCCAAGCCCGAATCGGATGGCGGTGCTCACATCCAGGGCTATTGGGTGGACAAACGTGAGGTGGGCAGCGATACTTGGCAGAGAATCAATAATATTATCACCGCAACCAATCAAATCAATTGCTCCAATCTCATAGAGGGTAGGCAATATGAATTCCGGGTCTTTGCTCAAAATATAGCAGGACTCTCGAAGGAATCGTCCGCCTCGCAAGCCGTAAAGATCATCGATCCTAAGGCGGCAACGCCACCACAAATAGTGAAGCCTTTGCGCGATGAGAACTGCATACAGAATCACAATGCGCAGTTTACGTGCACAATTACGGGAGTACCCAGACCAGTAATCAGTTGGTATAAGGGCGCCCGTGAAATATCGAATGGAGCACGCTATCACATCTACTCCGAGGGCGATAATCATTTCCTGCACATCAACGATGTGTTTGGCGAGGATGCCGATGAATATGTTTGCCGTGCCGTAAACAAAGCCGGCGCAAAATCCACACGGGCTGCTCTTGCTATAATGACCGCTCCGAAGTTGAATGTGCCGCCTCGTTTCCGTGATACGGCGTACTTTGATAAGGGCGAGAATGTGATCGTTAAAATACCGTTTACCGGTTTCCCCAAGCCACGCATACACTGGGTGCGCGAGGGTGAAAACATCGAATCCGGCGGACATTATAACGTGGAAGTGAAGGAAAGACACGCCGTGCTCACCATCCGTGATGGTTCACGCCTCGATTCTGGGCCGTATCGTATTACGGCGGAGAATGAACTGGGCTCCGATACGGCTATAATTCAAGTGCAGATCAGTGATCGACCGGATCCACCGAGATTCCCTCTGATTGAGAGCATCGGCACCGATTCGCTCTCGCTGAGCTGGAAGGCGCCCATCTGGGATGGTGGTAGTGATATTACCAATTACCTCGTCGAGCGCCGAGAACATCCCCTATCCTCTTGGATACGTGTCGGGAATACGCGTTTCACCTCAATGGCTGTCAGCGGCTTGACGCCTGGCAAGGAATACGATTTCCGCATCTTTGCGGATAATGTTTACGGTCGTTCCGACTCCTCCGAGATTAGCACACTGATAAAAACCAAGGAATCGATCAAGAAAAAACCCACCGAACGCAAATGGGAGCTGGATGAGAATGGCAAGCGTATCAGGGGCAAGGCTGATGGACCCATCAAGGATTACGATTCGTATGTCTTTGATATCTATTCGAAATTCGTGCCGCAACCCGTGGAAATATCGCAACAGAGCGTCTACGATAGATACGAAATACTCGAGGAAATCGGCACCGGCGCTTTTGGCGTCGTTCATCGTTGTCGCGAACGCAGCACAGGAAATACATTTGCCGCTAAATTTATACCCGTTTCGCATTCGGTTGAAAAGGATCTGATCCGGCGGGAAATCGATATCATGAATCAGCTGCATCACCAGAAACTAATTAACCTGCACGACGCCTTCGAGGACGACGATGAAATGGTCCTCATTCTCGAATTGTAAGTACAATAACTGCAAATCAGATCATATATATATATATAAATACATATATATATATATATAAAATCATAAATATACCATGTATTGGACATCAAAATAGTAGTATTATATAAAAAAAGGAGTATCAAAGTGTCCAAAAGGGTTCAGGCATTTTCCATACTTTTTTACGATATTCGATATTCAGTATTCACTATAGGATTGGATATCAAAATAGTAGTATTATTTTATTATATAAAAAAAGAAGTATAAAAGTGTCCATAAGGGTTCAAGCATTTTCCATACTTCTTTACGATATTCGATATTCAGTATTCACTATAGTATGTGACTCCGGTAAATACACCAGTATTTTTCCAAAATTATTTACGGTATTGGTGTACGTATTGGTAGCTTGATTTTTAGAAAGGGCAAACTAGAATTGGGCCAACTGACTTGACAACATGCAAGATATAGACTCCAACTCAAACTCTGATTCCAGTTTACTTATTTATTCACATTTCCTGTATTATTCCGCAGCTTGTCCGGTGGCGAACTGTTTGAGCGCATTACGGCCGAGGGTTATGTGATGACCGAGGCGGAAGTCATTAACTATATGCGCCAGATCTGTGAGGGAATACGCCACATGCACGAGAAGAACATCATCCACTTGGACATCAAGCCGGAGAACATCATGTGCCAGACACGAACCAGTACAAATGTGAAACTGATCGATTTTGGCCTCGCCACCCGTTTGGATCCCAACGAGGTCGTCAAAATTACAACGGGTACGGCGGAATTTGCTGCACCAGAAATTGTGAATCGCGAACCAGTCGGATTCTACACGGATATGTGGGCAACGGGTGTGCTCGCCTATGTTCTGTAAGTATTCTCAAAATTCAACTCAAGTTAATTCGATTACATTTTTTTTTTTTTTTTGTAGATTGAGCGGACTATCGCCATTTGCCGGGGATAATGATGTGCAGACCCTGAAGAACGTGAAGGCCTGTGACTGGGACTTTGATATGGATGCCTTTAGGCATATATCTGAAGAGGGCAAGGACTTTATACGTAAACTGCTGCTGGCCAACAAGGAGAAACGGATGACGGCACACGAGTGCCTGTTGCACCCGTGGCTGACTGGAGATCACAGCAATTTGACACAGAAAATTGCACGTGATCGCTATTTGGCATATCGCGAAAAGTTGCGTAAGAAGTACGCCGATTTCGAAAAATATTTACTGCCCATTGGAAGACTTTCGGAATATTCGGCGCTGCGCAAACTGTTGATGGAGAAATACAAGATACACGACGCGGTCTTTGATCGAAGGCAGGCAGCTCCACGATTTGTCATACGACCCACGTCCCAGTTCTGCTACGAGGGTCAAAGTGTCAAGTTCTATTGCCGTTGCATAGCAATT